>VXAZ01003712.1:862336-1041397 GCA_013399875.1 Gymnorhina tibicen | reverse complement strand
AAAAAAAAAAAAAAAAAAAGGCAAAAATAATTTTTTTTTTCCTTCAGTTTGGAAAATGGCTTCATGCATCGCAAACACTGTAGTTAAGCAGTTCGGTACAGAAGTGAGAGGTTGGGGATTTTGCTAGAGATAGGAGGCAGGGTGCACAGCTTTAATGGTGGGGGATCCATTGCTCATACTCCACGTGGCACAAGAAGGGTTGCCCCTGCTCAGCCCGCTCCCACAGTGCTGCAGAGCAAGTGTTGCCTCGGCTGGAAACAAACGGAGGGGTTCGGGGAGGGAGGATCGTTTCCACCGTTTGCAAAGTTGGCTGCAGTATTTTTTTTTTTTTCCTGTCATAAACTGTTGTTGTGAATTTGAAAGGGCTGCTGGGTATTTCCTTCCCAGACATGGCAATGTTTAGTTGGCAAATGAAACAACCTTTTGTTCGGAAAGCTCTTTCGAGATGAAAGGCGTCAGCAAAGTTGTCGCTGTGTCTCCTGTGACTGCCTTGGTTGAGGAGCTGGACTGCGTGTTCCGAGTCTTTCTGATGCAGAGGCTCGAGTGCTTAATCTGAGCCAATTTACTCATTCGTTAGCTCTTACTTTTTTGACTTTAATTGGCTTCCTACTGCATGTCAGATTGCATTTTCCTTTGGCTGGCGGATGTGGAGGCGACCTCCTTCTCTGGGCTGTTACGAGAACATGTTTTCTTATTAGATAGAGCTGTCTGGTGCAGGCTGGAGGAAGCACCTTGTGAGAGAGAGTGCTGAAGCACAAGTGTGTTCTTTGCAACAATAATACCTTCTCAGCCTCCTGGACGGCTCCACAGGTTACTTTTCATCTTGTTCTTTCATAAGTGATACATGGATGCAAAATGTGTATGAAAATGAAGCTCCTAGAAGACTTTGCACGTGTCCTTAATGCAAGGGGAAATCCATAACCAGCCCTTTCCTTGAGGAGTTTTGTAGCTTGTTGAGAGTTTAAACAGAGTACCTGTTCTGTACATCCTGCACAATTTTGCTGCCTTGTTTTCTCGGTTATCCTAAAATGACAGGTTGCTCTTTAATGCACTCGGATTGACTTCACAACCTATCTATTCAATCATCTGCTTTCCTTGTTCTCCTTTTTGGAAGGATTTAATTTAGTGCCAGCAATGAGATGGTGCATCTGGGTGGTGGGACAAATTTATGAACCATTGCTAGGGAAAGAATACTAGCCCAAAGCTGCCTTGGCTATGTCTGAGCTGTCTTACTAATATGGCAGACGCCAGTTTATGATTATTCTACCATGAGCCATGCTTTGTCCATGTTTCTGGTGGAGCATTTAATGCATCCCGGGGGAGAATCCTCTAATCAAGTGCTTGACAAGTGCCCACGAGGGCTCTGTGGTTGCCTTACATTTGTGTGTTTCTGGCCCAGCCCTGCAAAAGGACCTGTGTTGCCTGGTAGTGCTGTCACCTGTCTAGTGAGCCCAAGGAACACGTCCCATGCCTTGTGTTTGTGTGCTGTCCTCCTTACTGAGGCTCCATTACCTTTTGTTTTGGAAAATAGACCCTTGCGATTTCCTCTGGTGGTCTGGTAACTCAGTAAAAATAAAGTTTTGTATTTAGGCAGTTAACCTTGTGCTTAGGCAAATTTGATGTCCAGCACTAACTCAGATCCAGTTATTGAGTTCTTACTAAATACACATCTTTGGTGGGGTCAGTGGTACTGAGAAATACAGAATTGTCAAAGATCTGTTGTTTTCTGTCACTGGTGTTTACATTGTTTTGTCCTCCTCCATCTGTTTCTATAGTTAAATGGGATTCAGATGAATTCATTAAGAACCTATCACCTTATATTAACAGTGAAATATATTGGGTGTCATGAAAAATAAACGTTTCCAACAAGTTTACGGAGTTTTAGGTCTTGTATCATGATTGCTCTGGGAAGGTGAGGGGGTGTATGCAAGTAACACAGGGCTCTGTAAGAGTGAAATGTTTGTAAAAGCTCCTCAATTAGCTGCCAGAGTAACGTGGAACTCACCTTTTGCGTAGATCTGTGTCTGTAGCTACTTCTGCCACAGTTACATGAAATGTTAGTCCCTAATGCACAGCAAAGAACGTAACACCTTGTTTAGTCTCTAGGGATAGTCTTGCTGCAGGACCAAAAGCAGAACCTTGAATTCACAGCCCGCTGGGTCACTTAGAAATGCAGCTCAGCCTTGGAGTGTCTGCCCTGTGTACGCTCCTCCTCACTTGTGGGGAGGGCACAGCAGCTGCTCTGCAGGAAGTCCTCATTCTCTTATTTGCTGATGTTGCCTCTGCTCCTGCCCTACCGGAATCCTGATTTATTTTAGCAGTAACAAATGTTATTGTTTGGAAAGTATAAAATCCTGTTACAACTCGTCCCTCTTCTCTCTTGCAGCCTATTCCACTGCCTTCCTTCCAGCCCTGGGTTAAGCAGGAATTGCTAGTTGGGACTGTGCTGTGGGGAGGGGGATAGTCATAGCTTTACAGATGTGGTGAGGAGTCCCTGTGCTCTTGTCTTTCCCTTTGGCTTGCCTTTTCGTAGGAAGGTGCTAATCACCCCCTACCTTCATCTAGTGTTAAAGGTTCTTTAGTGACCTTGGAAGAAGAGAAACTGAGCTGTCGGTGCTAATCTGAAACACAAATGTGCAGCCCTTGCCACATTAGTCATGCCTTTGTCACCTCTAGATTGGATTAGTGCAGTGCACGGTATGTGGGTCTGCAGCTGAAGACACATGCAGAACAGTGATGTCTGCTTGTTTTAGTGTCACCAGAGAGTATTTTCTGGAGAGATGTCAGCGTCTGAAGAGTGCCCTCAGTCAGGATCCTGAGCTGACTTCTCACGGTGGCTTGCTGGAAGCTGGTTTGACTGTCAGGCTTTAAAGCTTACCTGCTGCTGTTACTGCTTTCTGTAAGAGGATAAGTTGAAAGATCGAATGCAACTTAAGATTTAGTGAGGAAGTATATCAGAGCCCTGTAGCTTGCTTCATTTTTTGTTGGTTGTTTTTCTGTATGGATGATTTTATGATTTTAGCGTGGTGCTTGGGTTAGGAGATGTGTCCTTGAAGACATCTGGCTGTGGAACAATACATTGACAGTGGAGGTTTTCCTCTCCAGTGCACATGTGAACGGTGCAGAAAAGTCCAGCTTCCTTATTAGGACGGGTCAATCACTGATCAGGTATATAATAACAGTCTTCTGGGAGGGACAGAAGGGGTAAGAGATTAACCCCAGTCTGCATTACAAGTAAGTTTAATGAAGTACTAATGTTGAATACAGAAGGTCTTGGCAATGAGGAAATTGGACTATTATGACTGAGCCTGTACACGTGAACAGCCTGCAAAGTAAAGAGCATGGTAGGAGTTCTGAACTGGGGAGGTCAAGGCAGTATCAGTCCTTGGTTCAATTTTTTGCTGAACTGTAACTGCAAATAAAAATATGCTTTTTCTCTTGCAGTTATGCTCAGTGTGTACAGTTGCTTGTGTAGCTTTTAAATGCCCGCAGAAATCTTATTCTTTAACGCATCCTTCTCCACACTGCTCTGGAGGGGACAGGCTGTGCTTTATAGCAGGTTGCCCGGTGGGGGGTTTCTGTCCATGAGACTCTTTTGCCCACACTTGGATACCTATTGGCATGACGGGCCTAAGCCAGCAAGTGGGGTCCTAATCTACAGCAAGAAGATGTGCAGAGTGATGGGAGGGGAAGGCTCAGCAAATAAATTGGTGTTCATGTCACTAGCTGGTGGCTTCCCCAAAGTACTTGGGGAATTGTAGCAGATGTGGGTTGCTGTACTTGGTGTGCTGGGGGGTTGTTTATTTAAATTTGGCTTTGCCTCTGTGGTATCTCAGATCAGCCTTTTGGTCCAGTTGCTTTTGGCGTTGTTAGATGTCTACTTGGTTGTATCAAGATCTGGTTTTCAGTATTCCAGCTTCTGTTCTACCTGGCTGTTAAAATATTCTGCTATGGAAGTGGAGGTGGTGGGATGCAGCAAGCTGTTTATGTTTGGAGCTGAGTTTAGGTAGTACCTCTGAAGAGATTTCTCTGGTTGGAATTCTCAATCAAAGCAGTTTGCTCTTTGGAGAAGTAAGGACCTGCCAAAATCCATGTGCAGCTGCTGGGGTTATTCTCTGGACTACAGAGCCAAATCAACCAGAAAAGTCTCTTGCTGTGTCTTTGCCAGGTCCTCTGGCTTGTTTAAGTGGTTCACACTTTTGCCTGGAGCATAACATAGCGCTTTGCCAGCCTTCTGCAGAGAACTGCTGCTGTCCCTCTGTCCTTCTGGTGAGACAGTCCCAGAAAACACAGTCTGAGCACTGTGTGTTCGTCTGCTTTGGAGGGAGCCTGCTCTGCTCGTGCCCCCAGGTTCTGGGCCTTCACCAAAGACGAAATGTGTGCTAGAAACAGGTGTGGTTGCAGAAATCCCCTCAAGCAAACTGTGTCTGTTATAATCAGTTCTTCCTTTTAAATCAGTTTGGAAGGACTCTCACCTGTGTGAGAGAAGCCATGACCCTTCAGGGCGGCTGTGACTATACTCATTTTCGGAGAACGTCAATTTAAAATTCTCGTGGCCCTCAATCTCGGGGAGAATTAATTTCGTACTTCAGACTCTCTAATGGTATCAGCAGAAGTCTTATAAAAATTCCTGATTAGATTATGCCCTCATTGTAGTAATGAAAACCATTTATTAATGTTGTTTAAACATCTTACGTAGTACTTGCCTTGTAGTAGAGAAACTGTTATCCGTTGGATCGCTGGCTAATTATCTTCTTTTTTTTATTTCTTTACAATTTTCTCTCAGTCAGTATTTTGTTACCTCATGTGGTATTATATGAGCAGTGAAACAAAGATTGCCCACACTAAAAATGGTGTGTTTAGGGGGCTCCTGCTTCAGTGAGATCAAATAGTGATGGGAAATATTGCTGTTACTGGTTCTTGCTTTCTGCAGAGTGGGATGCCCAACCTTGGCATATTTAATTATTGGGGTTTTTTCCTGGTTGAAGCCCATCCTTAACTGTGTGTTACTCTTCATTCTCCTGCCTAGCTTTCTGCAGAGGGCGCATTGTGAGAGTGCCCAAAGGTCCCCTCATTCGAGTGGTGGGCACGGAGGTGGCGATCCCGTGCAGCGTTAGTGACTATGATGGACCCAGTGAGCAGAACTTTGACTGGGAGTTCTCCCGGGAGACTGACTTCGTGCGGATAGTGAGTACCTGGGATTCTACCTTCACCTCTGAGGAGTACCAAAAACGCGTGGGCCGCGGGGATATCAAACTGAGACGGAGCAGCAACGATGCTGTGGAACTTGTGATTAGGAACATCCAGCCAGCTGACCAAGGGAGATACAAATGTTCCACGCCCAGCACTGATGCCACCGTTCAGGGAAATTATGATGCAGAGGTCCAAGTGAAAGGTATTTCTGAAGAGTGAGGTGTGCTTTAAATTTGTTTTTGATATTGATTATAGATGTACCCTTAAGAATGTTGACTTTCTGTTGTTTACGATCATTGTAATTTTTGGGGTTTTTTTTCTTCTTCTCATTCCTCTTTAATTCTCCTAAAGCTAGAATTGAAAACTGGGAGGATGATAGCAAAGGCAAGTGAGGTGAAGAAGTGAAGAGAGGCTGTTAACTAGAAACACTGCTTTTCTTTTTTCTGTCTAGTAAATATGTAAATAAAACACTAAGTGGTGGGTTTTCTGAAGATGTCTGCAAATATTTCATGTCCCTAAGCCTCTGGGTAGAGAAGCTAAGTTCAGTAAAAACCACAGGCTGTGTTCTCTCTGTTTGAATGTCATTTAGGGATCTTTCTGTATGAAGGAGGTAATCTTCCTTTTCTCCTTTAGCTTGTTGATACTACAGTCTTATCCTATCTTTGCTCTATCGCTTAGCATTTTTCAGTATTAAATTTGGACACTATTTCTTTTCCCATGTCTTATCTTTTACTCCCATGAACATCAAGATTAGTTTTGTATGGGAATAGTCAAAATGAAGACGTTTGGATGAGAAACTAAAGTGACTGGAAGGATAAATGAATTCTTGTCTTGGCTTGTTTAAAGCAGAGCACTTCCTTTATTGCTTTTTCAGCTGAATTTCCTTCTTCCTGGAATATATTTATGTGTGGAAGAAGGAATGATTGGCGAGATGTTGCTCTGTGGTGGTTTTATTGCCTCATATCTGAACAGATCACCGTGGGTGTTCTCTTCTTGATTCTGTTTTATGATGCTTGTATCTTTTGGGGTTTTTTTTTTTTCCCCCAAACAGTGATTTCCGATGGCTTGTCCGTGAGCGGTTCCAAAGCTCGCTCCTCGACGTCCCTCCGGCTGTCTGAGGGCGACTCCTTCAAGCTGCGCTGCTCAGCGGTTACCACCTCACCGGAGCACACTCACCTGCACGTGACCTGGCAGATCAAGAGCGGATCCTCTTGGCAGGACATCCTATCTCTGACTCACGAGGGCAAATTCCAGCCGGGCCCCGGCTACGAGGAGCGCTACCGTAGCGGGGACATCCGCCTGGACACGGGAGCCAACGACACGTACCGGTTATCCGTGTCCCAGGCTTCCTCCGCCGACGGCGGTGCCTACAGGTGCCTCGTGAGCGAGTGGGTGAGAGGGGTGGATGGCTCGTGGCAGAAGATCCAGGAGAAGAGCGTGGAGATCGCCGCTGTGTCAGTCCAGAGGACCGGTGAGTGCTCCTGGTGGGCTGGGGTCCCAGCGCTGGGCTGTGTCCAGACTCTGATGCTTTGGGGCAAGCTGAACGAAGTGAGGGTGCATTCCAGCAGAACCTAGAGTGCTGTTTGGATAGCCGGCCTGTTTACATCCTTGACATAATTTTTCTGGCTTTATTTTGGGGAAAACAGGGTTGATGGCATGGAAGGAGTGCCTGGAACCTCTTAGACGCCTAGACCCAGATTTTTATCTCATCCTTCGTTCACTTCAGAGTGCTTATGGTTTTTATATCTCTTAAATAAACATTATATTTAACACTTGGTCACCCAAAACCTTCCCTCTGCTCTTTTATTAACATAGGGTTCCATAGCACTAAACAGCTGCACTTCCTCTGTGATGAAAGTGGCTTGTGGTTCAGTGATAGATGTGAATCTTTTCTGTATGTTGTTTATTAAAATAGCATGGAAAGATCAAGAGAAAGGAGGAAGGCAGTGATAATTTAACAGGGCAAATTATCCAATGATTTTTATCAGTGGTCTGATTGCTCGGCTGTGTTTGCAGGGGTCTAGGACAGTAATGGTTCTGTTAAACACATCATTGCATGCTTGGCTGAGGAGACAAAAATACATGCAGCGCTATGCTGAGGATATCCAGATATCCCTGCCCATACAGATTTCAGGACTAGATGCACTAAGCACTTGATTGCATTAGCATTATCACTGCTGGTTGGAGGAGGGAGAGCGGGGGTGATGCATCTTATCACTCAATAGGTGGAAAAACAGGCAGTGATGGTCCCTCAGAAATACGAGATTATCACGGTATTTTAGAGCTGTTCAGACAGGAAGGGTAGATTTTCATTTTTGTAATCCTTTAATCACTATAGGGAGAACCCAAAAGTCTGGGGGTTTTTACTTGGCTCATTTGGATGTAGTTTAAGTGTCTTGGTGGTACTTAGCCTGTGAAATTTGACGGGATCAATCTGCCCCCTGTTTTTCAGGATGTCTCTTGCACAGCAGAGCTTGCAGGTGCTCTCTGCTGACACAGGACTTGCCTAATTAAGAGCTGTAATTCTCTATTTTGTCACACTTTTGCAGTGTTTGGTTTAAGTAGGTGGGGTTTAGTCAGTGGCTGAAAACAGCATGAGGCTGGCCAGGACCAGTAGTGGCATAGTTTTTTGATGTGGTTTGGGTGTGTGGTTTGTTTGTTGTGGGGGTTTTTGTTTGTTTTGTGGTTTGTTTTTCTTCAGGTTTTCTTGCTTTCATTTTAAGCTCAGTCATTAGCAGCACTGGCACTTTGTCAGGGGCATGAAGGCTTTTTAAAGTTATGCTAAAGGGGATAGGTTATTCTCCAGCAAAATGCTGTATACACATCCTGTAGAAGGACTTGAAGAGCATCTTGTGTTGACATCTGAAATCTCTGCACTTGCGTGCTAAAATGAACTTGAGATGTAAATGGTTATATGCCTATGGGTAAACTCTCTCCAAGTCCCTCTATGTGCATATACTGCCGGATTCTGAATGCCCACCACTTTCATGAAGATGGAAATGTTCCTTGGAGAAATGCTGCTCTTAACCGCGCAGATGAGTCTTATTTTGTATTCTGGTATTAGTCTGTTAAATTAGCTAGGCTTCCCTACTGATTCCAATCCCAGGATAAGACAGTGGCGCAAGTCCCAGTGAGAGTTTCACCTGGACTTGGTTTCAGCATTCAGGTGGGGCCTGCTACCCTCTGTTCAGTCTGACTGCGCTCTGTTACCAGGTGGTGAGGGGTGAGATGAGCATTGCTTGGTTTTATTGGCCATAGTTCTGACTACTCAGCTTGGCTCTAGCCTTTATATGTTGCCTCTCATTCCATCACAGATGATGGTCCGAGGAGGTTTATGCAGATGGGGAGCTATTATGTAGTAGAACATGGTTTTACATAGAAGTCACTGATCTCAGCAGAGACACAGCTGCTGGTTTAAAGCAGGTATCTCTAGTTTTGCTCGTGCTCTTGCTGTAGCAGCCCTGCCCGCTGGCCTCAGTGGAGACTTTAGGAGCAGCTGCATTACACACCGTGGGAATGGTGCTGCACTGAGACCCAGATCTAATCTTTAGGCAGTGTAGAATGAGGGAATGAGCCAGGTAACTTGGTGAATGATTTGCACTGAGGTTTACAAATGTACACACACAGTGCCCCTGGTTCACTGCTCACCAGTAACTGAGGCCAGTTTTTATTCTGGTCACTGTGATTCCATGGTTTTCTTGTAACATTCTGTTTCTGGTCCTGTTTGAATGCTGGCTATGACCATATATGATATGTATATTGAAAATATTCACTGGCCAGTGGTTGTTAAGTGTCTTTTGAGTGGCTGTTGGTGTTGCTTTGAAGTCCCCAGTGTGTGTTGTTCTGAGCAGTAAGTGGAAAAATCAGCAGTATAGAGAGTTACTGCTGCCTTCAGTTTGCTTCCATTTCATGTTTTTGCAGCACGCCTGAGGTCAGTCAGGATTCCTACATGTGGCCATGGCTACTTCTCATCTAAATCTGTTCGGGGAGCTCAAAAATGTCATCAGAAACCATGTTGAGTTCCAATGATTTCTGTATCCCTCCGTCTTCTGAGGGACAATCCCAAAACACTTTGACCCTCCTGTGAGACTGAAAAATCCTGTACACGTTTTCCTGCTGGGCAAGGGTGATGTGCAGTCTGTGACTGAGACAAAGCCTTCATGGACCAGTTGCTGTTGAGTTATAAAAATGCTGTTCTCCCTCCCTTTCTCCCCTCTGCCCTCATCACACATCCCTTGCTTGACTGATAATGTGTATTGCCCTTGTAATAGATCACTCGGCTCACTATCCAGCAGGCATTTGAAGGCAGGGCTACTGAGCCTCTTCAGAAGCTCCTGTTATAGAATGTGAAGTCCTGGATAACTTAGAGTGAACTCTTTTTACTAAAAGTAACAAATAAAAAAATATTTTTTGTTTGAATTTTTGTGTCTCTCTTTCCAAGCTCTAGATGTGGTCATCTCAACCAGCAATGTGTCTGTGACTGAAAGAGACTCCCTGGATCTTACATGCAACATCACAACAGACAGAAGTGGTATTTTCCAGGCAGAGGTGATGTGGTATTTTTCTGCATCACCTGACGACACCTTGTCAGATGCTCAGCTCTTGCTGAGCATGGACCATGATTCTGTTGTCAGTGATTCAACTCTCATCAGCCTCAGCCACGTGGACAGGAACTCCTATCGCCTCTTGGTGCGTGATGTGGATGTGGAGGACTCCGGCTACTACTTCTGTGAAGCTGCTATCTGGGTGCCACTGCACAATGGGAGCTGGCATAAGGTGGTGGAGAGGACCTCTGCACCAGTCAGTGTGGTGGTGACAGCACTAGGTGAGCGATTCTGCTGTCAGACTTCATGGGTAATGTGTCACTCAATCCTTGGCCCCATCAGAAAAGGGAGAGAATCTCTTCTGCAGAAGTGTTTCTCTCATTTACATCTATTATCTACGTGTAGGGATCTCTCTCTCACATATATATATATATATATATCTGTCTTTATGCAAATATCCTTAGAAGTAAAGTTACCTGGGAGAAATACTAAAAATGAAACTCCAGTAAAACTTCTTAAAAAGCCAGTTGTTTTACGGATAGGTCTAGCCTACCCCATCTATTCCCTAGTTTATTCTTGGGGAGATAATAGCTTCAACTTAGAGGCAGTGAAATTCAGGATGTTGTTGCAGAATGGTGTAGGTAAGGTATCTGCACCTGCTAAAATTTCCAAGGTGTTGGTGGTGTTGGAAGCATGAATGAAGCTGGATGTGAACTGGCAGAGCTGTAGTGCTTGGTGCCTGTTCCCAGCTCTGACTGGATGCAAGCACCCAGGCCCAAACCCGTCCAGGGTACCCTTTCAGATCCTCTTGTCGTGAGAAACTGGTGGTACTGTCCAGTTACAAAGGCAGAGATCCTCCAACATAAAAGTGCTGAATGAGGCCAGCATATAGAGAGCCTGTTTTTCAGCAATAAATAGCTGTGCCATAAGGTTAAATCCCCTCGACAATGACTTTAAATGTTGCATTTTAGCATTGTGCAGAGCAGTTGAGCCGTGGCCGTCTCCACATACACTTGTAATGTGTACTAGGAGTGCACAAGTGATTAATGTCTTCATTTCCTGTCCGCATTCAGCCATTCACATTTCACATTTAACTTGTGAGTGCTCCCTCCTTGTCCCACTGGTGTGCATGTGCAGTCATGCACGTGTGTTCATATGTGTACAGATCCACTTGCATGCGCGTGTGCTCTCTTGTAGTGCCTGTACCTGTAGGACTACTCCTTACTCTTTCCATTCCAATTTGGCATTATTTGGGAACAGGAGAGAATAAAATCTGCTTTTCAGCAGATGCAGATGCTTGGTTGCTAGGGAGAGGGGAAAGTAGAATAAATTTTCGGCGTTTGAGGTTTTCAGCTGCATCCAGAATTCACCGACTCCTCCTCCTTAATGGAAGTTAAGAGCTCCTGGAATATTAAGTCGTTGAATTGTCAGTGAGGCTGTTCTTTGACAGCTGACAGAGTGGAGGAATGAGTTTTATCCAGCCAGCCTTTTATTCTTTCTAAATCCTCTGTTTGAGTGTCTGTCAGGGTGAAGCGCCTATCTGGAGTGGTGCTATCAAAGAGAAAACTCTCTTCTTAGGGTCCTTCCCCTGCCCGCAAATATAAACAAACCTGAAGCAATTTTCTAAGAATTCGAGCTTCTTGCGACTTTTTCCTTCTTGTGTCCCTGTCTAGAGAAGTGTATCTGCTTTCATAGTCTCTGTTGCTGTGAAAATACTGGTTGGTCTTGAACGCCTTCTTTTTGGGGGGAAGGGGAGGCAAAGAGGGAATGATAATAGAATTGTAGAGTGTGAGCAATACATCATGAGGCCCTGGAGTAAACTAGTCTTTTGTGAATGAAAAGGGAAGAGCAGTGTAGCTGTAAGATCCATGGGGGCTTACACCAAAAGTGGATTTTGGCCATCTTTAATAATCTGTGCTTTGGTTGTAGCAGAGGTCTGTGCATTTTCTCTTTATTTTGCCTTACTTACCCTGAAAATGTGCACAAATCTCCACATGCTCACTGGTAGTAGGTACTACAGACTTTGTAAGCAGTGCTTTTATGATTTTGTGTTACTTAATGCCACAGAAACTCACCATCAGTATTGCCAGATTCTCTGGGGCCTGGTGTGTATTGATGCCCTTGTTCTTGCTCGATGCACGGACACTGCATGCCTAACACTCACTGGTGAGAGATCTTTTCTGCAGGCTGACATAGCAGCAGCCCAGCTTGTTTGCTACAATTGTTTTTATCCTTTCCATCTCAGGTCCAAAAGTGCATATGCACACAGAGTTTCCACAGCAGTTCTATTAAGATGCTTTATTATCTTGGCTCATTGGTGAGCTAAGCCTAAGTTTTAGCCTTGGATTGCCTTCTCTGTCCCAATTATAGCTTCGGTTAATTGTTTCTAGGAGGGCAAAATGCCAAGTAAAACATAAAGCAGGAAATAAATACAGAGCACTGAATACAGTTAGGCTGTAAAAGCCGTGTGATGAGTATTGGCCGAGCAGTTGGGAAGCTGGTCATTTTTCTGAATTATAGCAGACAGCAAGACAAAAATATTCTAATACTAGTAAATAAATATGTATTTCCTTTGTGGTGTGAGGTTCTTGCTGTAATCTTTTTCCTCTGCTATCTGTAGTCTGAGAGAAAATAGTCATGCGGCTCCCTTATCGCTTTTAGGCTTTGGGCAGCCAGCTATTTCAGATTTAAATACAACAGCCCCATTCTTAACCCGTGAAATTCAGGCACTGATTTTCCAGCGTGAGATTCTCCAGCCTCACAGCTGTACAGCACATAGTTCTCTATTCAGACTGTGAAGCTTTTTCTGATGTTTTCATCTTCAACTCTTTATCCTACTTGGTATTTATTGGCCTAGGTAGTGTTTAAACTGCTGACCAGTGAAATTTACTGTGCCCAGCTCTTGGTGCTGCCTGTGGCCAGTGGTGTCTCATGTCCCCTGGTTTGGGTGTCTGGGTGGGTGAAGCGTTTGCTTTTTAAAGGGCTGTTTTATAACATTCTGAGTGTTGTGGAGACACAATGGGATGGTTAAGTGTGGAAAAGAAGGCATTTCAGGATGGGATATGGCCTCTTATCCTGGAGAGATACTGGGGAAATGGGATGTCTCTGGTCAGCCCAAAGCTAGAGGATAACCAGTGTCATGCTGCAGACTGCCCCAGGCATTTGACAGGTGCGAAAAGTGGCTGGCTGGGTTGGAACTGAACCCACAGGTGGGTTCTTGGGGGCAGGCCTAAAGGAGGAAATTATTTTGCTCAACAAGATCTCTTAGTCCTGATTTTTCTGAAGTGCTCTGACTAGACCTATGAAATGGAAAGTCTTATTTGGAAATGCAGGCCTAGGGCTACCTGTGTCAGACTGGTGCAAATCTGAGAACCAGAGTCCAAGTTCCCAGGTCTTGTAAGAAAAATGCATTTTGTGGCACTTGGCTTCTAGCTCGGATGCTGAAACTGGACGTTAGAAGTTAGTGTATCCTTTAACAAATCCTGGCATTTTCTCCCTTCTTGTAGCTTCTAACCTGTTTCTTCTGTGTTTCCTCTCCTGCAGAGCCAGACTATGACGTGTTCCTGAACGCCTCTAAAACACCCAAGTTTTCGGATGACCCCACAGAGCTCAACTGCAGGATCACAAACGTACAGGACACCGAAGCCAACATCCGCTTCACCGTTTCCTGGTACTACAGGCAGCACCTGCCCGGCGACGACGCGGTGACAGAGGAGCTCCTGGCCTCGATGGATGCAGACTGGACTCTGCTACTCGGGGACAGGGGCAGAGAGCGGATTCAGAACGGGGAGATAATCTTATCTAAAAAGTCTGCTGACACCTTCAGTTTGAGAATCCAGTGGACTTCAGAGAGTGACAGAGGGGATTATTTCTGCGTCATCTCGGCGTGGAGTAGGCACCGCAACAACAGCTGGGTGAAGAGCAAAGATGTGACTTCTGCGTCTGTCAACATTTTCTGGGCTACACAAGGTAGGAACTTTACAGCTGGGTGGCTGAGAATAGGCTTGTCAGCCAGAAGGCTTGCTGAAAGGCTTTGGAAGTGGGGTTCTGTGTTATGAAGATTTAAAAACGCTAACAACTTGTGTGAAGGCCTCTTATTTGTGGAGGGGAATAACTGCTTAACACCAGTTTTGTGCAGTTTGGAGTGGAAGTGCAAAGGAAGAGATACCATCAAAGGAGAGATTCCATCAAGCTGCTGAGACTTCCGGGAGCTGGGCTGCAAGTGGCAGGGGTGGCATCCAGCAGTGTTGCTGTGGTCATTGCCCACTTTCATGGCTCGGAGTATTTTAGTGTCTAGGATGCATCTTGCTGCTAACAACAGGGTTGCATTGAGGTGGAAAGAAGAATGTCACTTCATCTTCTCTGTCTGACAGTTTGAGAGTTGTGGTTTTATTTTTCTCTTGTACAACCCCATGTTTAAAACGCAGTTCTGAGGAAGTTCATGGGCATAGTACTACCAGAGTATCAAAAAATAAGTGGGTAGCAGAACAAAGTAATTCTGTGGTTTGCTTGGATCTTGGCCTGTTTTAGGCAGAAGTGAACTAGCTCTAGTCAGTAATTAACTGATTTTGGGAACATTTTTTAGAAGCTTAATAGTTACCTGAGTTGCTTAACTCTGGTTTAAAATGGGATGTGTGTTTCCTGGATGTCCTGTAGTGTGATGCTGTTTTGGCTCAGAACGAAGTCATGCAAGAGGGTCTGTTGGAGAGCATCAGAAAGATCAGGCTAACCTAGGATGTAATGTCTTTGGCAAAAATCTGTGCTTAGCTAAGCTACATTTGTCTTGATAGATTTGTTTAACAGTCTAGCTTAGGCATCCACAGGCAGAGAACTGCATTTCAGAGACAAGAAATTTGAAATAATTTTCAGGTTGTGTAGGGGTAATCCCTAAACAGCAAATTGGAAATCTTCTGCTGTGATTCTGCTTCAGTGGAGAGAGAAGTGGTGGGCTGCTTGCTCAGTACTCCCTGCATCCCCAGCCCAAGCGTGTGGTCCGGGAAAAGGTCATTTTTTTTTTTTTCCCCCCCCTGAAGCTGGCTTTTCCAGCAGGACCGAGAACGCTCATTAGTGCTGAGTGCTGGTCACAATTAGTTCAGTGTTATGCCACAACACGGAGTGTGTGTGTGTGTGCATGTGAGTGTAATGGATCGTCACCTTCGGAGCAGCTACAGAGACCAGCTGGAGTTGAAAAGTCTCAGCCTGTGTTGACATTTCTGAGGGAAAACAAACCGTGACAGGTGTGAACATTCCCTTGTTTCTGGTTTTGTTCCAGAAACTCTGCTAATTTTGCAGCACAAATGTAAATGTTATAGTCCCCGTGCTGAAAAGTACATTTTGTTGGCAAAACTTGGGGTTGGGGGATTTATTACGTGAAAGCAAGCTCTCCTGCAAAAACCTTCTCCTCCTGAAAAGAATGTTCTATGTGTATGACGTGGGGAGGGTGAAATATAGGCTTGATTTCCCCTTCTCTTCCACCCCTTGACTCCCCCTTCAGCAGTGCAGCCCCAGATGCCTCTCTCTGTGTGCCCTGTCCCCTGCCATATCCTATTCCTGTGAGTTCCAGACTCGGCTGGGAGCCCAGTGCTGTAGCCAGCAACTATGAAGGAGTTAATCTGCTGCTGCCTGTGCTCTCTGACTGTTGTTTTGACAAGTATCTCTGGTGATTTGAGTCCCTAACTGCTCCCAGTGCTTATAAAAGCCAGCAGCCAGGCTCCCACGTGTTTGCCTAAGGAGAGAACAGAAAATTGCCTCTTCCTTGGATAGCTTATGCCTATGGAGAGACTTTTCTTCCATCTATTTCATTGCTGGCATCTTCTTTGTTGACTTTAGAGCAGTGCTTTGGGGGGAGGACTTTGGAGAAATCTCCCTTTGAAAACGGTTGTTCTGAGTTCTTGAGAAAGGAGAAATGGGTTTATATTGTGTCTATGGGTCTCTCAGCAAAGAGGGGTGTTCAGAGCCTTTATTCAAAATGTAAACATCATGTGAAGATGTCAAGACCCCTTTTTTGTGCGTTGTATAATAAGTTGTGTGTTTGCCCATTTTAACTTGGGTTTTTATTGTCTCTGTTTTCTATTTTATTCTGTGGGGACCAGTAATACTCACACATCTTTCTGCTTACTCAGCTTTGCAAATGCAGCCAATTGCTATCATAGATCACCATTGTTTTTGACATAGTCTGCCTGATATGTTTCTTCCCCCCTTCTACTTTCTCCCCTGCCAAGGTGACAAAGAAGGCATCTCTATCTCATCTCAGAAATTAAAAACATCAGTTGTATTATGTTTTGCTTAGAGTACAAATTCCAGTTAGTGAAAAGGGGTAAAGGAAGGGAGGAAACCTTTTTGGACTGGCTCTGTAAATCATTTTCAACCCAGCAAAAGGTTTGATATTCTAAAAGATAATTTTATTTATTTATTTGAATATGAGTTACATTTAGAACACAGATACTGTTTGCAGTGGAACGCGGAATCAATGCTTTTTTCCTAAACCAGTGTTGTCAACTTTGGATCTGCATGGAGTACTTTGCAGAAGAGAACATTATCTTTTAATTGAAATTCCAAATCCCAAAGGTACTATTATTTGGGGTTTTGTTAATACTTCTGTCTTTAATTTACAAAATAATTATATTTAACATAATGTTACTTGTCCTAAATGTTTGCCCAGGCCCTCCCATCACACTTAATTGGGAGCAAGGGTGTCTTAATCTTTCAGACAGTCCTGCAAATAGAGAACATTTCTGCCGCCTACTTCTCTTTATCATTGCTGCTGTACCATAGACACGGTGTAGTACAGACACACAGTTCCTCCCAGGCAAAGGAATCCCCGTGGCACTGAGCTGCTGGGTGCACGCGCCAGTTTGGGTGCAGGAACAAGAGAGTGCCTCGAGTCAGGCGCGTGGCCGCGTGTCGGGCTTTGAGAGCTGCTGGGGCTGCAGCTGTACCTCGGGGTGTTGTACGGCCGCCTCCTCCTGCCGCGCCAGAGCTGTCACTGCCGTGGTGTCTGCTGCGTTCCCGGTACTCGCAGCCTCGTTAGTGCACCGGGGGATGAAGGAGCCTTTATGAGCACTGAGATTCCTGTCAGCGGCCCCGAGTGGCGCCGTGAGGCTCCGAGGGTGCTGTCAGCCCTGGCCATCGTGCTGCTTGTCCAGCTGGAGTCAGAGGGGTGAGTGCAGGGAAGGTGTTTGCTGTTTTCTAAAGTCTCCTTGCCCTTGTAGCTGTTGGATTTTTCTAGAAATTTGCCTGGCTTAGATTAGGTGAAAACTGGTTTTGGTCGCTACCCAGGAAGTGCTCTTGAAGCTGAGCATGCACTTTGTGGTAGAGAGCAACAGGAGAATTACAGTGTGGCTTTACCACTTGGGCTGGCCAGTGATGGAAGGCAGATGGATGGCTTTACCACTTGCCCTGCCAGGCTCCAAAGTACAGTTTACTCAAATTTTATTTGCATCATTTGGCGAGGATTTCTTCTGTTGCTAGCCCTCTGTCTTGGAGCAGTGCCCAAGCTTTGGGTATGGTTTACTTAGGAACTCTTCCCCTGCCGCTTTCCAACACAAACTGCAGATTACAGACTCCTGTATGTGACCAGCCAGGGTGTGTTTTATTGTGCTTTTCATTCATGGAGCTTTGCAAGAAGGACATGAGACTCCACATGGGACTGCCGGCATGTATGCAGAGAGGCAAGTGTGCTGAGTAGCGGTCAGGACAGACATTGCTTCCTTGGCAATTCCCAGAAGATTAGAAATGAGACCTTAGGCTGCAGTTCTTGGAAGAAAACTTTCATTTGACCTTTCTGGCTCATTTTATGCTGCAAGATCTGATGAGTAATTTCTGCTAACATAGGAAACATGAAGAAACTTTCCTTTCCCTCTTAATTTTCCGTGCAGATTACTGTTATTCTAAGATAAGTGCCAAATCTTTGGGCTGCCCTCTTTCTCATAATGTGCACTCTTACACACAGGGACAGCTACATGCTTTTCTAGGTGAGGGTGAAGAAGTGCTAATTACACTTCATCTGCTGCTACTGAAGGAGGACAATATTGGCTCAGAACCAGAATGTTAAGAACGGTGACGCAGGTTTTTCTAGTTGATAGGATATGGGGCCTTTTTTTGTTGTTGTTTTACTTTGCTACATATGCAGGTCTCTAATATCATGGCACATACAGAAACATTCCTTTGATCTCTTTTTGACTTTGTTGCAATAAGAAACATTCAGCACCTGTATGTGGTGGGTTGTGTGTCCCCTTCTCTATTCTGTTCTGGATTTCTTATGGTTTAACAGAAGAGCAGGTGCCCCTGCCTCGTGTGTTCATCCAAACTAAGGATCTCAGGGGTTTTTAGAGGTAGAAAAATGCTTTGAAAGGACTTTCATAAGAACGTATCTCCAGGTTCTCTGTTCAGCATCCTAATTTCTAACGCTTTTGAACTCAACCACTGTTCTCCAGCTGCATCTCTGGGCCTCAGTTGTTCCCTTCCACAAACTCTACCAATGGTATTTCTGCTGTTGTCCCATGCTACCACCACTCATTTCTCCTTTTTCTTTAGCGGAAATACTTGGTAAGAGCATTTGCAATAGCAAACCAAAAAAGAATGTCTAGGAACAACTTGTTGGGGACAAGGCACTGCCCTTTGTGCTGCTGCCTGACCTGTGGCTCAGGGAGTAGTGCAGTTAAGGTGTTTGAAGCCCTGGGAGTAGGGAGAGTTAGCTGTAGCTGAACTGCTCTGAACATGTGGGGGTACTTAGTCTTAAGCACATCTACCAGAGACCAAGTGTTAAATTTCCATTTTCTGGTGTCTAGGACCCAGTGCTCTGATGTGAAGATCAACAATGTAAAGAACATTTAAATAAGGAGGGATTTTTGCCCAGAGCCTCCTCATATGGCCTAGAAAGCAACAATATGTGCCAGAAGAGCATAACTAGCTGTTTGTGCTTCTGCTTTTGGGACAAAATATAATTGCCTACTATATTCCTAAAATATGTGAAAAGCTGATCTGTGCTGGGCTCCTAAATACTGCAGCCTTATGAAGAGGGAAATATCAGAGTCTCATAGACACAGAATGAGGAAAAAATGGATTTGAAGTCTGGAATCCGGTATCTGATGAGTGTTTTCACAAGGGAGAGGAGAATGACTCTGTACAACTTCAATTGCGACTGTACCCTGAGTGCCTAAATGTGCAACTCTTGTATTGTCACTTGCTTAGTGGGTGGAAGTGTGAGGGGGGTTTGGTGTGGAGTATCAAATAATTCTGTGCTCAGCTAGACCACTAGAAGCATCTCAGCCTTCACTGCTCCTGCTGTTTCTTTATATAGCTTTGTACTGTGATCTGCTTTATACAGTACTGATTTAAAGTTGTCATACCGGGTTTCTCATCTTGTGGGCTGTGTTTACTCGTTGTGAAAACTGCTGCTTGAAGGCAAAACACTGCAAAATGTAATCTTGACAAGTATCTTGTTGCTCTTGTGGGGAGGACATAAATATTACTGCATTTAAGTTCAGTTTTGGGAAATGTGTTTCAATCTCACCATTGCTTATTTCCCTTTTCCTGAGAAGTTTCATCTTGCATAAAGGGGCTCTGTGTAGTTTTTTAACAGGTCTACGCTATTTTTTTTTTTAATAAAGGAGGGAAGGGAGAATAGGGTGCAGCAAAGTATTTTTGCAATACTGTTATGTATTTTGCCCCAGCCTTCTCTTCCTTAGGAAGAACCTTGATGTACAGGGTGTCTTTTCATCACAATGCCAGGAAACCAGCAACTCCCTTTCCTTTTATCTGATTCTGATTTCAGTCACTCCTCATTTTCTCAGTTTCTCACAGTGAGCTTGTATTTTGTGTGTCTTGGCGCTGTGCTCTGAGATGTATAATTTTCCCAAACCCTGTAATTAAAGGATTCTTGGGATTGAGGAGCCAGTAGAGAATGGAGAACAAATGGAAGGAAACTAAGCAGTGAGTGTTGCTGGAATTCTTGATGTCAAATGGGCTGTTGGGAAATGTCAAGGCTTCTGGTAGGCTTGTATGCAAGTAAATGTATGAGGAGCAAGGGGAGGAAAGGCTGACATGGAGGCAGAGGTGTGTGTGAATCTTTGAGCACAGGTGTGTGTATATGGGGAGTGGAGACTTCTGTTACCACCAACTTTTGTCACGTGTTTGCAGCTGAATGTGTCTGGATTGCTGCTAGGGTGGATTTCCAAGGGAAATAAAAGGTGCTACACTAATTGCTGCCAATTTAGCGAGTGACAGCTCTTGTCATTAGTTGTGAGTATTTCAGCAGTGCCCTTACTACCCCATCACTGAGGGTGCTCTTCCAGATCCAGTATGAAACTGGGACTCTGAATCTTGTCTGATATCTTTTCTCCTGAATAAAACAATCCTGGGGATCCTGTCTTGTTACAACCTGTGTGTTCTATTATCTGTTCAGTATTTGGTGTTTGTTTGAATTTGTGCATCTTGACCCAAACTGTTGTGTACTTGTGTGTGTGTGTGTGTGCACCGTTGAGTAGCATTCTAGGCTGTCCACGTGTTTAGATAAATGTGCTGGGATTTGTTCCTCCAAGAAAGGAACTCTGCCCATCTGTAATCTTCTAGGTTGAAAGGTGCTGCAGAAATACCCGTACCTATTTGTTAACCCTCTCTTGCTGCTTATTTCCTTCCCTCTTCAGATTACACGCTTACAGTGGAGGCGGTGAAATTGAAGCCATTCTTTGTAGCAGGCCACACCTTTGAGATGACGTGCAAGGTGTCCTCCAAAAACATCAAGACGCCGCGCTATTCCGTCCTCATCACAGCTGAGAAGCCCTTCACGGACCGGTCGAATCCCAACGGAACCACGCGCATTATCTCCTTGAACCAGGACTCGGTAGTGCGGCTGGAGGACTGGACGGACCAGACCCGCGTGGACGGGGTGGTCCTGGAGAAGGTCCAGGAGAACGAGTTCCGCTACAGGATGTACCAGACCCAGATCTCTGATGCTGGGCTCTATCGCTGCGTGGTGACCGCCTGGTCTCCGGGTGGTGGTGGCATGTGGCGTGAAGCAGTGAATGGCTTGTCCAACCCTATCCAGATAGACTTCCAGACATCAGGTTGGTACAGAACCTGGCAGCTGTGTCTGAGCCAGAAAGGGAGAGAATTCTGTGGCGCTTTCCCATTGATTTCCCCGTGTCTCAGAAATACCTGCTCTTTGGAACAAATGGTATGATGGCTGAGAGCTGTGCTTGTCTCCTTTGGTGGTACTTGTGTCCTTTGTGCTATTGATTGTTTACAGAAAGATGTGTAATGAATTGGCTGTAATCATAACCCCTGGGTTTTTCTCTACTAATGCAGCTTTTATGGTCCTGCAGGCTCAGAGCTGGTTCTCAGTATGGAGCAACTGCTGCTGCATTTGCCAGCTGTATCAGTAGATTGTTAGTAGTGGCTGCTCTGGAAGAACATTAATATAAACTGGATTTCTGTTCCAAAACAGACTCTATTAGCATAGCATTAAATTCCCTGAGCACACCTCGCTGTAGATGCAATTGCAGAAAATGGTCAGGTCGGGGTAACATTTCAGCCATCTCAGTAAGCGTATCCTGCCACTGCAAGACCTTAGGGGTCCCTCGCGGCTGGACTACAAAGCTCCACAAATTGGGATGAATTTCAGTACCCAGAAGGACATCCTGTTCCTCAATTGCTTGCTGAAACCCTTACCTTCAGCTGTAACAAAGCCTGCCTGTTGGGATTCTTCTATAGAAACGTGCCTGTCCTGATATAATGTTGGGGGGAGGGAGAGATGGACAGCATTGATTTGGATCATCAGAGATGCATGTTAACCCTGATTTCCTGTCATGTTATATTGTTGGGAAGCGCAAGGGAGCTGCTTTTATAACACTGGCGCGTGTATGAGTGAAGGGCTCCTCTCATGGTTTGATAAACCAAGCTGGTTGGGTTTTGAGCACTGTTTGTTCCTGTTCCACTGGTAATAGCCAGCTGTAGCACATTCAGGAGATGTGTCTGTGTCTAGGCAAGAGCAGCCAGGCTTCTGGTTGCGTCCACAACTAAGGTAATTGTTCTAGACAATGTGGTTCCTAAAAACTGGACTTGCTTATATGAGGCACACTGGGAAAAGGACAAGGGCTGAGCACAGGGGGACTGCCTGGCAATGGGGACATCGCTTTGTAGGAAGCTTTGAGATGTAGCATCCTGATACAAACCCTAATGAAGATGTGGCTTTGTTCTAAGCCGGCCAGACAGAGGACATTGACTCAGCTTCTTTCAGTTTTGGGTAATTTCTCAAGATGGCTTAGTGGGCTACAGTTTTGGCCTTACTACTCTTCATCTCTGGGTCAGACATAGTGGGAGAGTAGCATTTGCAAAGGAGGTGATAAAAGAAACCAGCAAGAATGAAATCTGCCCCAAAACCGCACCCTTCCCCTCCAAGCTCTTATGTGGAGGCTTTCCTGCATATAAAAGTCGTGGTTGGTGCCTCTCCCAGCAGTGCTTGTCTTGTGTCACTTTGAAGTCCCATCCGAAAAGTTTGGCGGGATGCTATTGATACCCAGGGTTCAGAGGGAAACCTGCGAGCAATGCGAGGGAGGGAAGTGTGCGTGTTGTAGTCTTGACTTCTTTTTGCTGTCAGCCTCTCCTCCCAGCCCCTTCACCCAGATAGGATTTCTGGAGCGTGGAGTGAAGAAAGGGAGGCAGCATGTAGAAGTGCCCTGGGAATGTGTGAATTCCAGTAGCAGGCCTGGAGCAGGGGGAGGGATGGTCCTGAGGCCCTGTCAGCCTTTCATTCTTTATAAAAGAATGAAGAAAGAAATGAGATCCCAGGCACAATTTGCTTGAGTGCTATTTCCCAAAATAATCTTGGCACGTAGAAAAATCTGTCTTGAAATACCTGCAATTTTCTTTAATTGATGGATGAACTTTTGTGTCCTTCAGTTGTTACTCAGATATCCCTGCTGGATATTCAGCTCTGGGCATGATGAGAACATGTGATGAGCACAGTTAGAATGGACTCACCGAGGAATTATTTTTTGGGAAATCATCTGGAATTAAGTATACAAGACAGAAGATGTTTTGTGGGTGTGTTACTTTGGTTTTGTTTGCTGAAGCCTCCTGTCTTTGATGCAAACTGAGTCAGGGAGCCAGAGGTAAATGGCAAAGTTGTGGAGCAGCTATGAAAGCGCAGCTCAGATACCACACCCCTCTCTTGCATCCTGTGGCACAAGCAGCTGTCAAACTTGTTCTTCAGAAAAAATAAGTTGGTGCCAGAATTTCCCTAATGGCTATGGTGAAAGGGCAGAACTGCTGAGGGGAGCTATTTTTTTCTAGGGAGAATTTCCCCAAAACTGGGAGGGAAGATACTAACAGGAAAGGTGCAGGAAAGAAAGAGGGGCGTGCAGCTTTCCAGGCAACTGGGAAAAAAAAAAAAGCTGGGGAGCACCAGTGTGCTAAATCCTGAGTTATAGGGAGGATGGGGTATCTTATGAGTGTTTGTTCCTGATAGGAAAACTGTTAAGGAGTCAATTGCACTGATTTCTCAAAGTGTAACAGAAAGACAACTTATCTATAACTGCTGGAGGGAATATAATACAGCAGTGTAATTTTGAAAAATAGGATGTATTCCAGTCTCCTCTGTACTTTGAAGTCTCAGGCTTGGCCAGCATTTTCAGTGTGCATCATGGCTGGTGGAGTGGGGCAGGGATCAATACGGAAGCAGCATTTTCAGCAAAATGAAGCCCTTAAAGGGTTTTACATGAAGCTTTTAGTCCTAGGAGGAATTTCTTTCTCAGTTGTTTTTATTGATTCCCCTTTGATGGGGGATGGTGAGGCTTGCTGGGGTTGGAAATCCTTCTCTCCAGTTTGACTCTCTCCCAGATCTCTGTGAGTTGAGTGATGTTTCAAAGAGGGGTTTTTAGCGTGCATACACATTGTGCAACGCGGTCTCTCTGAATGGCAGGGGCCTGTGAGCTTTTCATATATGAGCTGGGGACTGCACACGGGAAACTTCAGTGTTTCCTGCCACAATAGGCTTGAAATGTGGCAGTGCTCTGAAATGTTTTTCCGTGAACATCTGTGGAAAATGTCTTGCTCAGATTCTTTCCATTCAAGGCAGAACTTTGCTGGCTGCAAGCAGAGATCTCCGCTCTTCTTTCTCCACGTGCTGTTGCACAGGGACGTATTTATTCCATTTGGTTAATGATCTGAAATGTTAATGTGAAGGCATTTGTTTGAAACACCCTGAACTAAGAAAAAGGAAACGTGTATTTTGTCCACTGGACCACATGAACTGGAAGCGAGGGTGGGGGAGTGTGGTGAGGAGGAGCCTACTAGGTCATTAGTTTTCAAATATTCAATCAATGGCAGATTGTTCTCTGCTGGATATATTTTAAGACCAGAGAGGATCTTGTGAATCCTCTGGTATGACCTCATGGATACCATGGATCTCTAGACCAGTTTTGTAAAATGAATGCCTTTTGTATGACCAGCTGCTGTAAGCAAAATAAGCTTATCTGGGGGGCAGAGGAAGCTCTCCCCATGAAGAATTTAATATTCCTCAGAGCTTTTTTTTTTGGTTTGTTTTGTTTTTCCCAGTGCAGGACAGAGAGGTTCTGCCATGTCTTTTTTAAAAGGTTGCCCAGTGATGTGAGGAACAGGAGCAGGTGCCAGTGCCTGTCTTGAAATGTTCTCTTGACTTCACTGCACTCTTTCTACTCCAGTGCATCCTCTCTCCTCCCGAGCTATTGGTTGATGTGTGTGTACACAGCCTTTCTTCCAGCCTGGAACGCACACCTGTCTTCTGTCCCTTGCTGTTCTTCTCGAGCCACTGTAGGAAGACAGCTTCATAAACTCTGCTCTGGCATTTGTCCTTGAATTTTCAAACCCTTTTACCATGAACTGGGCAACCCAGGTTAGCGTTTAGAATGTCTTTGCCCGCTACGCACTCACAGGGATTTCCAAAGAAGTGACTTATTTTCCTTTGCCTTGAAGGAAGCAGGGAGAAGGAAGCTTTTAATCTCATGCTGAGAAGTGTGTTACGAGAGAGACCCACTTGGAGCTTGGCTGCGCTCTGAGCTGTCTCTGCTCTGTGCCATTCAGCAGAGGGTAGAAAGTTCTGGAGAGGCAAAAATAAAAGAGAACTTGTAAGGGAAATATCTCAATGAAATCTTCAACTCTGGATTACATCTGCATGTGAGCTCATTGCACAGCAATGTATTATCATTCACTTTGGAAGAAGCTGAGATAAACCAAGAGCTGCTGAAATATGAGCTGAGTATTGATGTTGAACTTGCAATTAAAATGAAATGATGCCCTGCAATGACCCCGAGAGATACTCAATTTCAAGAAAGGCGAATAGAAAGATTCTTAAAGGAAAGAAAGCTTTATCACGGAAATGAATGAAAGGCAATGCAGCAGAAAGTCTTTGGCAAGAAGGGCTGGTATTTTCCAGCCACTGTTAATGGGCAGGAACGTGCTTTGTCATTGTGTGCCTTTGTGCCTGTGTGCATTAATTTGTAGCTGGAAGAAGAAACCACAGACTTAACTACTGAGGGCTTCTTCCAGTAACAGCTATTATGAGGCTTGGGGTAAAGCTTGATAGGGAACAGCTTCACGAAGAAGCAGGGGAAGGGCAGGGGTCTGGAAAAGTGAAGGTGAAGAAACTTATTATCCGGAGAAAAGCAGGTCATGCGATCCTCAGTTGAAGAGTGAATGATTTGGTGCCAGGGCAGAGATGAGTAATATTTTGGACAATGCAGAACTTGTGGGTTGCATCAGTTGTTTTCCCCATTGTGGTCTGTGGTGCTGGGTGCCTGCAAGCAGGGAAGCTGCATGCAGGAATTCCAGCCCCCCTGGTCAGTAATGGACTGGGCACAGGCTTCTTGCGGGGAACAGTCTGCCCTGGGTCTCTGTTGTCATCAGATCACTTGACCTTTCTCTTCTCTCCTTGGCTGGGAAATAAAGGTAGCTTGTGTCTGTGGGGAGACTGTGCCTTATTTCTGCAGAGAAATACAGGGTAAAATGATAATCAAAGAAGACAAAACATCACCTAGGACCCTAGATAATTAGGACCTCTTTGTTACAGAACTGGATTTTAACTGGCTCTTGGTTATTCTCTTTCCTCTTCCCATTTTTCTTGCTGATTTAAAGTGTTTGGATTACTGAGCAGGGAGGGAAAGCAGGGAGAATGGGGTGACATCGGGTAAACAGGGCTCAGAATTTGTCTCCAATTTATAAATCCTTAAGTTGAGTAAATCAACTCCATCAGCTTGAACTCTTCCTTTCCACCCTGCAGCCCCTTCAGTATGAATCTGATTGATTGAGCACAAAGTAATGAACAAAATTTGGTTCGGCTTACAAACGCTTTTTCCTTTCATTTTTATATGCAGAGGAATTAGCATAGCACTTTTTAGCTGAAAACTGTATCACTGTAGGATCTGGCTCCTGGAGTTACCTTCCTGGGTGACATGAAATCAACAGTTTGAGCACTGAGATCTAACATAAAAGGGAACATTCAGAGAAAAGTACACTGAACAAGTCCTGATGCTGGAACCCGGTTTCTCCTTAAGCACTTCTGGATCTGTACTAGTAAACTTCTAACCTCAATTTCTTCACTTTCTGTTTAAAGTTGTGTAGTGTTTTTCAAGTGTTCAGGAGTCGCAAAATGCTTTGAAAACTCTTGCTGTCCTGACTGCAGCTGCTTTTTAATATAAAATTGTTATTGCTTCAATAAAGAAGAAAATTTCTTTTAGGGGTTTTATCTAAGCTTACGTAAGGCCTTACTTATAGTGAGGAACAGATATTTTGGCTTATTTTAAATCAAAGGTCTCAGCAGAATATGACAATTTATGATGCTTAGCTCTTAGAATTGGGAGTGCTGGTTTGTTTTGTAAAGCTGTGCTTTTTAGCTTCCAAATTATCAGAGGGAATGACACTTATCTTCAAATCTGAAGTTATTAAAATCCAGTTATTTCTCAGCTTTCAAGCTCTTTAATAGCTTTTCAGCATTTAACTTTGCTTTGTTTTTGATGAGTTTTACAGGTCATGCTTGATCTGTCAGCCCTGCAATTGAAACTAAACTCTGGTTTTGTTTATTCTCCTGAGTGACCAGTAGGTGCCAATAACAGTATTTCAAACTGTTAAATGCAGGTGGCAAGGTGGCCAAAGCCCCATCGTCTGTTATCTGCAGAGTTCTGTTTTTCTCGGTGTTAATGTAGCATGAACTCATATCTCATCGAAGGAGAGAGTTCCTGTCACCTCCCCAACCCTTCCTGCGACACTGCACGTGCTTGAGCATGACGGTGCTGAGACCCTGGGTCAGTGTCATCAGTGTCTGCTGGGAGCCGTCTGTTTTACTACGTGCCTGTATCTGTAACCTTGGTGTTGAGGTGTTCGGCCTTATTTTGTGGTTTTTTTTTTGTTTGTTTGTTTGTTTTGTCTTGGAGGGCAAAAACTTAAAGTACTTGGGTTTTGTGTACTGAGCCTTGCTTGGTGTCGTCCAGATTCAGGGCCTCTTGAACACTGGGTGGGGGAATGGGGCACTCAGCCAGCCTCCTGCCTTTTCAGGCTTTGTGAGGGAGGGGGAATAAATCTCTGAAGGTGCTTTATTCTGTCCTTTCATGCCTGAGGGCAGCCTGAGGCCCAGGGCATGGGTCATGTGGGCAGAAGGTCTGAGATACATCCAAAGAAGACATAACCCTAGGAAGTTGCAGCCACGCAGTTTTCAAGACTGAACTGATAAACTTCCACTGTAACTAATCTTGCTCAGGTTTAAAAAAATAATTAAATGTTGTTTTTCCTCTTCAGCTGGAGAGGGAAGAGCACAACCTCTGACACATCTCTTGACCCTCTGCTGATATCTTCATTGGTATCAGTTCTAGCACAGGACACTAATTTCTCCCTGGAGCTAGAGCTGGTAATTTGCAGGAGGTGTTACCTGCTAGGGAAAGAAGTGAAGGGAAAGAACTGTTTGTGCCTTACCAAGGGGAAGCACAATCCTGAAATGCCAGTGCAGCTGATGCCTTGGAGCCTTCCTGCCCAGGAAGCTTTGGCTCCTCACGGGGGAGGCCGGGTGGAGATGTGCTCGGTGACCCACCTGAGGAGTGTGTTGGGAGTGCTGCATTTCCATGATCCGTGGCCTTTCCTGGCTGAGTGACCAACCAACCTCAGCTTCTACCCTTGTGACATGCAGCAGCCAGGAGTGCTCCGACCCTGCTCCACGTTAGTGGTTTGTTGGTGTGCCAGGCTTTGAGGGCAGTGTCTGTTCAATGCAGGAGGTACCTGGACTTTCAGCCTAGAAACAAGGCCTGAAAAATGCTGTGTACCCCCTGCCTTTCCTTGTTTAACCTGCCAGGGCAGGGGCGCCCATCCTTAGCCTGACAAAGTTGGAGTCAATGCAGTTCATCTGTCTTGCCCAACCCCTCCCAGCATCCAGCCTGTTTGCTGGAGTAGAGCGTGTCCCGTATTCCTGACACGATGTCACCTCACTTGCTGCAGGATAGGCTTAGGAGAGGCTCCGAGCTATGGACAGTGTCAGGATTATTATGGTACTGTTCTGCCTTTGATCAGTGCAGCAGAGGGAATGTGCTGGGAATGCAGGGATGTTCCTAGCAAATTTTGACAGTTTCTTTTCTTTGACAGTTCACACACAGCTTGAGACCTTTCTGCTTACAGTTGGCTGGAGTGCCCTGCTCCATGCTGCCTTTAATCCCCTAGGACCTTGAACTTCTGTCTGCACAACTCCAAACAAAAGGATGGAAAACTTCTTGTTTTATCTGAAGACAGATAATCAAATAGGCTGCAAGGGGAATATAGTTTGGCTTGCACGGGTGTGTGTGAATGTCAGGAAACGAATTGACACAAAACCAGTTTAGATAGATGCTGAGAAAGCAATCAGATTAATCTCTGTTCATTTCCTCAGAAAAGGATCCTATCATGCTGAGCTTAAGTTAGGGCTGCAGCCTGCTTGTGAAGTCACTGCCTGAGCAGCTGATCTCAGTATTCTGGATCTCTTACTTCCTTAAATGTGTTCTAGCATAAACATGTAGGAGTCTTGATTGGTAATCCATGTGTAACCTCTATTGCATCTCTACCAGCCTTTTATCCTTGCTTGGGGGGGGTAATTTGCAGTGCTAATTTTAAGAGAGATCTTCTAGTGTCAAAATGGGTGCCAAACTCTCAGATTATATGTCTGCTTACTGCCCTTGTGTACAAAAGTACAGCTGCTTCTGGGGCAGAGGAGAGGGCTGTGAGAAGACTTGTGGTATAACAAAGAGCAGCACATTGTGCCCAGCGGAAATTGCGGGGGGGAATTTTGAGAGTTGGAGAAGTAATTATTGCACTGTAGTTGGAATTAATTTATTAGCATGCTGTGTATTATTTGTTGACTGAAACAAGCCAGGCCCTTGTAGTCTAGAAAAGTTGCACCAAAAACTATAGCTCTAGCTTCATGATACATCCAAGTTTCTTTCCAGAACCTCAGTTTGGGAATGATGTGGTAAGTGTGTGCCATGCGGTGAGCTGTCAGTGTAGCTTTCCACAGAAACCTGTGGAGAGGGCAAGGCACAAGTGGGTTGTTTTGGATGATTTCCTAAAGTGTTCTTCATTAAAAGCATTGTTTGCCACTGATCTTCAGTGGATTTGAAATGCATGGTTCTTGTACTAAAAGAGAAGCAGGTAAGAGTGGAGGAGAGCAAATAAACAGCTTTTCTTTCCTCCCAAGCCACTCTTCTCTGCCTGTTGTTGCTGCTGCTATGCCAGAAGTAGGTGAGCCAGGTAATAATGGGAGTCTAGGGAGTATAAAAGGGGTTACTTCTTAATCTGAGTCCCAAGTTTCTTCTTGGGTTCCCTGGCTCTTTCCCCCATAGTCATCCTGGAGGTCTCTGTAGGGATCAACTTTACTTCTGCTCATCTCCTTCACCTTCTTTAGTAGTGAAATCACTGAGGTATTTTGGTACGTTCTTCGGTTTCTGCCCTGTGTAATAGAGAGTATTAACAATACTGGCATATCTGAGGAGTTGTGATTTTGTTATTTTGCACTAGAGATGCAGCTGTTGTCAAAATTTGGGGAAGTTTCGTTTTTTTTAACTTATGTATGTCAGAAGTCAAAACATCACAGTGTTGTCGTGGTATCTGAGTATTTCAAAACAGCCTAATGGTATCTGAGTATTTCAAAACAGCCTAATGGTTTTCACTGATATCATCACCACTTTGCAACTGAAGGAGTTACTGTACCCTTGGGCTTTGAGACATCTACAGAAGAAGCTGTCTGTGGCAGAGCCTGAAGGAAAACCCGCAGAAAAGTATTATCAGATGCACCACTTGTGTTGTCTGTTCCAGTTCCACCACAGAACCATTGGTGTTGTTAAGATACTGTTTTGCTTTAACTTGAATTCCTGTTGACAGCCTCAACAAAAAGACCCATTCTGGATTAGCCTGAAGACCTGAACTCCCATGCTCTTGAAGGAGTTGCCAGTGGAAGACCAGCTCTTTTTGTGCTGGAGAGTGGAAGGCAGACTTGGGCAGCAGCCTCTGTGTTGGGTGACAGGTCTGATGGTCTGGGTACTTCGTCTTAGTAGAGGATTAAAAACTATTTTACAAAAAACTTAAATGGTTGCTTATCCCCACTTCAGAGCTCTGTCTCCACAAACCAGGAGACAATACTTCAAAAATGTGCAAGAAAGGGGTTGGACACTGAAGTAAAGCCTGCCATGAATAATTGTGGTTATTCTTTTCTAGGTCCTGTGTTCAACGTCTCGGTGCATTCTGACAGCCCGACGATTTACCAGGGTGAGGTGGCAGATTTGCTGTGTATCGTCACAACGGAAGGAATGCCTCTTGAGCCAGGTATTTCAGCAAAATTACTTCACTTGTAACTCATTTGCCTTCAGAAGTTACAACCCTATGTCATTTGAGTGAGGCTGGGAAGTTGAGAACCTGCAATTCTGTAGAACTAGACAAAAACAGGAGAGTGTGGTTGCTTTACACAGCTCAATTTAAAGCAAGTGTTTTTCATCTCACCTTCTGAGGGGAGAGAGGAATAAGTTTCTTACTGTTAAATCCCCCTCTGCTGTCCCCACCAAGTGACCCCACTGCAGACAATCTAAACCCACAACCACTAGCTGGGCCATGAAAACTCCTCGTGTTCCCTTTAATTGGAAGGGAGGTCCATTGACTAAACCATTTCAGAGAAAATGGTCGTCTGTAAAGAAATCTTAGACACCTGGCCAGTCAGCTTCACACTTCAGAGTGAATTTAAGGCTTAAGGTAAATATAAAAATCATAATCATTGACTGCTGCAGCCTAAATGCCAAAATGAATGTTCATTGCCTTCAGAGTTGAGCATCCTTTTTCATGTGGAAGAAAGAAATACAGTACCTAGTTCCTGTGAAAAGGATAGTAGACATTTTAAAAGCAAATTTTTATGGAGAGCTAAGAAGTTCAGAGAATTGCTCAAAACCTAGCTGCTTGCCAAGCATTGTCTGAGCTGCTTTTCATCAAAATGCTGTGAGAGTAACTCTCTTTCTTATGCCTAAAATTTGTGTTTGGAGTGAGTTTAGTCATTATGCATATGAATATAAAGAGCTCTTTAAAATAAATCTACAAATATATATGTAAATACAAATATATGTGAGTATATCTAAATATAAAGTTGTCATGATTCATGCCAAACTTAAAAGCATACACATAAACCACTACAAAAGAGGTGCTGTGCAGAAAATATTACTTATGAGGTAGAAGCTGATGAGATGAAGTACCAGGCTTAGTAAAGGCCCATCACTTTGAAATTACAAGATGTCTGTTCTGCATTAAATCTGAGCGTGGCAGGGAAGCAATTTGCTAGATTACAGTCGTGTGCTGCCTGTAAAAAAAATGATAGAAGTCTGTAGATTGTATTGTTGAAATGCTTGGTAAGGAGGAAAAGCTGAGTCAACTTTATTGCTGTCAGAAGAGTCATAGCCTGGGATGTCGGGCACAGCAAGCAGCGATGTGCGCCTGTGCATCTACCTCAGCCTGTCCCAGAGCTTCTGCTCAGCAGGAAGCCTCTTCCAAGCTGAGGTGTGCTCAAGCTCTTGCAGGTATTGTTGCGAGGCGGTACCCAGAGCAGCTGCCTTCCTTTCCAAAGCAATAATTGCTGACAGGCAGCAGCTGCTGCTTCTGCTGGTGCTCGACAGCCTAAGTGAGCTTGGCGTTGCCTTGTGAAAGAGGCCTCAGCATCCCTGATTCACTTAAAACTTGAGAACTGAAACACATCAAATTCCACCTGAATATGAGGAGGAACTTCTTTGCTCTGAGGGTGACCACGCATTGGAACAGGTTGCCCAGAGATGTTGTGGAGGCTCCTTCTCTGGAGAGATTCAAAAGCCCTCTGGACACAATCCTGTGCCACGTGCTCTAGGATAACCCTTGGGCAGGGAGGTTGGACCAGATGACCTCCAGTGGTCCCTTCCAGCCTTACCCATTCTGTGAAAAGAGGCCACTTAGTAGCAGTGGGGCTCTCATGTCAGTGCTTTGCTGCAGTTGGGTTTGGGATGGTTTTGTGTGTATTTGGTACCTCGAGACTGGGAGGAACATGGGCAGTATAAGGGTAATCAAAAAGGTTGAAGCAAAAAGGTGTTGTCTTTGAGGAGCTGCTCATCAGCACAGTTAAGTTTTAACTTGGCAACCTCACAAGGGTTTGTGGGTGTCTGTTGAATTGATAGATTACCCCTGGAGCTGGAGATGATGCTCTTTCCAGCGGTCATGGGCAACCAGAGCAGAGTCTTAAATGTCAGCGCTGTAATCTGTTCCATAGCTGGGTAATGTCATGTTGGACATGGCAGACCTCAGTGGTGTTTTTTTATCTTGTTTGTTTCATGTTGGTGGTTTGTTCAGGTTTTTTGTTTTTTTTTTTTCCTTTTTCAGTCTGTAATGGGGCAGATGAGGCACAGACAACAAATGCACCTAGAATGGAGTTAAGTGTGGCATTGTGGCAGGCTTTGAGGGGACTTTTCAGTCCACACTCTGAGCCTCTGGTTGCTGGATGAGCAGATTTGGGGCCTAACCAGCCCAGTCATGCTGTGTGATGAAACCCCATGGGCCTGAGAGTCTGGTCTATCTCCAGTCCTTGCTGGTCCTCTGGATGAGACTGGCAGAAGAGCTGCAGGGAACAGCTGGAATTTATGCAGGGTGTGCAGACTTCCCTCGTCCATCTGCCTTCTTGGCCTTGGGAGCTGGAGGGGGCTAATGGAGCAGGTTAGGGCTTAAGGGCTTGTATGGGAGCAAACAGATGTAGTTCCTCACTGGTAACCTTATTCCTCTGTATCCCATCTCTGATCTGTCTTTGTGCTGTGTCAGTATCACTGTTTAATTCACAACTGGAACAAAGGACTTGCTTTTTAAATTAGTGCCGAATGTTAGACAGACTGTGAAAATAACGGGGCTGTCTCGTCCCACTGGGGACACGAGGCACGCTGTTAGGGAAAGCCCACACCTGGCAATCAGAGAAACAGGGCAAGAGTTGCCAGCATCTTCTGGAAGAAAACAGATGACTGCAGTACAGACATGGTCATTCCATTTGGGAATGTGATGAGAAAGAAAAGAGCGAATGCATTTGACTCCCTTCTGAGGGGCGTGGTGGCTTTCAAGGCCATCTGTACGTCTCGTGTCAGACGTGCTGCAGGGCTGTGTGGTGTGGGATCTCTCGTGAGCAAAGGAGGACCAGGCTGTTTCATAAGATGTCCTGTTAAATGCACATCCTTTGAACACATTTGGTATGCCAGCCAGCTCTGCTCCTGTGCACATAGACACTCACCTTTGCAGGCAGGCATGTGGATTACTATGTATGCCTCCTGTAATAAGTTGGTGTCAGGTGCCACCTCTTCTCCCTCTTTGTATGCAGAATCAGAAAAATAAAGTACTTCCAAGGAGCTGAAGAAAAAGTTAAATGACCAGTTATCTTTGTCAGTGCCATTTGTTACAGTTAGATTGATCCTTTTTTTTTTTTTAAATTTATTTTTTTCTAGAGGCATCACTTATAGTTTTGAACCCCTTTCTGGTAGAGGCAACTCACAATGCTTTCAGTGTGTGTTTGTGTGTACCCACCCTGTGGGAAACTTTCAAAAGGGTGGAAAAGGTTTTGGCGCGACTGCTACATGCTTTAATTTCCTCTGCTTCTTTGAGACCCTGCTGAAATCGAGTGTGTGTTACTAAGCCCAGTACATGGCAGCAACTGCTCCATCTAAAGAAGTGCTCCTTTGGCTTGGCAGCTGTGGTTGGTGTTTTGAATTGGTACGAGGGGAGTATGTGTGTGTGTCAGGGGGGAATAGTAGTTCTTCTGTGCCCTGAAGATATAAAAGCTGCTTCTGATACTTCTGTTGAATACACATTTTCACAAATGATCTCTCTAGACTTCCCAGATCACCCATTCTTGGGCTGTGTGCTTAGGGATTTAAAAGTATTACTTACTGTGTCTGAAAGGAGATGTGGGGTTTTTTTATCTGCTCCAGACAGACCCAGTGGGCACTCTGGAGAATTTAACAAAACCAGCTTGTTTACCCCTTATATGGCTTGAAGTGGTTTGCTCAGCTCTCTAGGAAGCCCTATTCAACCTCATTTAAATGTAGTAAACAAAAAGGGTCTCAAAATTGTGATTCAACACTGTAACAGGATGCTGAGAGTGCTCCATTCTAAGCAGTGGAAGTGTATGGTTCCTAAGAAGCTGGTCTAGAAATAGGATTCCCTTTCTTGAGGAGTGATTGGTCAGGGAAGTAGCTAAGACCCAGACAGCTTAGCGCTGTGTGTCAAATCGAAATGTGCATAAAGATGTGCTTTACATGTTGATGATCCTCGCTGGCTGAGGAGGCGAGGAAGCACAGCACCACTGTTACTCTGCTCACCAAGCTCTGAAGTGCCCAGCTCCCAGTGCTCTCTGTTCCTTCAGGCCTGCATGTCCTGCTGGCACTGAGGTCCTCGATGCCCTCGTGGGCTTGGCACTGGGGTGTTACACTTCACCGTGGGGCACCTTGGCCAGGTGTCCCACGCTACTGACTGCGTGGCACAGAAAGAACCAGGAAAAGAAACCTTTGTTAAGTGTGAGTGTGGTTCTTGAAGTGGAGTTTCTGTAGATTTTGGGTCAAAAATTGAGAGTGACTCGTCAGCACTGATGCAAGGTGTGTGGAATGGTGCAGATGCCTAGCGTGTGACCTGTTTTATGTCAGTGAATCTACATATTTATTAGCACTTGGGAGCTGCTAGGCATGTTCATCTCTGATATTTGGAGGGCACCTGATTTATGTCCTGGCTTTGCTAAATTTGTCTATGTTTTTATTGCATGAAACCCAGAGATATATAGAAATGAATCAGATGACTTTGCTGTATTAAGCTATTTCAAGGAGGATAGTGACAGAGTAGTGGGAGCCAAATCCTCCCTCTGACTGTCTGTAGTGAGTCACTAATTGCAAGCTGTATACTGACTAATAAAATATGTTGGCATAATACTGTTGTCCCATGTAGTAATTACAGAAGATAGACTCAACTATTTCAAAATGACAGCAAGTGCCTGTACTCATCTTTGTACGTGAAGGGAAAGGACCCTCAAATTATCTGAGATGCAAAAGAAGGAATTCTTCAAAGCTGCCTGAGGATCTGAAGACTAGATTATTATTATTATCTTTTAATATCTAAAGTGATTGCTTAAACCCTTTTCAGCAAGGTCAGTGGTGTGTTAAGTGTGATTTGACTTAGCCTGAAAGGTGTCCATACGCTCCTACAGCACCTGGAAACGCAAGAGCAAGCAGCAGCCTTGGATCTTTGGAAGGAATTGGTCATTCCCAACGTGCCTGCCTGTGGACCAGTGCTATTACCGTATTTGGCATAAACAGACAGCGGGGATGAAGAGTGGTTTCTATAAACAGAGCTCTCTCCAGCAGAGGCCCTGTTTCCCATAGACGCTTGGATGAGTGCACAAAGCAGAGGTCAGAGTTTGGTCTCGTTGACTGAGCATGTGTTTATGGTAATTTTTATTAAGTTTGGTTTCAAGGGAAGTGGCCCGAGCGCTTTGCCAAGTAATGAATAGCAGCATTTGCAGGATGAGAGGCAAGAGGGATTGCTCTGAGGGCTGCTGGGCCGTGTGACCTGTGCTGAACCCCGTGTAGGATTGGGACACTCGCTCCTGCTGTAGGGCTGCAAAGCAGGCCAGGTGCTCTCCCGAGGTTCTGTGCATTGCCCAGAACGCCAGGCTGTGGCAGGCAGGGCAGGAAACTGGCTGGTGTCCCAAAACAGTTTGGTCAGCCAGTGTCTCTGATAGTAACATGTGCTTTCTCATACTTTTGTTTTGTTTCTGTAGCTGACTGTAAAAACAGTGCACCTTAGGAAGGAGTTAATTATACCCAAACACTGGTTTGTTTTCTTTTTTTCTGCAGTAAGGAGGAATGTGCCACGTGGCCAGCTGATAATATACTTCAAGTAAAAGAGCTGAGGAATGTGGGGTACTTCCCTTTACTTCCCTTTACTTTAAAATATGGAGGTTCCCTTCTTTGCCAAAGTGCTAGCTTGCCTGATAGAGACTTAAAAATCATCTTCAATTAGGTCTGTAAACAATTTCAGTACAAAAGCAGGTTTAGGGCTTCAGTTATTCCATTAGCCTGGAGGTCAAATGTGAAAGTTTAGAGAAAAGCAAGCTCAATTAGACAAAAGATCAGTTTTAAAATTCAGATTGCTAGTACTGTATTTTTCAGAGCTCTCAATACTAGAAAATGGAGGTCTGATATCTTGCCAAGAATCACTGGGACTGCCCTAGGTGTGCACACACTGTACCAGCACTCCAAACTCAGGACAGAAATAGTAACCTCTGTTTCCAGTTTGGGCCCATCAGTTTGCTCATGTGCCAGGAAGGAAGACCTGTGAGGAACCAAGTGAGCAGGCTTTTCTGTCTGTGCTGTAGGTCATGCCAGGTTTCAGGCTCTGACAGGTGTTGCTGGGCTCACGATAGCAAAGAATAGCGGTGATTTTTAAAGCAGATACTCAGCTACATCTGCCTAATAGGGTTAAGGCTGAGATCTGCTAATGAGATCAATAGGACCTTGCATGAACACGCAGCAAGCTGGATGTGCTGATGGACTCTGACTACCTGTCAGCTGTGTTAAAAGTGTAAGTTCCTGCAAATCCACATTACAGACTGTGTCCTTGGGTGGTGAAACTTGTACAAGGCGTCATGTCTGATGTGTCACAGCAACCCACAACTCTGGGAAAAATGTGTAAAAGCATCATGGTCAGGCTTTGCTCTTCTGAATGCTTTGTACTATTGCAGGTAATTTTTTGGCCGCTATACAGAATCTGTGTCCGTTTAGGCAAATTCTAAATGTAAGAAAGGGGCCTTCAGGATGGAGCCTTCTGATTTTGTGGTTGTGTAGGCCCTCATGAAGACAGTGATTGCAAATCACTCTCTGCTAGCAAATACTCCTACTCCCTTTCACTCTAGGTGCAGCATAACTGTAGAACTTCTGATGATACTAGGCCTGCTTGGTAAAAACTTAGATCAGAGTTAAATACAAATTTTAGAATAGCAGGCAGAAAGGCAAGAAATCTCTTCTTTGTCATCCCTGTAGTAAGTCACCCTTTCTGTACAACTCCATTCTTGTCAGTGCATTTCATTGCAGTTCACTGCTTGAGTCTTCCTAGAAAGGACATGTTCAGGGGACTCTCTCTTTTTCTTTCTGTTGTCTTTTTTTTTTTTTTTCTCCCAGTGCTGGCTGCACTGCTTACAGAGGAACCTTTCTGCTGAGAAATGGCACTATGAATACTTCTCAGAACTCACCAACACGTGTGAATTGTTCTTTGTCCCCAAACGCAGACGATATGTCCTTTGATGTGTCCTGGTTTGCTGTGCGCTCCTTTGCGCTGGACAGAGAGCCCGTCTTGCTGGCCTCGCTGGACCGGAGAGGGATTGTGACTCAGAGCAGGAGGAACGGGAGCAGCGATCTCAGCCTGGAGAGGATCAGCCCTCTGGAATTCCGGCTCCGCGTGCACGGCTGCGAGGACCATGACTTTGGGAACCACTACTGCGTAGTGACCCCGTGGGTGCGCTCTGCCACGGGCGTGTGGCAGCGGGAGCCGGACATCAAAGCCAAACCCATCTTCCTGTCTGTGAAAATGGATGGTAAGAGACCGAAACGTGTGCTACTCCATTTAGTTTTTAACACCTTATTATGTCCTTTTGTGGCAAACGTTCCCCATAACTACTTCTAAAGGTGCCTCTGGTAATCTCATTAGATTTTTGTCGTCTTTTTTTACAGTTTGCAATTCCTGATTCGAGATTCTTCGGAGTGGAAGAATCCGTTCTGCCTAAACAGTTGATAGATATAAGACTGGAGTGTTTCCTTTCCTGATCACCTCTTGGTGATGGTTTGCCCAGCTCAGGCATCTTTCAGTCGAGGGCACAGTATTCTCTCCGAGTGTTAACCCTTCTGCTGCCTGCTGGAGGAAGCCTTGGCTTGCAGATGCGGCGTGTGAATTAGTCACATTGTGGTTCATGTCAAAGCTGGGAAGAGAAAATCAGAGCTCTGACTCCTTCCTCCCTCCCTCCCTAATGACAAGAATGTTGCTCCCTGCACTTTATGCCTTTTCTGCTTTCCACCCAGAGCTGCAAGTGTTGCTAGATGTCATGGGGGGGAAGTTGCACGCTAGATACTGCATTCAGCACGTAGCTAAGGAGGAAAATGAACACAGGAGGGGTTTTGAACTAGTTGCTTTCTTGATATTTTCAAGAGAGGTCATTTTTGGAAGTTCCATGAACTTAAAATGAACAAGAAGCTTTTGTTCTCCCCACTGTGCTGATAACTATTAGAACTGCACTTTCCCAACTCCTTGCAGTTCTTACTGCCTTTTAACTGAGCAGTAGGTACTTCAAAATCCATTTTTTTGCTTAGGCACCAGCTTTGAAGGTTGATTAGACAGGGTAAATATATAAGAATTATAATAATTCAAAGCATAAAGGAGTCCACTCCTTGCTTTTTGGAAATGTATTACAAAGAATGCAGCCACACTCTGCCTCTGATGGGGAAACAATCCAATGCTTTTGTTTGGAGAAATATATGATAGGATGACTCTTGGAATAAATTCTACTTTGCTACCTCACTCCAAGGCTCTCCTGGTGCTTCCAACCTCTCCAAGGCTTTGAAATGGGGGAGGAAGAAGAGGAAAGGGAGACCAGTAAAAGACCAATTTTTCAAACCTGGAAAGATGGAAATCAAGAAGGAAAATCAGTGTAATTTCTTTCTGAAATAATTAATCTGCCACAGGCTGATAATGTGGGATTTTTCTCCTTTTTCAGGCAAGAAGAAATAAAGGGGATGTCTGAATTTCTCAGTGATATCTAACAACTCTGCCTTCCTTTTTCAGTTCTGAATGCTTTCAAGTATCCCCTGTTGATTGGCATCGGCCTGGCCACTGTCATTGGACTCCTCTCCTGCCTTATTGGCTACTGCAGCTCCCGTTGGTGCTGCAAGAAGGAAGTGCAGGAAACGAGACGAGAGCGTCGCCGGCTAATGTCGATGGAGATGGACTGAGCGTGGGAGCTGGACACACTTGCATTTTGGGAGAGACTCACAGGGCTCTTGGATTGTGTTGAGACACTTGCTCACAGGCCCAGACAAGACAGTGCGTTTGCTCTCTTGATTTCAGCCTGGACCTCAAGCTTCTCCTTGTTACACGTCATGTCCTGAGAACAGTCAGGCCATATTTAGCAACTTGGGAGTTCTCCTTTTCCAGCAGCACTTTCTGCATAGGGATCATGTCCTTCTAATGTGCAAACTGTTGAGCCTTCTTTCAGTAGGGCCCTGTGACAAAATTTATTAATGTTTTGTTTGTTTGTTCATTGGTTTTATTTCCCCCCTCGTGGTTTTGGAAAGATGTCCCTGTACGAAAGCAAGGTGGGCAGGATGATGAATGGGAAAGAGGCTGGTAAAGGTGTTAGACTTTCACTGTATTAACCAATCTACTTTTCCCCTCTGTCCCCATCACACCATCCTGTTCCCTTCCTCTCTCCACCTTGGTATCTCAGAGACTTCTCTGTGTTGGGTTGAAGGCTGGGGAAGGTTCCTGTGCTGGAACTATCACGAGGCTGTTCCGGCAAAGAATTGTTTTATGGTTGTCAGCATGCCTCCTCTTCCCTGGCTTTCCAAGAGACTGAGTTAATCCTGACACATAACTTGCCTGGTGGAGGTCTTTGAAGCACTTTTTTTAAACCTTTTTTTTTCAGTGCTCAAAGCTCTTAGCTGTGGTGAGTAGGGACTAATTTGGCAACCCTGAAGAGTCAATCCTCAGACACGCATTTGATGGAGGTCTGCCTGTGGCCACCTTCTCCCCCACCCTCCACCTTCTCTTCTCCCCACTACAGCTGCTCACATCGTGCCTGAGACCCTGTTCTGCTTGTGGCAGGGGGGCACGTGGAATCCATGGACAAGGCTCAGCCTTCTGCTGGCCTCAGCAGGGAGGTTGGAGACCTTGCTCCCCTGGTGATGGTGTGACTTACGAATATAATAAGAGACGGATCTTCATCTGCAGTTGGCCCACTGACGGCATTTAGAGCCTTGTAAACTAGGTATTACCAAATGCACAGACCAGACTTCAGTGCTGCTTCTGCCAGTCACTCACTGGTAACCCTCGAACCCGTGAGCAGAATCTGAGATCTGCAGTAGCTGCAGTGCAGCTCAGGGTAGGAATAAGAGCAAGCCCAAGAGGGCAGCAAGAATCCTTCAGGTTCCAAGGGCCCTGGTCTTGAGCACAGGCCTGCAGCGGGGCTTTCCCCATGGGCTTGAGAGCTATTCCTCGGTGCTATAGTACAGAAGTCCTACTTTGGTCTTCCACATACACTGACCTGGCTCCTGAGAGGGAGCAGCATCTTTGCCAGGCAGTTCTGTCTTCCCAGCACAGCTGGTGTTCTAAGCAATAAAGGTCAGAACAAAGATACTGTGTACAAACAAACGAGGAAGTAGGCCTTCACCACAGTCTGTCGCAGCTGTGGTTTGGCTTGCATCAAGAAGGATGAGAGATGCAGAGCTGAGGCCAGGGGCTCAATCCTTTCCATGGCTTTTAAGATAAAAGATGGTAAAAAGAACATCCATGGAAGGTAGTGGCTCTGGTGTGCTGTTGCCTGATGAGACACTAGTTATGTCCTAGACAATCTGCTTCTCTAATAGCTCATCCCACTGCATATTCCAGGGGAGCTGCAGGTCTGGTATCTGGGCTATGAAGGTTTCTTGTGGTAAGTTTTCTTTGTGTGGATTTCTTTTTGTTCTGTCTTGCATTGTGACCTTTGTTCTGAGGCTGATGTGAGGGGCCTTTCCAGAAGGCTGCTCTGTGTCCTGCGTGTGAACATGCACGCAGTCACATCTGAGTGCATAGAGGTGTCCAGTGATTTTCGAAAGATGAATATGAAACATCTTCAAAATGGGCTTAATTTGCAGAGTTGGGGCTTGCAAGTTGTTATTTGACTCTTTAGGACATTTCATGTAGTATTCCAAAACTGGGACCCCCAGACCTATGAACCTCTGAAAGACTTTGGCCTGAAGGTTCATAGGAACTTTTCTTTCTGGCCTGATGTTTTTCTTCCTGGAAGAGCTCTGAAAAGGCCTCTGTTGTAGGCAGACTTAGCTGCCTTTCCTGAAGAACAGGGCAGAAGCAGTCTGTAGCTTCCACTGTGAAAGCCCAGAAGTCTGTAGCAATGCTTTCCAAAGGAAAGGAGTTCAGGAAAGGACTCACTTGGATATTACATTGACAGCAAGAATTTTTCTTTCTCTCCTGTCTCTGCTGTAGTGAAATCTTGCTTTTTCCTGGGATGTTATGAAACACTACTCTGATGTTTGGGGTGCTGGCTGATGTAGCAGCTTCTTTCCTGCAGTAACATCTGCTTTCTTCTCAGAAGGCTTGTGGCACTGGGGCATCTTGGGAGGGGTGGAAGTGGTGGTGAAGTTCTAAGCACAGCATCAGTCACTTTTTGTCCTGGCAGACTAACTCCTTGTCTATGCCCTTGGTTAAGTTTTAGGGAGAGAGGATCATGACCGTAATGCAATAATTAGGGGACGGATGAGCAGGGAACCGCCAGCTCTTCCCAAACACACAATATAGCACACTTCCTCCCTGCTGGAAAAAAACTCAGGGTTATTTTGGTCAGGGCTCCCTTCTTCTCTAGCGAAAGGTCCCCATGTCCTTATCTAATGCTGACCTTCCTTCACAGCCCATAACAAACCACCTTTGTCACTCCAAGTGAAGGAAGTTTGCCACTAGTTGTACTGCTGACAGCCCCTTGGAAGGCAATGCTGCATCCCATTCCACCCTGTATTTGCTGTAGTTGGAAGGCTAGAAGCTGAGGGGCTACACCTAGCCCCCAGGTTTCCTTCTACTTGTGCCAATTTTGTATTATCCCCTTTTTTAAAAATAGAGTGTGAATCTTCTCTCTAAGGGAAAAAAAAAATCGAGGTCACTTTTCATGATTTTTATTGTTGTTATTATTATTATTTCCAGTGTGACCAGGGTTTGTGTGAGTGGAGGTGTGTGTGCATCTGGTTGTGTATTAAACCTGCAGATTATCAGAAGAGTAAGCTGCCTGTGGTGCAGTACAAGCATCCATATCCTCCCTGCTGCAACCTGTGGTATTGTCAAAGTATCCTAAGGGCTCACATTGACCTTCCTCTGTTTGCATTGCCACGTCTCCTGGTTAAGCTGGTAAATTCCTCCAGGCACTTGGAATTTCGATCCAGGGCAACCTTGAACATCATACAGCAGAAGGGCAAGATATTTTCTTTCTTTTGTTTTAATTTCAAAGTTATGAAATAAAGTTTTGGGCACAATTCTGGAATGCAGGTACTGAATAGTTCTAACAATGCTGTGTAAAATGTTTCTTTTTATGTTTAAAATAAAGAGCGAGCCTTTTTGATTATGTCTGTGCTGTGGGTCTGGATGTTTGAGCTAGGGGCAGTTCTTTCCTTGTACCCTGCATGTATGCAGACACTGTTGTTGGAGGTATAAAATGTAAACCTTGCAGTCCTGTTTCCAGCACTGTTTACCCTGTAAAATAAGCATGAGCCCTATTTTATAGTAAGTTTTAAATATTTGCCTACATTTCTGTGATGAATTGGGAAGCATAATTATTTTCTGAGTCTATTGTGTTTCTACCCCACTGTAAGTCAGCTTTTTTGTTGGGAGAGTTTTACTTTGATTAGCTAAGGCCAGGAGTCACAGTTGGGAGTGTACATTTAATATCTGCTGTAAAACCTGGCATTAGATGTTGAGTCTTCCTTGACCCCTTCAGGAGGCTTCTCGTTTCCAAGGTACCAGGAGGAAAACCAGTAGTGTTGGAAGAAAACTTCCTGCTTTCTTCGCCAGTGGCTGAATGTAGGATTTCTTTTTACCCCCAGTCAACCATGTAAAGACACCAAAATCATACAGCAAGGAGCTGAATTGCTGTCATGGTTTAACCCCAGCTGGCAGCCCAGCCCCACACTGCCCCTCGCTCATTCCCCCACCAATGTGCTGGAGGAGAGAATCGGAAGGGTAAAAGTGAAATAAATCCATGTGTTGAGATAAAGACAGTTTAACAGGGAAAGCACAAGCCATCCATCTAAGCAAAGCAAACCCAGGAATTCATTCCCTGCCTCCCCTGGGCAGGCAGGTGTTCAGCCATCCCCAGGAGAGCAGGGCTCTGTCGCGCGTAGCGGTGACTTGGGAAGACAAAAACCATGGCTCTGTCGCTCTGAATGTTCCCCCTTCCTCCTCCTCCCACCGGTTTTGTATGCCCAGCGTGGCACTGTCTGGCCTGGGATATCCCTGGGGCCAGCTGGGGTCACCTGTCCTGGCTGTGTCCCCTGCCACCTCCTTGTGCCCCCCCAGCCCCCTCGCTGCTGGGGTGGGGCGAGAGGCAGAAGAGGCCTTGGCTCTGTGTAAGCTCTGCCCAGCAGTGGGGAAAACATCCCTGCATTATCGGCACAAATCCAAAGCACAGACCCATACTACCTACTGTGCAGAAAATGAACTTTATTCTGGCCAAAACCAGCACACTTGCTTTCCAGCAGGAAGTTGTTTGGGGCAGCAGTGGTTTTGGGAGGCCAAGGCGGGCTTTGGCAAGGTGAGTTTGTGTTCAGAGTGTTGTATGCTCTGAGCAGGCTGCAGTGCAGGCCAGGTGACAGCAAAGTGTGTACCCTTGGCTTCTTTCTAGATGGAAAGGTGTGCTCTGCAGAGTGTGCTTGCAGGAAGCTGGGAGGCGGCACCAAGCTCTAAACCCTTAGGGAGCAACAGGAGCCATCAGCTGAGACAGAGGAATGTCCTAAATGGTCCCTCAGCAGAGCCTCTGCCAGCTGTAGATGTCCAGCACACACTTGGACAGCAGCAAGGAGTGGTGTGCCTATGGGACAGCAGTCCTTGACCTCGAGCTGTGCAGGTTACGGCTCACAGGTAAGTTTGGGTCAGCTTCTATGAAATTTGCTTGCCTCCCCCCACCCCCTGGGATGACCTGGGTCTTAACACTGATCTTGTAAACGTGCTAGGATTTTGTCATAGGAGAGAAAGCTGAAAAATTTAGGTCTGTAAATGAAAGGGGGTACCGGCAAGTAAGTGCCTGGGTGTTGCAGTGAGTGGCGGGAGGTATCAAGTCCCTGACATCACCTGGTACCTGCCGTGGGCTCAGCTCAGCCACCTGCTGATAGAGGTATGGCCTGCTGCCATAGGGGCAGCCTGGAAAGCCCTTTTGTGCCAGAGCCTGAGAGTTTAGGTGCTTTTGTAACACCAGGCTCAGGCAACATGCTCGGCTGTCCTTTTTCTCTGATGGAGCCTAGTGGTGCTGCTGTGGCTCTGGTCAGGGCCAGTCCAAAAACCCTCTCTGGGCTGAGGCTGACTGGTGTCAAGCAGGATGCATGAGAAGACCTGCCTCCTCTTTGTCATGTGAAGGTGAAGCCCAGTCACGCAAATCTTCGAGGAAACGTGTGGCTTTAGCCTTTCCTGTGGGGCTTCCCACACTTGTGGGATTGCAGGGGGCTGAGGTGTGCACAGCAGCTATCAGGACAGATGACGTTTCAGGAGAGAGTCTTTAGTGACTGATCGAAGCTGTGGGATGTGCTAACTGAAGGAAAAGCCACTGCTCATTCTTGTGCCAGGAAAATACACCTTAAATGCCACGTGTGGCCTTCAGTCAGACAGCCCTTTGCCAGGGGTCTCCTTCTGCTACTGAGGAAAATGGCATTGTGCTGTAGCCAGCAGATGACTGATCCTAAGAGCTCCAGGGGAATGCCTGGTTTATTGAGGAAACCAGGCTCTGTGGAGTTCCAGGTCCCTCAGAAGAGCTGCCATAGACACAAGCTGTTCTCCTCTCCCTGGCAGCAGAGTTGCGTTCCGTGAAGTGCCAGAAGCGTAAGAGCATGTCTGCTCCTGCCTCTGCCAAGGGGGTAGAAAGGCAGGACTTTGCAATACAGGCTTTGTGAAAGCAAGTTACCATTATATTCTACTTTGGTCATCTGGGATTTTATAACCTCCAGCATGTGCTGGGCTTTAGACAGACTTAGTCTGAGCACACCTCTGTTGTCGTCAGAGGTGAGTGTTGAAGCTGCAGACAGATGGGACGCAAAGTTCTGTTTCTTCTTGGCAACTTAACCTGGCTTATGCCCTCTAGTTCCTTGCTTGTATGATCCTGGCAATGATTTGACATACCTAATGGATGGTAAGGAGTCCAAAGACACTAAGTTCCTAGAAGTTTCCTAAAGGGTGGAGCTAGAGAGAAGTGAGGATGAACTTCCAGAGCTCCTCCAGCAGAGCTGGCAATATGAACATACCAGTTACCGGGCATCTGAGAACCCAGAGATGTCTGAGAGGACAGGACTGGTGTTGCTTTTGTAGCTCTCGTTGCCTCTGTGCTGACTTCAGCTCTACAAAGGCCCTGGTGTGATGTGCAGTGGCTGGGACACAAGGACTGTGGTAGCCAGGGAAGATATCCATGCTACTTAGCATCTGCCTGGGTGTATGAAAGCTGTGTGTGGTTACAGCCAAATGCAGGTTCTGAATGCAAGTGCAGTAGTTGTAACCTCCCCTTTTTCTGTCCCCAGACTTGTTTGCTGATTTAATCTGTGTTTTCGTCCCTCTGCCTTACCTCTTCTGTTTTTCATGCTTCCCTTCAGGAGCCTTTTCTTGCCTCTGTCTCTCTCCATCTAAAGGATGGTGGTCTTTTGTGCTCCTCTGTCTGGGTGAGAGCGGGGGTACAGCGTTAGGGTGCGTTCTTGAATCATCTGCTGGGAGCTCAGGCTGCAGAGCTCCAGCCCAGCGCCCACTGCAGATCACCTGCAGGGCTGGCACCCCGGGCACGCACACACAAATGTTTGGTAGTCACTTTCCTCATGAGGACTCCAGGCAATACGCAAGGAAAGTAAGCATTTCTGATGCGGAAATGACTCCAAAGAGACGTTTCTGTTCCCTTTGCCAACGCAGAAGGGACAGATTTTCTTTCTAAGAAAGATGGGTTTAGCCTTCTTTCTCCATCTGCTTGCTATCATAACACAGATTCTGCTCAGTGCCTAGGAGTTCCAGACAAGCGACCACTGTGCTGAACATTTTCATTTTTCAGGCTAACAACGACGTGATTCATTGTTAACACCCAGGATAGCTACCCTGGACTTGAGAAACAGGTAATTAAAGAATGTAATTTATCTGAGCTACTCGGGATATGCATCTCAGAATAAGAACCTGAAGGCACTTGTTTCTCACTGTTGCTGTAGAGGAAAGCACAGCTCACCTAAGAGGTGAGAATTAGGCAAGATACTTGAATAAATATATTGGGCAGACAGGTAGGGGCTGAGAGAAATGAGGTAATGGCAGCTCCCTCTAGCGATGGACTGGGGAGGAGGGAAGAACTCCCAGCAGGGAGCTGTGGTCATTATTCAACCAACAGACAGGTGATGAGTCCTCAGTTTCTCTCCAAACATAGCTTATCTTTCCATGAAAACACTTCTGGGATGGATTCTGATCTCGATTTTGTTACTCGTATAACACCTCTGCCTTTGCATAAGAGTCCTTGGATGATGGCTATTGGGATGAATCCAGTCTAACTGTGGTTTTTATCCTTGTGCAGGCTCCTAGACTTCAGCCAGGCAGCTTTTCTCCTGTGTGGCTACTGGAGTGCCTCACACTGAGGCCCCTGGCGTGTTATCCACAGTGTCCAGTCCCTCTGAAGGCGTCTCTTCTAGTAGCTGTACCAACAGTGAGTGACCAGGCTTCTTGGGAGTATTTAGAGCAAAATCATTGCCATAAAAAAAAGGTGAGTCTTCCAGTAAAAAAAAAAAAAAAAAAAAAAAAAAAAAAAAAAAAAAAAAAAAAAAAAAAAAAAAAAAAAAAAAGGGTACTATGTCTTTCTACTTTATTGTGGTTTTAGCTTTCTTCCACAGGGACAGACCTTAGCAGCTGGTTTGTGTCACCGCCCACTCTCTCCCCCTGCCCCCATCGCTGCAGGCTGACAAGCATGGCCTCTTCCTCTAGCTCAGAAATGTCCATCTCTGGTTTTTCAGGGAGAGCCCCTTCAGCTCAGGGCACTCAGACTGATAGAACCACACATTTCATTAGAAATAAGATGTTAAGGTCCTTTTGAAGTTGATGGCTTTTCCTGTAGCCTTTCAGGTCCGTGCTGAGATGTCTTTGCCTTGTGCCGTTATCTTTTTTTTTCCTCTCTTCTTCCTGTCTCCTACAGTGCCCTGCATGGATGAATGCAGAAAAGGTCTTTTCAGAAAAGGTCTATAAAGATCTTTTGTAAGTTGCTATTCATTAAATTCCCTTTCCTTGACCCGACTGTGTACAGTGTTAACAAGACAGCTCTCAGGACCCTTGGGCATGGCACTGCTGTCTTTAAACCCTCCTTTACCTCGTGTCAGTGGTGGCAGCAGCGTGTTGCCAGAGCGTCACCTCTTCCCAGTTTGACTGAGACCCACATTTCAGCGGTGAGAGGTGTTCTCCAAGTCCCTGGGAGTAGCAGGGGGAGTTCTGCAGGCTCCCTTAGGTGGAAGGTGTCAGGCAAAAGGAAGATAGCTGCTGCTGTGTTGCAGTACTGAGCAGATCCTTTATGAAGCCCTTCAGTGGCAGCATTGAAGGGGGAGTTGCTTTCACACCGAGCCTGACAATCCGAGCACAGACGAGTGAGATGTACTGTGTACATTTGCAACTCTTCCTGCCATCTCTGTTTAATCAAAGCAGTGTACCCTGCAGGCTTTCCCTGGAGTTCACTGCCGCTCCTGCCTTTTGTTTGAAGGGAATTTGTTTGGCTCAGAGTAAATATAACTTAGCCTTTCTGTGATGACAGCCAAGACATCGTTCTGTGGTGCAAATGGAGGACAGCAGCAGCAGCAGCCTCAGCATCGCCTGCAGTGTGCTCTGCTCTTGTGGTGGTGCTCTACCCAAACCTAAGGAGGGTGAAAAGGTGACATACAGGAACCAGAGCATCTGCTGCGTGGCCAGGTACAGCTCTCTGGTAGCTAAACACACCCAGCCCATCGTGTCAATACCACACTGTGAGTCAAGGTTCCCCTGGCAACCCCTCAGGCCCCAAGATGAGTTTCTTTGGGCACCTGCATATGGATGCTTGAAGAGAAGAGAGAAAAGATGCTTCGGGAGCTTCAAGAGGAACTGAAGCTGGCAGTTCTGGGATTTTAAAAAGGGCCACTCTGGCCGTGCTGTTGGGCCTTGCAAAGCCACTGCTACTCCTGTGATCTCAGAGGAGTGGGAAAGAGGGAGTTCTTTCAGGCAGATGAGCAAAGCCTTTGATGGTAGGCGAGCTGTAAGTGCAGCTCTGCCATTGCTACCTTGCTTTGTCACTTGAGGAGCACAGCTGTGTCATGGTCCCTCGTTTTTGGCAGTGCAGGGCTGGCCTCACTCCCCTGGTGCAGGAAACACTTCAGTGTCCTGGCTGGTAAGGGTGGGGCCTTCTGTCTGTGTAGATGGTGGGGTTTTATGTGGTGGGGTTTCCCCTGTCAGCCCCAGTGCTCCTCCGTGGGACCCCCAGCCCCTCCCTCTTCAGCCCTAGCCCTGCAGTTGCCTGCCTACAGCTCCTGGGTGCTCTGCTCACTGTAGCAGCCTCAGGGCAGGGAAAGATCTATGCACTTCCAGATTCACACACTGCCACTGGTGAGGCACGTGCTTCCTGAAGTGCCTTGGAACCCTCTGCCTACCTCTAGGACAGGGAAACGTGGTTTTGTGCATATTCCACTTGGGTTTGTTAGGAGAGCACCTCCCTACTGCAGCCACTGGTACAGTGGGTTTTGGGAATTGGAGTTGTCATTTTCCCAGCCTAGATGTATTTAACAATTGGTTGCAGCAACGGGTGTTTAATTCTCTTGCTAGCATTTCCAGGCCAGCTATTCATTTTATTTTTTTCAAACCCTCTTGCTTCTGGAAATCCTGTAATCAAATCCAAGCTCTGTCAATCTAATTAGTTTTGAAGTGCAGAATCTCCATAACTTAGAGATCTAAATAAGCAGCTTAATATCAAAACCTAGTTTCTCTCCCAGCACGTAACACCGTTCTGTATTCCCCCACAGAAATTCCTCCTGAACAACAGCCCACTGCTATCGCTCTCCTATCCCTCTGTTAACCTCCCTCCTCTCTTCCCCAGCCTCTGCCCTGGCTGTGTCCATCGGGAGCCGAAACAACCGGGCGCATCCCTCCGCTGCTTCGCTTCAAAGAGTCTTTCATCATGCTGCTTGCGTAAAAGATGCTGATGCTGCTTCAAATGCCAGCACAGAGCGGTCCGGGGGCGGCGTGGAGCAGCTCCTGGTGCTGCGCAGAAGCCGGGCTGGGCAGGGGGGCTGCACTGGGAGACTTCACGGTGACGTGATCAGGCCCCGCGTGTGCGCTGCGGAGGGGGGTCCCTGGGATTTAGGGAGGGCAGGCTGCACCACGGAGCGTGCAGGGAAGGGCAGCTGCTGAGCAGGGCCTCCGGGCTGCGGTGCTGCACCGCTGGCTCCTCTCTGGGGTGCTGTGAGGAGCCGGCAGGGAGGAGATGAACTAACTTCCTTGGTGCAGCATCCCTCCAGGTCCCCAGCAGCGTGCTGTCTCCCTCAGCTTTCCACTGACTGAAGCAAAGGTGAGATGTCCAGTAGATTTATGTCAGAAATGCACTGCTGGCCCGAACTGCAAAGACTGGTGGAGCTATGGCTCTGTAGAGGAGTGAGGTTTTCAGCCCTTTTGTGTGGGTAGAAGATTTAAAAAAAAAATAAAAATAAGGGGAAACACACACACAAAATGGAAAAACACTTTTAACTAGGGCAAGATTGGGGCATGTGGTTTAGGCTTTGCTTATGTCCCGCTGGCAGAGCGGATTCAGAACGAGTGTTTTTGCCCGCTGCTGTGGCGGTGAAGCAGGAATAACCCATCCCCCTTTCCTGAAGGTTTCTCTGGTTGGTTGTCTCTGCAGTGCCCTTGCCAATTTTGTTCTTATTTGACTTTTTTTTCAGTAGAAATGATGGTGCAACTATGAGCAAGCACCAGTTCATCAAAAAAGAGTTGTGGGTATCCTTGGCTGAGTGTGGCCAGAGTCCTTAGAAGCTGCAATTGTACAAGACAGGTGTTTCTCTGCTTCTCAGCCAGTTCTGCTCTTAGATGAACATTTCTGTTGTTTTGATTGTGCTTTTAATTACTTGTTTTCAGCTGCTGTACTGTATTGTGTTTTTTCAGTGCAAACCAACCCCAACAACCTTTCTGTGCTGCTGTGAGGTTTTGCTCATGAAGACCCTGCCCTTGCCCTGCATTGGAGCCGTGTCCCACGAAAGCAATGCAAGATTTGAGTAAAGGCAGCAAACTTTCCCACCACCACGAGAAAAGGCTGTTATTTTCTTTACCTTTGCTAGTCTTCCCCTTTTCTGTTTTTGTGGCTGTCTGGTTTTCCTGGGACTGACAGGGGGTTTGGCTCCGCAGAACATCAGCGGGGGAATCTGCATCCACCGAGATCCCGCTCGGCTCCGACAGCCCAAGGTGAAAGCCACGTGGCAGCGAGGCGAGCTCCCAGCGAAGTGAGCCTGGCTCCGGCAGGAGCTAGAGGGATTTGGGCATTTGTGCTTCGTCAGGAGGTTTCTGGCCCTGAGAGCGTGCCCGGGGGAGCGCGGCTGAGCCGCCGGCCTTGGGGAAGCCAGGCAGCAGGCCGGCTCGCTCTGTAATTGGGGGCACTAACCAGCTGCCTTTGATGTCTGAGCCGGGCTGAGAAAACCTGATGGCAGACTTCAAAGTCTGTTGCGCCAGCTCCCCTGATTATCTTTGGGCTTCTGGCGCGTCCCCCAAGACTGCCAGATTATCCCGGCTAATGCTGCGCTCTTCCCCGCGTCCCCCCGCCCTGCCTGGCGCCAGCCTCCTGCTTGCAAAGCTGCAGCTCCCATCCCTCCCCATCCTTCTGCCTCTCCCCAGCCACTGTGGGTGTACGGCGATGGCGCTTCTGGGTGGGAGACAGAGCTCCTGTGAGGCAGAGGGGGCATTTCTGGAGAGCTTGCCTATAGCCTGCACCCCTGGGCTGTGTTCCTCCTCCCCATTTGGTCACAAGAGCAGCCTGAAATGCGGGGGGCTCTCTGCAGCTGCTCTTTGTGAGGCACAGAGGTGTTTGCAGCCACGCAGACACCAGGCGCCTTTCCCTGCCTTTCCCCTCCTAGCAGCCTTTGGGAAGCAGGGCTCCCACCCACGCTGCCTCAGGGCACAGGGGCTGGAAGGAGAGGCCCGTGTTGGCTTTTCTCCCTTCAGCCTCTCTGCTGGGACCTCACTGCCTGAGATCAGTCTCTGGCTCCTTTTGCCACCCGCCCCAGTGCACAGGGAGCCCCAGGCTGCTGGCAGAGATGTGATGGGCAGGTCATTGCTGAGGGCTGGCTGGGATGGGGCGAGGTGGCAGAGCCTTGGGGCTGAGCAGAGGCCCTGGAACTCTTGCCTCTCCCAGAGCAGTTTGCTTTCACCTGGGATATTGCATAGCAATGACAAAAGCTCGTGGGGAAACCCTCCCGTTTATGAGTCGGGTTTTGTTTCCTCACAGACCAAGCAACCCTGGCAGTGGCTGAAAACCCTTCCTGTGCAGGGCTGGATTTGCCTATGACCTGGTTTGAGGTCTGATTTCCTTTGGATGGGGGCGTTTGTTGTGACTTTTCAGTGGAAGCCAGCAATGAATGTGATGGCTGCAGGCTCAGGAAACCACAGCTTCCCCAACCCCGGGCGCCAAAACGGGGTGAGGGAACTCATGGGAGCCACATAGCCTGACAGGGATCTGGGCTGCAGCCTTTCCCCTGTGCTTGCCTAATTGCTTTTTGGTCTCAACAGACTCTTCCCCCTAAAAATCAACACAGATCACTGGGTCACCTCCTCCAACCTCAACAGCTTCCTCCACAGCATTTCTACCCTGATGTGGGGCTGATCCTGCCTTATTCCCATCTCTCCCCAGGCTCATTGCAGTGTGTAAGGTGAGTGTCAGCACTCGTCTAGCCGAGAGGTTTCCAAGTCACTGTGGATGTTGCTGATGGCTGCTCTTCTCTTTTAGGCAGAGCCTCCACCCTGCCTGCACTGGGCTTGGTAAAACTTCCCATGCTGCATTTCTGGAGGCGTTTTTTGGAAAGCTTTGACCCAAAGTGGCCGAGCAACATCCAAAAAGGGCGCCTTCGAAGGGACCCAGGGAGGAAGGAGAACAGGTATGGAGGCATGCAATTAAAGATGGTCTGGTGTGAAAGGCAAAGCCAGTGGTCTGGGCAACCCAATCTCCAGCTTTATGCTCTGGAGTGGGAGATGGTGGTACCCTGCTGGGGTGTGCTGACAGGTGGCCCTGCTATGGTGCTGGCAGTAGCCAGGCTGTTCCAAGGCCTAGAAGCCAAGCGTGTTTAATCCCTATGGGCCTGTGCAGCACTTCACCAAGTGGGGTGCCTGGGCACATGCACCTCCTGGCTCAGAGCAGGCAAGTCCTGTGCTCCATGTAGGTACAGACAGGGACCCTCTGTGCTATCCAAGAAGCACATTTCCCTGTCACTTCCCTGTCTCATGTCATCCCCAGGAAAACAGGGCAGGGGAATCTTTCTCCCCATGGATTTGGAGTCACTGATGTGGCTTCTAATGGCAGTGCTGTCTTTGTAAAGAGTTCTCTGATCCCCTTCCTCCGCTCTGCCCTGCTGTATGTCTGGTTGCACTGATTTCCCAGGGAGGAAGAGAGTGAGTTTTAGACTGTGCAGTCTCAGGAAGAGGGAAGCTGTTGGTTTTGTCCACAGAGCATCATTATTGCCAGGGATAGGGCTGGGCCAGGCAATCCTATTCTCCCCAGTTTCTCTACTGCAAATGTAAACAGCGACTCACGCATCATTAGAGTTGCAAGCTTGGAGTTAAACTGTCCCCGAGTGTGTGTTTATCTGCACACTGACTGTCGGAAGCTCACTGAGGTTGAACTCCAAGTTTCCTTTCCATTTAACTCTGTCACCGTAGCAGAGATGCTTCTGATGCTTTTCCCTCCTCCAAAGTGGTAAGTGGGTTGGCTTACTGTCAACAGGATGATCCCCCAGGGCACTGCTGGCAGTGGGTTGCTCTTGGAAAGCAAACCTCTCCATCCCTTTCCTTCTGAAATGGGGAGGTTTCATCCTGCAGCAGGGAACGTAAGCCTACCACGCAGTTGTGGCTCCGTTCATGCTGCCACAGGGCACGGGCCCTCCTCAGGGTACAGGTGGGATCCTGCAGGGACCTCTGCCTGCTGCCACAGCCTATCCCCCTGGATTTGGCTTTCTGGAGAGCTGCGTGCTGCTGTGGGAGCTGACGAGGAGCCAGCTGATGGAGCATTGAGCCTTGCAGCAAGGGGCCTCTGCCTCCATCTCCCAGCCCCTCAGGCTGTCGTATGAGTTGGTTTTATAAATGGGGAAAAGAGGGACCTCGTGTTTGTTTTGGGTGGTTACATGAATCTCATTCCCTCTGGAAGCCCCCCGGGATCAAGCAAGAGGAGCCGTTTTATGGCTGGTTTTTGCTTGTGAGTCCCCGAGCTAATTAAGTCATTCAGTCAATCCCTCTGGCAGCAGCGGGAGCAGCATGGCTCAGGGATAAATGCTTTGTGCCACCCGGGGAAAAAAAGCCCAACAACACCCCAAAACAAAGAAAACAACCCCACCCCAAGAAACCCCCAAAACCAAAAAAACCCCAAATAATTTCAGAGAGTGTCTCTGAGCCCATCTCTAGTGTTTTGGCTGCATGCCTCAGATACTGGGTTTTCACTGCCCAGGACATGCCCCTATCAGCCTCCCACCATGTCCCAGGACACCCCTGGCACCCACCAGCAGGAGCAGCAGCATGTCCCAGGCAATGCAGCCACAGCACTTAACTCTGGGAATGTGCCGGAGCCCCTGGGACTGTGCTGGAGCCTCCTGAGCTCAGCCCTCCAGTGCAGCTCCCTGTCGTCTCATTGCTCCTGTGAGAAGGGCTGGGCCAGGATCTCCCACATCCGGGTGCCTGCCCATGGGATGTGCATCCAGGATAGAGTTCCTGGTCAGTTCCTGCCTCTGTGGTGATTCTTCAAGAACCAACAAGCCGGCTGGACTGGCTGTTATGGTTCTCCTGACCATGCAGTGGATGGGCTGGTGGGGGTGCTGTGGGAGAGACACCCCATTTGGGATGCCCCACTGCACCCTGAGGCACAGCTTGATCAGCCGTCTTCAAGGAGCACTGTGCCACGCCAGCCTGTACCCAAGGCATCGTGCTGCTGTCTGCAGCCATGGGAAATAAATAGCTGCAGGAAGCTTCAGCCCTAGAAATCTGCTTCCATCCCTCCCTGGAATCCAGCCCCTTGCCCCCTCCTCGCTGTTAGCAGGGAGCAAGCTACTCCGTGCAATAAAGTGGGAGGAGTGAGGCAGAGGTTTAGCCCATGAGCTGCTGTTGGACAGTAAAGCCACAGCCAGTACATGCCCACAGGTGGGCATCTGGCACAGACACAGTGGCAGAAGGGGCTTTGGGCATCATCACACTTGCCCAGGTGGCCTGGGAACAGGGTGCTGGCTGTCACCTCCCAGGGGGTGTTACTTTGCACCCTGCTTCGTGACTTCTCCCTGCCATTCTAAGCAGAGGAAACCGCCACTGACAGACAGTTTCCTCCCAGCCACTTTCTAAAGAGTGGGGTGGCTGTCGCCATCGCCCATGAGAACCTAGCACTGCCCCTCTGGGAGAGGATCCAAGCAGAGTGGATTCCCATGGGGCTGGCACGGTGCCTGGTGGCTGCCTTCCTCTTCCTCCTCCTCCTGGGTGAGTGCCCTGCTCAGTGGTTGGAGCTTTCTTGGAAGTGTTGTGGGGAAAGCAGAGCACGGGGGGCTCAGCCAGCGCTGCTCTGGCTCAGTGGCCATGGGAAGAGGTGCATCAGCATGTGCTCCTTTTGCACTGTGTTTCCAGTCCAAAATGAGAGCCCCAGACCCTAAGAGGGTTTTGGTGAGGGGACACACACATCCCCGTTGAGTGGCTGATTGGGGTGTGGAGGGTGTTACCTCACTCCCTCTTTCATTGGGAGGGAATTTCGGAAGGTTTCCTAGGCAGTGCTCTCACCAGCTCTCTTCCCTGGCCACCACGGTTGGTTTTTTGACTCAGGCCCCAAGTCCTGTGGGCATTTTGCTTGGTGTGCATGCCGAGCACCAGACAGAGCGAGTGTCACCACTGGGAGCTATGTGGAAGGGGAGGGTCTGTGTCTGTCAATCTCCAGACCCTCTACAGGCAGAAATGGAGGGGGTTCTTGATGCTTCCTAGTGCCCCCTGCCTTTGGAGGAGCTCCTGCTGACCCCCTCTCCTGTGTCCTCCCCCATTTCTGCCTATGGAGCATCTCTGCAGCAGCCAGCCTGCTGCTGACCTCCACCGTCCCATGTCCCTCAGCTTCTGCATTGCATGTCCTCCTCCGGCAGTGATCAGCTCTGCACNCCATGTCCCTCAGCTTCTGCATTGTATTGCATTCTGCATTGTCCTCCTCCAGCAGTGATCAGCTCTGCATCCCTGCTCCCTTTCCCCCACAGTTTGTGCAGGACCTGAGAGCTTGACCCTCTTGATTTTTACATACCACAAGCTTCCTCCAGCGATCTCTGCCTGGTTGCTGCTTCCTCTGCAGTGCTGGCTGAGAGAGGCTCTTCAGGCACGAACGGGCTCGGCAGCCCTCTGGCCATGATGCTCTGGTCTCTGTCGTGTGACCCCCGGTTTGGCAGGAGACAAGAAAGCTCAGGGCTCTGCTGTTACAGGACTTGCTCTTGTGGTTGTACCCCTGCAAACACCGTGTGTGCTGACAGGTCTGACCACTGGCCAGCGGGCGGTGACCGTCCAGAAGGGGCCTCTCTACCGCGTGAGGGGGTCCCACGTCACCCTGTGGTGCAAGGTGAGCGGCTACCAGGGCCCGGCGGAGCAGAACTTCCAGTGGTCCATCTACCTGCCCTCGGCCCCCGAGCGGGAGGTGCAGATCGTCAGCACCGTGGACCCCTCCTTCCCCTACGCCATCTACACCCAGCGCGTGCGCAGCCGGGGCATCTTCGTGGAGCGGCTGCAGGGGGACGCCGTCCTGCTGCACATCACCGAGCTGCAGGACCGCGACGCCGGCGAGTACGAGTGCCACACGCCCAACACCGACGAGAGGTACTTCGGCAGCTACAATGCCAAGGTGAACCTCTCAGGTGGGTCCTGAATGAGAGCCCCGCTCCCTGTGGGGTAGGTTGCTGCTGCCCCCACCTTTGCACTGGGGAGAAGAGCTCATCTGTCAGAGGGACAGCTGGGGAAAGGCGCGATTAATGCGCCTGAGGTAGGCATGTCCAGATATCCCCTTGCGGATTCTCTGGTTATCGCCTCCCAGCCAGGGCAAGGGAAGGGGAAGGAAGCCTCTGCTCTCCCATGGCCTGACTTCATCTCCTGACACAGACACAGCATGTCGCAGCTGAGCACATGGGAGGGCAGGAGTTTCCAGGCTGTTGCTGTCTTCTGAGGTCAGGGTTTGGGACTCACCCAAGTGGGATGCCCACAGATGGAGGGAGGTAGCAGCTCTTGCACACCGCTGGGGAGGGAAGGCAGTGGGGTGGAGAGACAGAGGGAAAGGCCCTACTGTGAGCCCACCAAGTCTGCATAGTGGTATGGTGCTTCCACTTGCTGTTCAGCCCTGTTTTCTCCTTTATCTTGGTCTTGCACCAGTCTACATTTGGGATAGTGAGGGGATGGATGGATTTTAATCGCCTTGGGGTTGCCTAATTAATACTGGCTGTAGTTTGACTGAAGATGGCATTGTAAAGAGGTTCACTGTTTTTCTTGTTTGCTGAGGTTTTAGTCACTTCACACCTCAACATAAGCAGATGGAAGCCTTGTCAGTTGGCTACAGAAGATATTTCTCCTATGCTGTCAGATCCCTTAGGCCCTGGTCCCAGTTTCTTGGGAGTTGTCCTGTGCAGGGACAAGAGCTGGACTCAGTGATTCTTGTGGGTGCCTTTCAACTCAGGATATTCCATGTTTCTCTGTTTCTCCCCCATGCTCAGTGATTGCAGACACCCTCTCGGCTTCCATGGCTCCTCAGGCCCTCGCCCTCACAGAAGGGGATGCGGTGGAGCTCACCTGTGAGGTGTCCAAGTCCACTGCCCAGCACACCCATCTCTCAGTTGGCTGGTACCTTCTTCAGGGAGCAGGAGAGCACCACGCTGAGGAAGTCCTGACCCTTTCCAAGGACTTCATCCTGAAGCCAGGGCCCTCTTATGAGCAGAGGTTTCTGGAGGGGGGTGTGCGGCTGAACAAGGTTGGGAACACCACGTACAAGCTCTTCATCGGGGGAGTGCAGCCATCTGACCAGGGGCAGCTGTACTGTGAGGCAGCTGAGTGGATTGAGGATCCTGACGAGACGTGGGAGGACATCTCCCGCAAGCAAACGCAGAGGACTTCGCTGGCAGTCCTGAGCCAGGGTAAGGCCTCACAAACTCCCCTGTGCATTCAAGGCTCTACAGCAGCACATTTCAGTGCCCCTTCCCTGCCTCTGCCGCAGCCCAAGGACACCCTGGTGGGTCTGGCTGGGCACTGAGGGGGTGGGATGGGCTGGGCTCAGGGCCATGGCAGCCCCTGGTTCAGGTGTTGTTGGTGCTTCGTGCTTTGGCTGTTGATGCAGCCGAATCTCTGATGCCAGCAGCAAGCCCAACCTCACGGACCTGCGCGAGGTGTTAGCAGAGGGCACAGCGTGTGCCCACAGCAGCCTCCAGTGTGTGGAAAACAGGGTTGTTACACGGCCTCGAGGCTCTTGTGGCCCTAAAAAAGTGCACCCCAGTCAGCTGCTCGTCACCGTGCCTCAGCCACAGGCACGGAGGGACACGGGGATGGACTGCGTGTGCTGCGTGGCTCTTGCTGGGGTTGGCTCGTCTGTCCCTGCTGCCACCAGCCCGCTCATTTCCAGAGCAGCTGGTGCTGCTGGTTATTGGGCCACTCCTCTGAGCAGCCTGCCTGCCATCCCTCCTGCCACAAGCCTTTGCTGGCTGCCGTCCCTCACCCTGCTCTTCCCCCACATGCGTGCGAGCAGCTGTGCCCAGGGGAAGGGAGAATCTCTCTCTCTCACCAGTAAGCTTTACCTCAAAGCAGCCAAGACAAGGCTGTGGCTGGTTGGCATCCTTTAACATAGTGTGCAGTAAAATGGGAGCAAGTCTCCCGCTGAAACCCTGCCTCTGGAGGTGGTGTACCCTGTCCCCACACCTCAGGGCGGGTGGAGGAGGCTACAGAGCAGAGCTGGGGCAGGGAGGGGAACTCACGTCTCATGGGAGGGTGGTGAGTCAGAGCAGGAAACCAAAGAAACAGATGGGTGAGAACTAAGCACTCCATACGTGGCTCAGGGGAGCAAGGTATCAGGAGGAGAAGAGTGAAGTGTGGTCTCTTGTCAGTCTGTTTCCTGGAACCTGTCTGACTGGCAGAGCTTTATTCCCCTCATTGGGCACTGTTTGCAGCAAAGGCTTTCCAAGCCTGCTGCTGCTTGGGGAGCAATGGCAGCCAATGCACTTCTGTGCATCCACTTGTTGAAGAGGGCTTGTCATGGCTGGGAGTGTGTGGCTCCAGGCATCAGTGCCTCGGGATGGTTTAGAAATAGAGAGACCTCGTCAGAGTTTGGCATTTGCCCTGTGGTCACTGTTAAAGGTAGAAGGGAGTGATGGTGGTGAGAGGACATTTTGGTGGCAGGACTGGGGCTGCTGGCACTGCCATGGAGGGACAGCAGCGGGTGTGCAAGCCCTCCATCAAATCTGTGGGGCTGGTTTCTTCCTCCAGCACCCAGTGGGGGAGCCCAGGCTGCAGGACTGAGCACCCCATCACACCGAGAGCCAGTGACCACTCTGACCACGGCTAACTGCTCCATTGGTTTCTATAAACTCTCCAGCAAATATTTAGGAATGCCAAACATATCTGCAGCAGCTGGGATTCCTGCTCGCAAGCTGCTTACGAACCAGTGTTTAAATTCACAGGGTACTCTGCTTTCAATAAATTATTTGAGCCCTTCCAGTTGTGGTCTGGGAGCTGCTCTGTTTTACTTCCGAATTACAGCATGTAACCTTTCCCTTGTTTTGAGACTCAGGGGGCACCACAGTGACCCAGGGAGACAGAGTGGTGTGAGCCAGGGAATTGGGGCTCAGTCCCACCTCCAGGTTTTTGGCCATGCCAGTGCTTTTTGGGGTCATGGCACAGGGTTTTGGGGTACCCAGTGGGTCTCCTGCCTGCAGCCACTGTCCAGCCAGGCTGATGCCAGGAACCAGGGGCTTTGAGTGCCCAGCGAGGAAGGTGAATGGTATCATAGGACCCAGAGATGGGGTCCTTACCTCAGACACAGCTGACTGCCTGAGAGGGTCTGCCAAGGGGAAGATGATTTTAGGTTCCCCCTGCTGCCCTCTTTGCTCAGCACCTACTGCCAGTTGGTATGGGGGGCAGGATCCACCTCCACTTGCTTCCTTCCTACCTTCCCATGCTGTGACATTTCTGCTTTCTGTAGGAACTTAAACCCAAATCCTCTCCAGCTTGGAGAGCACCTCTTGCCCACAACCCACAGTAGATACTGGGGACTGCAGCACGCAGGACCAGCCACAGCAGATTCAGACAAGCCAGCCCTTCATGCACCTTTTTCCACCACAAGCAGCAGAGTTAAAAGCACCACTGTGCTGAAAGCCCTTTGTGCCCCTTTTTGGTTTTCGGGATAGGTGTTCCGTGAGGTAAAACAGCTCCAGGAGGTGAGACAGAGCAGCACCTGCAAAAGCCGATGCCCCTGAGTTAGGGCAGCCCTCAGTTTGGATGCCTGAGCTGAGCAGGGGGTGGCTGTGGCCCAGGGCTGTCCCAGTGAGTGCTCTGCTCTGTCGGGTTTATCTGCTCTGAAGAGGGGAGCTCAGCTCCCCAAGGCTCTGGCACTTCCTCCACCTTTGACCGCTGCTTAGTGCCCGGAGCTGGACACCCTGTCCCCAGGGGCAAAGTTTTCCATCCTGTTCACTTTTCTCATGGAAGAAAACGTTTCAACAGAGAATTCCCTGTTGTTGCCCTCTGCAAGGCCACTGGTGCTGCCAGGCAGGAGGGAAGCATGGGCAGGGCCACCCACCACCCTCCTTGTTTTTGATTGCCCCCAGGCAGAGACCTCTCCGTGGACATCGCTGCTGCTGAAAGCTCCCTTTCTGAAGGGGACACCTTGCAGCTAAAGTGCGTGGTGGGAGCCCCAAAGAGCAGCAGCAGGCACTTTAAAGTGATTTGGCTCCTCGACAGCATGGAACTGGCCAGCGTTGACCCCCATGGGGTATTGATTTGGGAGGAAGGATACAAGGAGAGAGCCAAGCTGGGGCAGCTCCAAGCATTCAAGACAAGCAACACAATTTATGTCCTCACCATCTATGAGGTGGGGCTGAAGGACAAGGGTACGTACCAGTGCTCTGTGTCGGAAATGAGGACTCCTGGAGACTTGCACAGCATCCAGACCAATGTGTCATCAGGCACACAAGTCAGTGTGAAGCCAGTAGGTGAGTAAATCCTAAGAGCTGCTCTTCTGGGTAATGTCTGCAGGATCCTTGACTGGGGAACGCTTTAGGTCTGGCCTCATCTTGACAGGGGCAGCAAGAGTGCAAATATGCCAAAGTGTTTGATAGATAACGGGAAAAGCATTTGCTTTAGCAAATATTAGGGTGACAGACACAGTAGCTGTCAACAAAGTGTAAACCTTTAGCTCAGTCTCTTCACAGTAAGTTTTGGGGCAACACTTAGGTAGAATTCTGAGTAGTCGGAGTCCTCCTGTGTCTTTGGTACCAAAAACTGCGAGCAACATCAGTTGCTACTCCTGAAAATCACAGGAAAACCCAGCAGAACAGGTACATCTGGGGAGGGGGATCATTGCCACTTCCATCAGGGTACTCTCCCTGTTTTGGAGGGATGATTTGTGAGAAACCACTCTAAGAAAAGTGTGTAGGAGGCTCTTGGTTTCCTTCTCATAGCTAGATAATGGTTATTCTGATGTAGCAGGAGCTGCCTGCTGGGACTCTGTTTCTTAAGTAATTCTTTGTGTATCCACGTCCCAAGAAAGATATTAAACAGAAAAAAACCCAAGCAAAAAAAACCAAAAACAAGAAAACCCCCCAAAAACCAAAAAAAACCCCCCACAACCACAAGACCTTCTCCAAATTTTTAGGAAAAGGCTGGTTGAAAATCTCAGACAATTCCCCAGCTCCTTTCCTTTCCCAACATCGGGATTTATCTCGTCTTTCCATTTAACGCTACAGCATCTCTGGCTTTTTCTGAGGGGCACAACATCCCCCCCAGCGTGGTTACTGTTGTTCGCAGAGAGCCGCATGCGCCTGTCTGTGTCCACCAGCACCCCACGGGTCACGGCGGGACACCCCCTGACCCTCCACTGTGAGGTGCAGGGGGCCACCGGCCCCGTGTCCCTGCGGTGGTGGCACCTGCCACCGCAGCACCCGGGGCACAAGGTGCTGGTGGCCACCATGGAGCGGGACGGCACCCTGAGCCTGGGCAGCGCCTACCAGGACGGCCGGACTCGGGGGAACCTTCGGCTGCAGAAGGAGAGCTCTGGCACTTTCACCCTGGTGATCCCCAGCACGCTGGACGAGGATGATGGTGGGCAGTACAGGTGTGAAGCAACGCAGTGGTCCCGAGGCCGGAGCTGGACAGAGAAGGGGGAGGTAGCAGTGACGGTCAGCTCCATGGGTAAGTTCAGCCACGCCTATTCTCTGGGCTGGAGGCAGTGCTGGAGAAAAGGGTGGACACATCAGTGGGACATAGGCCTGCTGTGCACTGAGCTCTGCTGCTGCCGCAGGGTGACCCAGGGCTGATCACTTGGCCCTGCAGTGCTTCAGTTTCCCCATTTCTACCAGGATGCTTGAGTCCTCCATGAGGTGTTTTGGGAGAGACCAGTGGCAGACAACAGCTAAAATGCTCAGAGACCTGAAGGGCACTGTCTTTCTCGGCAGGCCTTTCTGTCTCCTTTAAGCTGAAATACAAAATATCTGTTCTAGCAGCATAATTACTTGCAGTAATCAGGTCAACAAAGCTACTTGCTGAGTTGTGGGATGGTGTTTGTCAGAGATACACCCGTGGTGCTGGCCTCTGATTGCTTCTCCTGCCCTCTTGTCTGAGTGCAGAGCCGCTACTCTGTATGGTGTGTGGCACCCACATCGTTTCTTCTTGGGTGCCTTTACAGAGAGGCAGCTTTTGGCTGTGATTTAGGGTGGTTTTCCTTTCTTGTTGCTGGGCTGGGTGCCTGAGAGCACCAGTCAGGCCACAGGAATAGTTCAGCTTTTGTGGAGGGTGGAGGGAACCAGCAAAGAGGGCAGCAGCATCAGCTGAGGATCCCTGGCTCCTCTGCAGTGGGACTGGGGATGCCGGGAACGAGGGTACTCAAGAGTTTTCTGGGAAACTGGGGGTGGGAGAGTGGGAGGTAGGAGAGGGCCAGGGGCTGCACGGGGCTGGCAGAGCACAGTGCACCTAAGTGGAGAGTGGCACTGGCAGAGGAGCAGCAGCACTGCCGGTGCCATGGCCCTGCGGTGCCTGGGGCAGGGGGGACGCGGCTGCGTGGGGAGGGTGGCAGGGAGGGTGGCGTGGGGCAGAACCCCAATGCCAAGGGCTCTCTCCTCCCGAGCAGGTCTCGGTCTGCACGCCACGCTGAGGAGCCGAGCGGCCACCGTCAGATACGGGCAGAGTTTTGAACTCGTCTGCCAAGTGAACGCCAGCTACACCCTGGAGGAGGTGCCGGCGTCCGTGCGGTGGCTGTTCCAGCCCAGCCCCACCGCTCCCTCCCGCGAGCTGGTGCGGGCCTTTCCCGGCGGCACTGTGCTCTGGGGGACAGCGCAGCCACGCTTCCAGGGGAAAGCCCAGCTGGCGAAGGCTGACACCTCCTTCAGGCTGCACATCCACGGTGCCTTGCCTGCCAATGAGGGGACGTACCAGTGTGAGGTGGAGGTCTGGAGGAGGAGCATCCTGCCCCTGGGGCAGCCGGCAGCCAGCACCAGGTCCAATGTCGTGGGGATAAAGGTGGTGCTGCCAGGTGAGCACAGCCTTCAGCAGAGGTCTCTCCTGCAACTTTAAATCCATCAGACATGACCAGGGGCAACCAGGGCCACTGGTGTGTGGGGTGTCCCCAGCGGGGTCACCTCCCAAGGCTGCAGGAGATGGTGCTGCCTGTTCTGTTGCTCTCTCAGCACCTGACAAAACCTCGGAGGTGAATTTGGTGTTGGCAAGTGGCAATACCTATTTGTTTGCAGATCATGCCAAGCATACAGGGATCGGCCTTGCCACTAGGATTTTAAGCCTGGTTTCTGGAAAGAAGTAGTGCCCCCCAAAAAGCCCAGCTGAATGTTTGGGGTGCGAGGTATACCCCATGGTGTGGACTTCTGGGAGGCAGTGGAGAGAGCCCAGCCCCTGGAGCTGATGCTGGGATACGTCTGTGTTCCCTGACCAGAATATTCAAGGCGTGCTGAGAAAGCATCAGTCCGGGCTGGGAGCCAGCGCTGAGCCTCGGAGTGCCCGGGACTCCGTGGGGAGGTATCTCCTGCCGGGCCTGGCTGGGCTGCCCTGCCCAGGGCTCCCTTTTATGGCCACCCCTGCAGGCAGGGTCTGCGCTGCCACCATCCCTCCCGCCAGCATCCCGCTGGGAGCCTCATCCGCTTATGGAAGAGAGACGGTGCAAAGAGACCCCAGCCGCCCTGCCATGCGCCCGCTTCCTGCCGGCCCTGGCAGCACCACGGTGTCAGCGTGCCCTGCTCACAGCTGGGGCTGCTGAAGGAACTGCAGGGTTTGTCCTGGCCAAAGCCTCGGAGCCTCTGGAGGCAGGCAGGAGAATATGGGTTGGTTTGGTTTTTTTGCCCTCGTGTCTGTTCTGCCAGCCAAGGGGAGTTCTTGCTCTTTTTTCATGCGTTAAGTGCTCCTTCCTCTAAAATCCTTGGATTTTCGGAATCACAACCTGGTGAACTGAAATTATGCATTTTTTGTGTTTTTTAAGTGACGGGTTTGCTGTGGTGTAAGGTAATACAGTTCCTTCCCTGTCTGGGCTCTTTTCTCTGGTGCTCTCTCTCCTGTTCCACTGCTACTCTTTCCTCACCCCTGCGGAGCTGGCTGCAGGGATGCTCTGTGTAACACCCGAGCTGCAGCCAGCTCGGGCAGGGTGGCACTGAGGCGAGGGGTGACAGTAATCAGCACCTCTGAGCACACGTCTCTGGTGTAAACAGCATTAAGATGAGCAGGTGTAATTGCAGAGCATCTGCGCAGAGGAGATGGCAGCAGCATGAGACTACAACATTTGGCTCCAAACGTATTGCAGCTGTTGCTGGATACTGAGACACTGTAAAGAGGGCGGGAGCTGGGAGAGGGTGATGCACAGGGGGAGGTTGCTGCTGGCTCTAGTGCCATCTCTCTCGGAAAGGCAGCACGAGCCAGTGAAGGATGCTTGGGAAGGTAGAGAAGTCTGGGGAGGGAGCCGGCTCAGGCAGCAACTGGGTGAGGCGAAGCTGCAGAAAATGAAGCTGCAAATCATGAAAATCACCAGCCTGCTTCTTCTCATATAAAACCTCATAGCTGGAGCCTGCAGAGATACTGGAGCTCTTGACTTTTTGCTTCAGCACTTTGTTTAGTACTTGATGTCAGTCGGTGCTTTAGGAGTTCACATGTCTCTGTGATCTATGGATCGTCTTCAGACGGGAGGGACACCCATGAAAGATTATAACAGGCAGGGAAGGAGAACACATCTTTTCCATTTCCAATTTCTTGGGTAGAGTCTCATAATTATTGCTCCATGAACCTCTCAGTGCGGCTGCCTGCTGTGGTTTCCCCCGCACTGGAGCGAGTTGCAGGGGCTTTTTCACCTCGTGTGCCTCAGGCCAGCTGCCTGCATGGGCTGTGCCCTTCTGCCTGCTCCACTGCTCCTGGGCCAGGCAGGAAACAAAGCATCAGCAGGCAGGGGTCACAGGGAGATGGGCAGCAAGTTGCTTGGCTTGGTTGATTAAATTGAAAATGAAAGGGAAAACAGCACTGTGGCTTTATGTGAGAAAGGAAGAGGCAGGCAGCTGCTCTGCCCTTTTGGTAATTGATCTTTAGCAGCAGAGAGAGGAGACCTGGAGCTAAAACAAAGGGGCTTTGCAGTAAGTGCTCTGCTTCCTCTTGAGGTGATCTCTGAGAGTGTAACAGTAATTTTGCTCATCAAAATCAAGCACTCAAGGCAGTGGTTCCTGTGCCTCCTCTCTGAGATCTAATAGCTTTTCCTTCTCTGGAGCATTTTCTGCCCCAGCAGGTGTCAGGCCAGGCCATGCTCAAGCAACACCCTACCTGCCCCTTGTCCCCTGGCAGTTCCCTGACTGGCTGAGTGGTATCCTCGGTACTGAGCAGATGAAGTTAGGAATTAAGTTTCTCATTTTTTCCAGGGTGACCAGTTCACCTGTCACAGAAACACAGGAGATTGGCAGGGACCTCTGGAGGTCACCTGGTCCAACTCCCTGTGCAAGCAGGGCCACCCAGAGCAGGCTGCCCAGAACCATCTGCAGATGGCTTTTGAGTATCTGCAGTGTCCCTGTCTGAAGATTTGTGCTTCCATAGAGCCGGCTCTGGGGTGGGTATGCTTTTAAGTACTGAAGTTTAAGACATCAACTTGCGTCTAGTTCCCAGGTGTGCTCAAGTCTGTGTGATTTTTGTGGTGGATCTGATGAATTTGCACAGCGTCCTTCTCTTCTGCTTTTTGCCCATACCTGTTTGTTCAGAGAAGCAAATGTGCACTGAGAAATGCAGGACAGCACTTTGTTGATCCCTTGGGAGCATCCACCTCCCAGACATCCTAGTGAGTGTTGCTGTGGAAATCCAAACCACTGAAGTGAGGCAATAAGCAGATACTGGGGCTTGTGCAAGTCCCTCTGAGGAGGAAGCTATCACCCTTTTGGTGAAAATGTGTTTGTCTGCAGAGAGAAGGAAGAGCAGTGGGGTACAAAGAGAACAGCATAAGCAGGGAGGTTTTGTTGGTAGATTTGACATAGAGGCAGAGGCTTTACAGGGATGTAAAGAGCCATCAGTTGGGATATTTTGCTTTGACCAGTCCCAAGAGAGGTGGTGAAGACCTCGGAAGTGGATTGCTTGAGTTTTGAGAAGAAATGCTTGAAAGAAGGGGAAATGTGCAAGCTTTCCCCTGCAGTGTTCCTCTTCCCCATCAGCCCCTGCGGGAGAAGCCACAGCTCCCTCCTGTCCCAAAGCCCTCTCCATAACGTGCTGCCATCACATCCCTTGGGAGGATGCTGTGGAGGAGAGTGCCCTGCTGAGCTGTGGCCAAGGCTGGGGGTCTGGGACATTCTGAGGGACCATCTCAGTGTGTCCTCTGCTGCCTGTCCCCAAACCAGCACCCAGGGGCTGAGCCTTAAGGGAGCTTAGTTGTCCCCAGCCTCTGTGGCAGAGGGTGTCCTGCCGCTCAGCTCATATGCAAGGAAAGTGCTAAGAATGGAAACTCAGCCTACGGTCCCCTAAAACCCTGATGGTGTCTCCTGCTGAGTAATTTCTGCCTACCCAAGGGTGGATACCTGTGTGTACTCCTTGCCCTGACTGCTGATTCCATCTGACAGAGGTGGGGTCTCAACATGGAGGGCAGGGTGGAGGGGAAATGCAGGTGGTTGGAGGACCTTTAAAGATGTGGATTTGCAGTTTTTCCACTGCTGGAGGAGAGGTCCCAGCAGCAGGTGATGTGCTGTGGGAAGAGGATCCCTCAAACCAGGAGCAGCACAGACACTGCAGGACCAGCAGTGCCCGCTGCCAAGGGCCAGAGCTGCAGCTCTGCTCTCCTCACCTTCACAGCATTGAACCATCACTGGCTGTGGTCACAGCAGGTGTGCAGGACCCTGTCATGTGGTTTTGGGTTAATAACCACAGCAAACACCTGAGATGGCAACTGTTAGTGAAACCCACACGGGCTCTGTAGGCCCTCTGTGATAAAAGACACTTGTTCACACTCTCCAAAACTGTGGGCTGGTTTTGTCACATATGTGTGAGCCTGCTGGTGGAAGCAGTGGTAGACAGACACATTTGCTTCAGACAGAGGCTTTGCCTCCAAGCTCCAACACAATGGCTGCCACCATCCCCCATTCCTGCTCCGTGGTCTCCGCAGCACCTCCTCTGCTCCTCTCCTGCCCAGTGACACCCAGCTGCAATTCCCTGCTTTTGTTCAAACAAGGGTGTGTGGATTTGCTCTTTCTCTCCTTCCTCCACCCCTCTGCTCCAGCATCCCCTAATGAGTCTTTGTCCTCTGTGCACCCTCTTCCTCCCTCCTCTTCCCATATGCTTCTCTCTGGACAGCTTTATTCCTCTCCTTGCCAGTATCCCTGTATTGGCAGCTGCATCTGGCGTGATTGCTTTGTTTCTCCATTTCAGAAAGCAAGCTTCAGGTTGCTGCGAAAGACAGCTCTGTGGAAATTGCCAGCGGTAACGCGGCCATTGAGTGCAGGATGGTGTTTGCCCAGAATAATTCGCAGTTTGCTGTTACCTGGTACCTCCTGCCTCCTCTGGCAGACACAGCCCCCCTGCAAGTCGTCAGGGCCAGCTACAGCAGCATACTGGAATACGGGTCTGAATTCAGCTCTCCTGCACAGAAGTCCCGGTTCCTGAGCCAGAGGGTGTCCAGCAATGTATTCCAGCTGCAGATTCTGTCTGCAGACCTCAGGGACCAGGGCAGGTACTACTGCGTGGTGGAGGAATGGCTCTGGCTGGTGGATGGCTGGTACAAGCTCGGAGAGGGAACATCAGGAAGGACCACGCTGAAGTTCAAACTCCCAGGTGAGCAGGCGTTATCCCTTGTACAGGTGCTGCTGGAGAAGGTTGGATCAACTTGTGACAGGCCCCTGCCAGGCCTCTCTTAAACTGGCAGGGCTTAGGAAAACCAGCAGCTCCTGTGTTGGATCTGAGGCTTAGGGTTGCAGGAGTTGTCAGTGCCTCTCAAAGGGAAACAGGGAATTAGGAAGATTTACCACATCCTCCCAAACCAGCTGAGCTGCTATTTTTGCTGCTGGTAGATGTAGTCGAATGCTTCATAACAAAAGTGAGTTGTGGCCTTTTTCTTTTCCCTCCAACACCTGGTGTACTTGGTTGGTTGTACAGTGCTGTGAATAGAGAAGCTGCCCTTTGCTGGTACTCCTGAGCATCCTGAAGCACAACACTTGGATTTCCTTACCCTGCAGCACACTGCTGCTAAGAAACAAGACTGAAGGTTCAGCTGCTCTCACCTTAATCACTGCACCACTGGGGTGCATGGTGGGTCTCCCTGGCTCAGTTCTTCCCTCTCTCAGCCTCACTCCAGCCCTAAATAAAGTGGATCAGAGAATTCCAGCTTCCTAAATAGCTTTTGGTCCAAAGGATGCCTTTATCACTTATTTGGAAGGGATAGGGAGTATTACAGCACAGGGGGCAGAGATGATGGGGAAGGTGGGGACACGATGCCCCAGGGAGAATGAGTCACAGGAGCAAGGGGCCTGTGGGTGTCCTGCAGAGGCTCCTGCAAGAGAGCAGGCATTATTCTGGCTATTCCAATCCCTCACACGTTTCTCCAGAAGGCTTCTATCAGCCTGTGGGTGCAGGCAGAAGTATTTCTCTGGCAGTACACCACCACAACGTCTCTTTCTGCTTGCACCCTACCCCAGAGCGCGAGCTGCAGATGGAGAGAACCAACCACAGCATCTCGGCGATGGAGGGCGAGGAGGTGACGCTGCCCTGCCGGCTGCAGGGTGCCCACCTGCCCGGCACGCGGCTTTCGGCCACCTGGTTCCAGGTGAAGAGCGGTGGCCGTGACGGTGCCCTGCTGAGCCTGCACTACGATGGCGCCGTGGAGTACCCCGAGGAGCGGCTGGCGGGGAGGCTGTTCCTCCGCCGCCCCTCCGCCGGCGACTTCAGCCTGACGCTGAGCAGCGTGGAGAGGGGAGATGCCGGGGCGTATTACTGCCAGCTGCAGGAGTGGCAGCAGCAGGGCGAGGGGAAGGACTGGGATCTGCGAGGCTCGGCACGCTCGGGGTACACCCAGCTCACCGCCACCCCGCCAGGTAACGCTGCTGGGTGCCAGGGGCTGCTCGCCCTGCGTGGCTCCTCTCCCCATAGCCGTGCTGGGGCCAGAACCCTAAATGCTTTGGGGAGAAAAAATTCTTGGTGTGGATTTTCTGGCAAGTCCGTCTCCAGGGAGGTCTCTAAAAACAGCCTCTGTTCACTTTGGGGTGAGTTGGGTGTGCATGCTGTGTGCAAAGGTAGGGCTGGATTCTGCGTGCATAAGTTTAAATAAATAACAGCAAAGGTTTCAGTCAGGTGCACGCAGTGTTTTTAGGAAGGTAATAGGAGGAATTGTTGCTGCTTTGGGAAAATAGGAGGCTCAGATGACCCATGTGGAGGAAAAAATATAAGCTGTGAAATCAATCACGATGCACCCAGCTGAGAGGATCTTGCAGTTGTACTGATGCCTTCTGCCACGCCTGAGGCCAGCCTGGGTGCCTACACAGGTTATGGCTTCTGCAGCAATCCCCAGTGCAGACCAGCATGGAAAGGGTGACCCTGCAGAGCCCTCCCCTGTGCCTGCTACTCCCACAGTCATGAGCCTGCTCTCATGACTTTGCACCTACAGCAGAGCTAATCTGGATTTAATTGCACAGAGAGGGACTGACAGCACTTCATCCCCCCTGCTGTTGTGTTACTGCTGTTGTCCATCACGGCTCCCTCTAGCACTCAGATTTCTCCTTCATCAGCTCCCTCTGTCTCTTGTTACCCATCACTGGTGGAGTAACCATTGCTAAAATTGCTCAGTAACTGCTAGTAAATTCTCCTCCAATTTTTGAATAAGTGTTTTTGCCAAGTGGTTTTCATGGTTTTCACAAAAAACAGAAGATTAGCTGGGTGATTTTTCTTTCTCCCCCTCTTTTAAATTTTTTTTTTTCTTTTTGGAGGAATGGCCTTGTGTGCATGTGTGTTCCTCCAGTGATGCAGGTATCTTTGAAGTACCAAGCAGCCTGCACCTCAGCTGGGGAGCTGTTCTGCAGGAGCTGCCAGGGATGAGGATGGTGCTCACAGCTGCCTGCAGCTCAGTGGGGATGAGATACGATCGCAGATCAGCAGTAACAAGGAGGGGCAGGTGTCTGGGGGAGACAGGGACCTCTTGATCTGGTTTCCTTTGCTTTCCTCTTGTCCCTTCTTGCTCAGTGGTGCAGCCTCTGACAGACTTCCACCTCACCCTGCTGTCACTGGTGTCAGGCAGGGTGTGTTGTTTTTCCTTACTGAGCCCAGCCTGGAATGGGTTAGCTGAAGAACTGCGCAGCTTCTGTTGGGATATTTCAGATGAACAAGCCAGGGCCTTATCTGACCTCCCCAGACAAGAAATTGAGGCAAATTACCTGGTTTCTCTCCCCCTTCTCCTCAGGTAGCCTGTACGAATTCTTAAAAATTGGTAGCTGTTGAAGATTGAGGGAAAAGTGTTAAGAAAATAGAACTCGGAGAAACAGTAGGAGAGAGAAACTCAAACTAGCTTGGGGCCTCACTTTTTCTTTCTTTTTTCCTTCAGAGTCAACTGTTTCGTCTAGGATCTGCTCATCCCCATCGCTGCTGAACTTCATCTTATTCTTACCACTGGTTCTGATTCTTCTCCTGGCCCTTGCTGTCTTCTGCTGGTACTGCAAATTCAGGAAAAGCAAGAACAGCAACATCACAGAAAGACAGCTGATGGAACTGAAAGGGGACGGATAGGTCAAGAAAACTTAGCTGGTCTGTAGAGGCAGATGTAACTTGGAGGAGCAGAGCTGGAGAGCTGAGGAGGACTGAGTGCTTGCAGAGGGGTTTTTTATTGTTTTGTAGCAGCTCTTGCAATAAATCCTTGAAATTGTGTGTTTCCTTTGGATGGAATGAAGCAGCTTTGGAATTACTAACCCTAAAATAGAGTTTTCATAAGAAGTGTTCCTGTCTTTTAGATTAGGTACTCACCCATTTCCCACTCTGCTCATTGTGGTATATTTGGGGTCCTTGCAGTATGCGTCTCCCACTGTGGATGGAAGTGGTGTTATTCCTCTGCAGAATTAGGGAAAAAACAGCTCTTTCTGCGCTGTGACACAAAAGTACCACGTTTCTTACTAATTTTAGGCATCTTGACAAAACCTATGTGGTATCCAGGCTAAAAACCAGTGGTAGAGCTGGAAATGGGATATTGGTGTCCCTTTTAAGTCATTGCCCTTGCCTTTGCCCACCCTTTGCTGGGGAAGCTCTTGGACACTGCTGTTTTCACATTCTGAGAGTGCCTGTGCCCAAAGAGCATCATCTCCAAAATGAAATGGGTCTTCATCACAAAACCTGTCACAGGATCATGAGGAATGAGCAAGGCTGGCTGGGACTGAAGAAAGTCCAGAGCAGAGGAATACACAGCCATCCACAAAAACCAAATCCTGTTGACCCAGTAAAGGACTCGCATGGAGTTTTGGGTCACAGAAGGAAGATGTGGACACCAAAGCATCTCAGAGATGAGCGTACAAACTTTCCAGCTCCTTCCTGTGCTTCTGCTGTAGGAGAAGACAGCTTCCAGCCCCTGGTGCCTGGGCTGTCTGTGGGTCAGGAAGCTGCACACCTGGGACCTGGTATTAGACACATCCAGGTTGTCCCATGTAACAAAAAAAGCTGTGTGTGTGCTTGTGGGGCAGCTCCTCTATACCCTGGAATCCAGCTCAGGATCACCTTTTCAAGGCTGAGGAGCTCTGCTGCCTGAAGACTGGCTGGCTGATGCATAGAAGAGAGATTTCTATCCAGTCCCTTTAAACCAAGAGATACTCAACCCCTAACTGTGCGAAATGGGATGTGGTCCCAGGGAGCTGTAAGGTCGGGTATCAGGGCAACACTTTAAGCACTGTCCTCAGACCAAAGTAATTTTATCGAAACCACAGTAGACACTTAATGAACCTACTTCCTGTGACCACAGAGAGATTTGGAGACACCACAGCCCCTCTAGGTGATCTGTTCTTTCACTTTCTTTGCAATTAGGAAAGCTGCCTGATTTTATCCTGAAGAACTGGCAGGTGCTTCAGCCCCTTGAAAATGCGGTTTTTGCACACATCTGAAGGCTGCCGCTTCTGTTTCCCTGTTCAGCCACCTCTGTCTGTGCTGGCTGGTTCCAGCTCGCTCAGTCTTTCCCTGCAGGATGTTTTCTGGACCCCGTGCAGCTTTTCCCTCTGTGGCCCTGACCCCGTCTGCCTCTCCCGCAGCGTGAGCGCTCCGAGCCGCACGCGGGGCTCTCTGCAGAGGTCTCCCCCCTGCCTCGTGGGCTGCGTCCCGTTGGCACATCCCAGGCGGGACCTCTGTTTTCTCTGCGCGTGGGCCGGCGCGGCGCTGTTTGTGCTCGGCTCAAACCCCCTTTTGTGCAGGGGTCGTCAGGCTCCTCTCCTGCGGATTTGCTGCCTAGCAGGTTGTGTCTCCGCTGTGTGTTCAGGCTGTTGACTTTTCCTGTTAACTGGAGCCCCGTTTGCATGGGGGTGTCGAACAGCTTTCTGCACCAGTTCGTGCAAGACCCTGCTGTCTGTCTTAGCCCTGTCTCAATAAAGCTTCAGCTCGTGGGCCAGTTTCAGTCTGTTTGACAGAGAAGCAGATGCTCCCAGGATATTAAACTCCTACAAGTTTCATGGAAAGTGGTTGGTGGGTGAAGGAGAGGAGGCAGGTGAGTTGTCCCACCAAGGGAAGGCTGCAGTGTGAGCTGGCCACCTGGTGCCTGGCTCGTGTTTAGGGGATATGGAAAGGAGGTGTAGGTGTGCTAGGGCATGGGAAAGGAAAGGAGGAACTGCTTTTGGCCATCAACTGTTAACAATAAATCTATGCACATAGCTTATCTGCCAGTTTTGTGCTGTTCATCCAGGTTTTCATTTGGATTGTTTCCTTAGTTTGCCCAAGAATACCTTGGGAGCATACTCCACAAACCTTGGTAAAGCTGAGAATATATGATGCCTGCTGCTTATCCCTTCCCACAAGGTTTTTAGTCTTATTGCATATGAGATAGGTTGGTCTGCTTTTGTTTTGTGCAAAACAAACCAAAAAATTGTGTTTTTTTTTTTTTCTTGCATTCCTTTCAGTACTTTTCAGTACTTTGCCCCTGTACCTCCCTGGGAATTATAGTTAAAAAGACGGTGTTCAGTTTCCACTTGTTTTTAAACATAATATTGCCCTATTCCCCTCACTTGGTGTCTCACACCGCCTCAGATATTACCACAGAAAACTACTAGCAGATGGCTTGACAGCCCATTCCTTACATGGCTTAGGATGAACCTCATCAAGACCATCTTTCTAGTTGTAAATCGGAATTATTTAGGTTGCTACTCATTACCAGGGTGCTGGGGACAGCCCCCTACCCTGCTGTAGGAGTCACATGTGTGGGTCAGTCTCCAAAAGCTGTGTGTGCTCTCTGAGTGACCTGACTGGGTTTGGTGCATCCCCCAGGCTTGTGCTGTCCGCCTCCCTCAGCCACCTCAGCAGCCCATGGCAGGTGTGTGAGGCATCTTTTCTGCCATCTGATCCGCGCACAAAACGCTGCAGACTGCTGCCACACGAGATTTTTGTGTCTGGTGGACTGTGGGGAAAGAGGTGGGCAGAGAGAGGGAGGTTTCTCCATCAACTGGGCACTTTCTTCCTCTGTCCCATTTTTGCTCAGTTAAGTAAGTAGATACACACAGGTGTAGAGGTTTTAATTTAAGTTCTAAGTGTGCCTAGGGCCTTAATGAAAGGGTCTGCAAGGAGAATGTGTGGTTTTGCAGAACGTGTGGTGGGGCTTTTTCCTCTTTATTTTTTTCCCTGGCTTTGCTGGGTCACTGCCAAACCTTTCAGCCGTGTTTTTAAGCTGTATTTTTTTCCATGAGTGAACTTGGAAAGAGTTGTAACTTATCACAGCAAAAGCTCCAAAACAGTCCTCTTTTTAAAGAGAGCAGTTCTGTCAGCTGGGGTAAATGTATGAGAGGGAGAGAGATGTGTGTGCTTGGTGGGTCAGGGGGAGGGTGTTGATTTTGCTGCTGGGGCTGTTGACCACTTTCACCCACCCCCATCACCACCTTTTGTTCAAATCCAGCCTGTGATGTAAATTAGAACAGCTGATAAGATATATCTTTAGCTGTTATAGCCCCTCAGGAGAAAACAGTGCAGCAGCACAGCAGCACCCCTGCTGCACCCTGTCCCCCCACATGTGCCCTTGCCCAGGGAATGAACGTCCTGTGTGAGGGCAGCACGTGGCAGGGAGATCCTGGGTCCTTTAAAGCAGCTTAAAAGGGTTACAGGGCAATGCAGAGCTTGGTCCACGAGGAATTAATCCACTGGGAAGCGGTTGCGTGGGGCTGTAAAAACAGAAGCGCTGTATTGTGCGTGGAGGGTTTCCCCAGGAAGGTGTGGAAGCTGTAAGGCGAGGGGAGAGCAGCGCAGCACTGCCTCCCGGGCAAGCCAGCACACTCCTGCAGCTTGGATGGGTGATGTGAGGGCGGGATGGACGGGAATACAACCCCTGCATTGCATAGCCTTCCTGGAATGCTCCTATGGCACCTGCCTTTGGGCGGGAGTAAGGCCCGGGCTCAGTGATTTACGCAACGTGCGGTGGGACAAAGGATCATACCAGAGACTCCCACCTGCACCAAGGACCTTTTTTGGTGAGGAGGGAGGGTGGGTGATGAGGTGGTTGCGGTGCAGGAGTGCTGGGAAGTGGTTTGCAAGCAAGGAGATAGTTCTGTGGCCGATGGTTCAGGGTTTCCTGGCCTGCCCTGCCGCCCTGGAGCAGAAGGCACGGGAGCAGCGTGCTGTCCTGGATTGCCAGGGCAAAGCGGCTGAGGAAGGTTGCCAAACTTCCAGTAAATTATTTCAAACAAATGACCTGGAGTTCTCCTGGGATGCCCCCTCTCAAGCAGCAACTCCTCATTACTTCCTATTAACTCTGAGTTGGTTCTGAAATTTGACATTCGGTTTTCTTCCTGTGATAAAATATTTAAAAACTGGAAATAAAAGAAGCAGTTTCGATACGTGCTTTGGTCTCACTTGATGCCATTTTGCATTCCAGCTGGTTCCTGCAGGCCCTGCTTGTTTCGTGTGTCCTTTGGCCTTGGTCTTTGGCACCTTAGACAAAGCAGAACCACTCACAGAACTCTGAACCTCCCTTAACCATTAAGAAATTGCTGCATTGGATCTGCCTGCTGCTGGGTTTTTTGGTCCTTTTCAAATCATCTGCTCCTCCCTCTTTTCTTCCAGCAGATAATATGGCATTACAGTCATAATTATTGTTACAGTTACACTTAATTGCAGTTTCTCGGGGCAGGAAAGGCGTGATGCAGGGCAGAAGCAGTACAGCTGTGAGGCTCGAGGTGGGAAGGGTGTATGAGAAGTGGTAGTGTGATATCTGGCTCACTTTGCTGCCACAGAAGGCAGGAGGGACCAGCTCAGTGTCCTTTTAGCCAGCTGCCTCACCAGTAAAGATTCTGGTTGTGGTCGTGTGGGACTGACAAGATTAATGGTCCCCTACTTGCTTGGGTATTTAAAAAAAACCCAAACAAGTGAAAATCCTTTCATGGGCATTGTTTAAACCAAACACAAAAGTATTTACCTAGCAGCTTCTATTTGGAAATGCAAACTGGAAAGCAAAATTCAGATGCTCCTTGCTTCTGGAATCTGGACAGGAAGCAGAATACCACAAACCACAAATTCAAGCATGTGCTCATCCGGGCTTTCTTACTTTTATTCATTCATTACCTTTTTTTTCCTGTGTGTTTCTAAGGAAAGTTATATGTTTATATGTTTCTCTGGCAGGGAGCTGAACCTTCCTCTACAGCCAGTGCCAGTGAGCTCTCCAGGGATGTGTGGGGTGCAAGCTTGCTCCTGCCACAGCGAGCCACTCACGTCCATCAGCAGCTTTACTTAACCAGAATGATCTGAGCAGAGGGTATTTTGTCTTTTAATTGACGCTGAGCTCCTTCCCCCTGCAGGCACTGGGTACAGGTCCAGCTGCTGGGCAAAGCGAGGGGAAAGGGAGGGAGCTGCTTCTGCAGCATCCCCAAAGCCTGCTCTCCCCGAGGGTGCTGCCCTCAGACCTCCTTGGGGACCAAGGAAGGCAAAGCACGGCGCTGTGGAGGAGAAGGTGGCCTGGTTTCTGGCCTTCCCTGTGCTCTACCTGCTCCTTGTAGGGGTGAGAGGAACATTCATTTCTGGGGCTGTCGACTAAGTGTGAAAACTGACCTGCTGGGGGGGGAGAACACCGGTTTTATCATTATTTTAAGCATAAGGGAACTAATGGGTGAATGCTGGAAGCAGTAAGGCATACCAGGAGGGGCTGTGACTCCTCCCAGCCCCCTCGTGGGATGCTAATGGGGAGGAGAGGTCCACTGTCCCGTTTGAAAGAGAAGGGCCATGACCAATCGATGTTAAATGTGGCAGTAATGCCTCACGCGGTGGCCGCGGGATGAAAGGCAGAGGCAGCCTGAACTGTAAAGACATTTCATTTCCCTGGTAATGAGGGAGACACACTGTGGCAGTGAAACCAGGGAGAGAGAGACCGCGAGATGCTAATTTCTGTTCCTGCTGCCGCTGCCGCTTTGATCTGAAGCAAATGCCCGTTTTAAATTGCAAACGGATGCGAGTCAGATATCATCCAGCCAGTGGCTTACAGGCTTAATGGAGTGGGACGTTCGCTTCTGCCTGGTAATGTTAGGAGAGGCAGGCAATTCAGAGGGGAATTACTGAAGGTCCGAAGAGACGGGGAGGAAGGAAAGGGGGGGATGTCACGGGCTACCCCTCGGTGCGGCACAGTGTCCCCTGCTTTCTGTCCTTGGGAAGCTGTGCCTGTGGCTAAGCCCCCTCCAGCCCCTCTGTGGCTGGAGAGAAAGCCTGAACAGACTGTCCTGGTGTCACAGGCCCGTGTTTTAAGGCACACATCCTGTACAGGCAACGCGAGGTCATCCTGCTCTATGGTCTCGGAGCTTGAACATCGCTTTGGAGTGTGCTCCCCAGGTGAGGCAAAGGTGTGGGAGGTTAGGCGTTGTTCATTTTGTGCTATCATTTGGGCATTTAATTGAACTCAAGCAAGACAACTGACAAAGCTGTTCTGGGACAGACCCAGAGGCTCCTGAGGATGGAGAAATTAATCCAGAAGCAGTGACGTGGGAGCCTGGTAGCTGATACTGGGCAATGGCAGCTACTTGATATTCTTTTGGGCAAGGATCTGACCTGTCTTGAAGAATGAATGTCTAAAGGCTTTTGGGTCCTAGGATGAGGCTGGAGTTTGTTGTATGCCTCTTCTGAATATTCAGAGGTTTGGATGTCTCTGCAAGCTGCTGTGCTTGGCCAGGCAGACATGAGAAATCTGAGGGACCTGCAGGCACCTGGGAGGGTTGACCTCTGCACTAAGCAAGGAAGAAATGGTCTGGCTATTGAAAAAGGCAGGCACGGCTCACAAACCCGTTAGGTTCTTCGAAGGAGTCAGCATGTGAATGGGAAGGATCTCGTGGCTGCAGTCTGTGTGGAGCCAAAAGAGACTCCGCAACGTCCATCGTTATTACAGAAACTAAGTAACGATAGGACACAACTGGCAGCTCCTTGCAGGGCTGAGCTATTTGTTAAAAATACCAGACAGAAAAGAAAGTAACTGGTTCTGACAGAAAAGGGAGGTCGCCCGCGATGAGACCCGTGCTGCTCAGCGAACACAGAAACGGTCTGGGAAAGAGGATGGCTGCTAAACAAAGAAAGATGATATTAAGTTAATCAAGGCATTAGCAACAAGGGCCGACTCCGATGAAGTGCACAGGGTGTTATGGCTGGGCAACAAAACAGGAGATGAAACTTGTGTAGGTGACTGTAAAGTGAGACACGGTGGCAAAAATTAATCAGTCTCAGCTTCACGTATAAAACGGTGGGCTCTGAGCTGACCACTGTCGTTCAGAAGCAAGACCTTGATGTGAGAATAGCCAGGTGTACGTAACACCTGCACGATGATCAGAGCAGCCAAGATAGCAAAAAAAGAAGTGAGTTATCAGGAGATGAAGGATAAAAACATCATTTTGCTGCTGTGTAGATCTGGGGAGCACTCGCGCCTTCCAAGCAGGGCTGTTCCTTCACCCCCTGAAAGGACAGCACACCTAGCCAGGGCACAGGGAGGGCTGGCAAACAGCTCTGGGTTTTTTCCTAAATATGCTTCTAAAAGCATTAGCATCCCCTTTCAGTTCAGTAAATCATGTTAATCTGTAGGCCACTAGGCAAGATGAAGCTTTTAGATTATCCATTATCCTTTCTTTTTCTACAGCATCTTCTATTCAAGGACTTCACACTATCACAATAAGACAGTTGAGAATTTTTTCTGCTTAACAAATGAGGGAACTTAGACATAGTGGTTTGCTGTGAAACAGGCAAAGAAATAGGAAATCTGTTTTTTTAGAATATCTCTAGAGAAAGAGACAAGAGAAAAGACTGACTCTAATAGTGAGAATCAAAGGGAAAAATCTCTCTGCTGGATCCAAAATAAGTTTCCATAGAAACAGATTTTCCTGAGAATGAATTACTGCAGTATGAAATTAAGATTGTGGATCTAATTCTGCAAAATATTTAAGCATGTTCTTTGCTTATCCCTATTCAGCTCAAGATGCAAGCATGTGATTTCCATGGAGGCTTATGTGCTTTATTTGATGGAGGTAGAAATAAGGATAAGCTGCACTGAAGCGGGATCCAGGTTTTCTTGTGCTTCCTTGTCACTGACAAACTTGCAACTTATTTTTTATGACAGCATGTGTTGCTTTGCTGCCAAAAGTGTAGGCCCCGGTGCCTCAATTTGAGAGTTCAGCACAAAGTTCCATCAGACTCTTGCCACTGCTGGGGAGTGGAGTCAGCAGAGTTTTTACATTGCTGGGTACTTTATGGTTTTGTTAATTAACTTTTTTTCTATTTACGTGCAGGTTTAATTTTAAATGGGATACTTATTCTGTAAATGAATGCCATGGTGATTAGCAGATAATTAATTTGAGAACTGATGGTATAAGAGGTTGAGATTTGCTCATAATCTGTCTTTTGTGCACCTCTATTTGTGGCCCATAGATATTTTAAAGACAGGATAGGTTCTTAATATTTTGCATGCTAATTGCTTTTATTGTAGCTGTGTTCTGGTAAATGATTTAGTTTAGTTTAAGCTATTTAAGACTGGTTTGTATATCCTTTTTTCCCCCCTCTCTGTTGTGACTTTATTCTTAGCTGAATTAATAGGACAAATAAGGTTTGACTCAAGAGTTTTATTTCCATTTACTGTACTTGGAATAGATGAAGCTCTTGTGCAGCCAAGCTGCAGCTACTTCTTCACGCAAACTTTCCATGTTCTTTTTCCCTCTTTATTTCACATTATCTTCCAGCTTTTTATTTGGGGAGGTGTGTATTTGTAGACCCCCTTCCAAGCATTTCCCAGCAGCGCTACCGAGCCCAAAAAAGTGAACTTAAGCCTAGTGATAATAGTGCTTTGGGACTCTGTTGAGATGATGCAGAAGAAACAATCCTCATGGAACTCGTATCTAGTTTTTTTTTGTTCCCTTCTCTGAGCCCTTGTGCTTGTCCCAGCCAAAATAAACTCTCAAGGCATTTAAACAATCCGTCTTCACGTAGTGTTAATGTCAGTGTTCCATCTCAACGTGGAAGCTCTCGACTTGCTTGGGTCCAGATGAACTATTTCCCCCGCTTGTCGCCCACCAGGCCGCCAGTGCTGTGGCTGCAGGGGTGGTGATGGTCACTGATGGTGAGGCTGGTGCTGGAGCCCGAGTCCATAGCAGGGGGGCAGCAGCAGCAGCAGCTGAAACTGTCCCCTAGCACTGCTGGGCTTCAGTTTTCCCTTACAGCTGGAAACCATTCCTTCTCAAAATTCCCTCTGACAAGGAGATGGAAGACACACTTCATCTCCTGGAGACTCGGTTGTTCCTTGTGCTTGCTGAGAGCCACGCTCGCTTTGCAGGCATCCTCCCCTCCTCCTCCTCCCTGCTTTGGGACAGATTTTTTGTTTAGGCAGTGCCTGCCTCGCTGTTACCAGCAAAAGGGCACATTAGTGGTGGCAGAAGTTATGCCTCTCCTTTGGTGGTGGTTTGCAGCTCCAAGCTTTTCAAGGTGTGAGGAAAGGATGCTGTCAAAGGATATTACATTCCTGCAGCAAAACCACTGAGGGGAGCCTAATGGACAGTTTTTCTTCTCAGATGATTTCAAATCCCTGAGGAGGCCATGACCAATGTCAGAGGACAAAGTGTTGAACAGATTTGCATGGGAATAGCAACTTTTGCCACCCTTTTGCTGCCTCCTCAGACCTCTGGCCCCACATGCCCAGCAGCGATGGGCACCAGCCACTGCACCCAGTGCAGAAGCCAAGCCTGCCCACTCCCCAGACAGGTTTTCTCAGGTGCCCCCTGCGAGGCGTCCCAGGCCCATGACACAAACTGTGGAGCTGCACACACCTTCCTGTGTGCTTCAGACCTGAGCCAGGCGAGTACACCCCCACACAGACCAGCTCTGCTGGCCCCCGAGCCAGGTACATTTCCCCTCTGAGCTTGCAAAGCCTGCAGTTTGCATGCCCAGTTGAAGCAATGGGAATGGATAAAACGAATCTATTTTTGATCCAGTGTGAGATCTCTCACTCTTGGCTATTTTTTTCATAATTGGTTCTGTTTTCTGCTAATGATCTGCAATTGAGCATCTATTTCTGCCTTGGATATTTTGATAATTGGTGTCGAGGAAGAATATTAAGGCTGTTGTTAGCAGTGAAGGCTGCAGGACATATGGATGCTGCAGACCTGTGAGTGATAGACAGAAAGTTGTTTGGAGGCAACGGGACATTGTCTGGGATTCCTGGCTTAGTCCCAGTGAAAGGCTGATGAGGTAAGTAGTGCTGGGAAAATCCTGTTAGGGAAGGAAAAGAGCAGACTGGGGCTGAGAGATCACTGGACGTGCTGTATTGAACAGGCAGTTTCTCTACAAAATTGAATTCGCTTTTGGCACAAAACCAGGATTTGCGTTTCTCTCTCTGGTGCGCTTGCTTCACTAGCAGGCTTGTAAGGCACTCTGAACTTTCCAGCTTTTAGTAATGGATTAAGACCAGAAACTCGTTCTGAACCTTAGAGGCAGTTGGTTTGGGTTTGGATCAGACATTTCTGCCTCCATCCCATTTGCAGATGCCATAGTGTGGGATGGAGGATCCAGAACAATATCCCCAGATCTGGTGCCTGTTGATATGACGGAGGTCAGAGGCTCCAGTGTAGAAAAGTGCCTTGCTGAGCTGGAGGGGAGCTGTTTCCAGATTCGGGCAGGGCATTTTGGGCAGTGGGAATGTGTGCACACACATATGGGGAGACCACTGGGTAACCACCAACGCCATCCCTCCAGCCCTGGGAGCTGCCCTGTAGCTGCAGTTTGTGTTTCCATGCTGGGCATGTTTTACACTTCCCTGGTCCCTTTGGCCAATGGATGATTTGTGCCCCTTCCTCTACAATGAGTAGATTGGCTGTCATTTATTTGGGCCAGGGTTGGGACTGGTGTTTTGCGGGCTGCTGTGGGTGTAGGAGCTGTGTGATCGCATGCGAAGGGTGATTGCTATGAAGTGCAAAGGGACAGATTAGGATAAATGACACTCCGGATCCAACAGCTGAATGGGTATGTGGGTGGGATATCCAAAATCCTTCAGGTGCATTCTTAAATACATCCTCTTCCACTCCCTGCACCCTTCTGGTTAGGGACAACAAAGTGGCAGGTTCGTCTCCCCTTTTATTCTCTGCTTTTTCGGGAGGTGGTGAGAGGAGAAGCAAGGGAACAAATCCTTCTGCAGAAGAAAAGAAGCAGAAAAGGGGTCTGCCAGCAGAGACAATGCTTCTCCTGTCAAGGACACGTGCTGCCTGGTCAAGGCATAGCCCTGATTCCCTCTAGTAGGAGGCAGGGGAGGGAATTCCAGGAGGGATGGATGGAGGCAGTGTCCCTGGGTAGCAGGGGAAATGCCTGGCAGGGGGCCTGCACAGGAGTCAGGAGGTGCAAGGACCTGGAGGGAGGCTGGGGTCTGGAGATGGGACCAGTCCCAGAAGCACAGAACAGCCCAGGTTGGGAGAAACCTTAAAAGATCATCTGGTTCAACCTTTCGTGGGAAAGAGAGAGGAGATGAGATTCTCTGGCACCCTGTCCAGTCACATCTTGAAAACTTCCAGTGATGAGGCTCCACCACGTCCCTGGGGAGGTTGTTCCAGTGATTGATTGTTCTCACTGTAAAAAAATATATTTGTTATATCAAGATGAAATATCTCCTCCTGCAACTTATACCCAACTTGTACCCTCTCCATGTGGCTCCCTGTGAAGAGAAAACCTCTGTCTAATTTGTAGCCACCCTTTAGGTCCTGGAAAACTGTGATGAGATTCCCACCTGAGCCTTCTCCAGGGAGAAGAGACCTAACTGCTCCAGTTTTTCCTCATACTGCAGGATCTCCAGCCCTTTGATCATCTTTGTGGCCTCCTCTGGCCCCTTTCCACTCTATCAACATCCTTTTTTTGCCTTGTGGGGACCAGAACGGGATACAGTATGATAGGTGTAACCTGAAAAGCACTGAGGAGAGTGGGACAATCACATTTGTATTTCTGCTGGGAGTGTCCCTGTGGATGCAGGGATTTCTGCTGGGATGTCCATCCCCTGTGGATGCAGCCCCTGGTTTGATTTGCCTTTGTCGCTGCAGTGGTGCACTCCCAGCTTGTGTTCAGCCTGTCCCCGTGGCCCTCGGGTGTCCCTGTGCAGCCAAAGTCAGGAGGGCCCCGGGGAGCAGCTGGTTTGTGTGCAGGTTTTGTGTCACTGCAGGGGCACTGCCACGCTGCAGGCCTTGCCATCCCCCCACGGAGAGGGGAGCTGGCCACTGGCCGTAGGTGGCTGGGCTTGTTTGCACACTGAAGGTGGACAAAGCAATTGCAACCACAGTCAGGAAGATTTTGGTGCAACAGGAACCCCAAGGCGCCATGATGTGTTGCCTCCCACCCCTGCAGAGAGGCAGCTTCTCCTTTCCCATGGGAAGTGGCGGGGCTTGGGGAGGCCAACAACACCCACGCCGTGGCTTCTGCCTTGCAAATTTGCTGCCTGCTGCTGCAGGCCCTGTGTTTGCGCATCTTCCGGGCAAGGCTCCGTCCAGCTGGCATGGGCATTTGGAAAGCATTTTCCTGATGCTTGTAAAATGCCATTTTTCTTTTCAAAACCCCCGTCTTCCACATCTCTGAGTGGCAGAGCTGACCGCCAGCATCCTGGATCTCCATATGGAAGCATCACTTTCCTGCCTGCCTGGCTGTTTCTTAGCTTTCCATGCATCATGGGATCCAGCGGAACAAGAGCCTTCCTGTTTCCCTTGCTGCAGCTCAGCACCCTGCCAGCCACAGCAAACCTGCAAGGGGCTTGACAACCTTTTCCTACTCTTGATAAAACACCGAATCCGTGTGAAAAGCTGGCACCTGCATGAGCTGCGGACTCAGCAAGGTGAGCAACATCTGGCAATAGATAAATTTGGCTGGAAAGACAACGTGAAAAATGAGAAGTGCTGTTGGGAACATAGGCACATCACACGGCATCCAGCAGGCTGTGGTTGGATCGGGAGCTATCCTGCTCCTCTTCTGCAGACAGAGGGGAAGCAGAGTCCATTGGACACCTATCATCTGGTGGAGGCAATGCTTGGACTCTGCAGCTAGATTTCAGGGAACGCAACCTGTCCCATCCTTCCCACAAAGAGGTAGGATGGTGGGCAGAGAGGAGTGCCAGACTTCCACCTGAAGTCCAGTGGCTGTTATCAGCTCGGCTGGCTCTGGAATCCCATCTTTTCCTTTGAAATGACAGAGGATGAGCCTCTGTTTTTGAATCTTGTTCAGGAGGAATTGAAGGAGGGTGGCTTGGAGACCTGTGACAGTGGCCCCAGAGCCATGACCCACAGAGCAGTAAGGAGTGATCCAAGGAAGTGAGGGCCTTTTTGTGGTGGCTGGTTAAGAAACTGACAGGAAGGCTGCAGGGACATCTACAAGAAAGTAAAATTAAAACCATGGTTTGTTGCTTCAAAATGCTGAGAGTCACCAGACTGTGGCAGAACTGGGAGAAATCATCATCTGAAAGAATCAATGGGCTCTTGGTCTGCTGGTCAAAACCAACATTATTATCAACAGGAACCTGACAGGCTGAAGGGGTTCATATCTGAAAATCAGTATTACCTCCAGCCTCGTGAGCAATTGCTAGAGTGAAGTATTTTGCTGGCCTTGGGCAGGGCTGCAGCCCCTGGCTCTCACTGTGGCTGGGTTCACAACACACGTGGTTACTGCCCCGCCGGGCAGAGGTCCCGTGTCTCCTGGGCTAGTGTCCGACACCTCTTACCCCTGGATGTGTCTGGGCACCACAGTGCTGCTCGGGGGCTTGTCACTTGGCCCCTGGGCTGACCAGTCTTGGCAGCTGCGTGCCGGGAGCTGGAGAGCAGCAAAGACTTGCACCCAGTGCCAGCGACCGCCACGGGCTGTCACCGGGGGTGTGACTTGCAGCTGCTGCCCGACAGACAGCTCAGCACTGTGGCTGTTTGCCCTTTGATTTACCGGGCCACACGCCACATATCTCCTTGTCTATCTCCTTGTCACCTTCTAAAAGCTTTTTACTGGGGGCTCGCAGCTTTTGGGCCTTGGTTGGCCCTGCCTGCACATCATCTGTGGGCCACCGATGGTGGGGGCCCGTGAGGGACCCCCTGTGCTGGCATGGTGGCAAGGGACACCCTGCCCACTCCAGTTGCTTTTGGGTGGCGTAGGAGAGTGAGAGGCTGTGTGTGGCCATTAACCCCATTGAATGGCTGCTCCACAGAGGCTGGTCTGGCTGGGATCCTGGAGGAAGTCGGGGCCAGGCACGGCTGTGTGAGTCAGAGGGGATCATGTGTGGGATGTGGAGTCAGCATGTTTTGGCTTTTCGCTTGGATACCTCGTGATAGGTCTCGATAATGTTGCAATGATGAAGAAGTTCAGATGGACAGCCTCCAGCCCTCCTCTTGGAGTGAACTCCAGTGGATAATTACCTGCCCCAGCTAAGAGCACAGGGCTTTTCTGACTCTAACTTTCAGTCACTTCTTTTACTTTTCTCCACCGAATTCTTAGACTGTTCTGAAAGCACTTGCTCAAAGTGTCTCCCAACTGGTTTTGGACAACTAAGACTAAGCTTTTCATGCTCTTCACTGGACAACATTTTTTCCCAGTCTTAGAAGATCAAAATGAGTTTAAGCATGCAGAAACCTAGAGGTGTAAAAACATTGATTTCCCAAGTAACCCACACCGAGAAGTCTGCTTAAATATTTGAGGATTGAATCACCTGTACTTAAAAGAGAGCAATTAAGGAAACTAAATATGTTCTTGAAGGGCTGAATAATTCCTTCACATCAGTCTCCACTACAGAGATGGCTCTGGAGGTGCTTACGCAGATCTTGCCCTTTTCTGCACCAAGAGCAAATAGCATCAGAGACTGAGAGAGGAGGAGCTGGAACAACCAGTCATTAAGCTTCCAGGTCATGATGGTGTACAGCTAAGAGGTCTTGCGGAACATGAAAGGGCCGCACCTCAAAAAGAAATATGTCTCTCCTTGAAGAAAGAAAGAGCCCCACACACACTTAAAAAAAAAGAAAAAAAAGAAAAAAGCAGTGTTTGACAAGGATGGAGAATGTTTTATTCACATTTTTATCAGCTCTTGGGCTGATCTGGAGAATTACAGGCCTGTTTGACATGCATGCAAATGAATGCAATGCCTAGCAAATTAGGAGAATTGGCCATGAAGCTTACATGGGTAAGACTGCTCGGTGGTGCAACCTGCAGAGATTCAAAAGGAAACCACATTTCCTGCATTCGTGCAAGTCTTTGAACAAACCAGTGAACCAGCTGAAAGAGAAGAACCACCTGACGTAACTTAGTTACCTTTTTTGGCAGGTTTTTTTGCAAGTACACGTTCAAGATGTGTCTGCAGACATCTGGCCAACGTCAGAGGAAGTGGCTTATCACTGTGGCTCTGACACCGGCCAGGACAGGTGTGGGATGAGGTGTCAGTGACACGCCTTGATAGCCACGATAACCTCTGGGAAGAGGGAGAAACATGCCAAAGCTGCAGTGAAGCTCAAGGTCACTCAAGAAAGAGGGAGAGGTAGGTGGAATACCTGAAGGAGGAAGCAAAGGATTCAAAGGGGTACCTGTGCCCAGGATGGTGCCATAAAGAGGTGCAGAGGGGTGAAAGCTGTTGTCTCCTCAGCACTGTGTGTTTATGTCCCTGATGCTGAAGATCTGGTTGTGTGGGACACCAGCACACTGGCAGCAGGGACAAAACTGCTTTGCCAGGCAATTTCAGGGGGCTGGGTTAGACTAGTCCCAGGGGTAATGCTGAGAGAAATCCAGAATAGGACACAACCCGAAAAAAGCAGCACGTAGGGCGAAGAGAGTACCCCCTTCTTGGTAACATCTGAGTCGATAACCTGCAGGCATAGAGGACCGGGCTCTTGCTGAGCCACTGAAGCACATCTGATCAATAACTCAAAGTCCCGACTTGCACATTAGCAGAGTCAATTATCAGCTCTGCCCTCTGCTTCCTTGATTATTATTTCAGCATGTAGCAGCTGCTTCACAAGCGTTATGGCCCATCACACTCTGAAGGGACTGAGTTAAATGCAGATTATTGACCGATGAGGCCATAAGAATGTACTGTAAAATATACAGTCATGTTCGCCCATAAATCCCCAGCGAGAGTGCTTTCCAAAGCAATTCCTCTTGCGGTGGGACTCTGGGTCACTGTCAAGGCCATGAAAAATGTTTTTTCTGCCTTATTCCTGCCATCCCTGCTGCGGTGGTGTTGTCTCTCTTGGCTTTGCACCTTTGACCCCAGAATGTGGGGTTCTCCCCAGCTTGAGCTGCTCATGGGGACCCCCGGGCTTCTGCAGGGACACTTGGGGTATGGCTGACTCTGCACGTGGGCAAGGTGAGCTGTGTGTAATGGTTCTGCTCCGGCCCCAGGTTTTCTGCTGCTCATGAGTTTCCCAGTTCGAAGTCCCTTCAAATTCCTCCGTTTTGGCTGAGGTTGTGGGTTTATGATTTGCAGCGGACAGAATTCAGGTGAGCACAAGCAAGTTAAATCGTGAGCTGTTTGAATATCGGGTGAAAGTGACAGCTTTCACTCCTCTGCCAGTCTGATAGACTGCTGGCCATCGGCCACGTGCTTCACCAAGGCCAGAGGTGCCCTGGTTGTCTGGGTTTGCCAATCTCCTCAGCTTCAGGATACAAACCTATTTCAAGGAAAGGGATGCATGTTCTGTGGTTATGAACTGGGAATGCTGTGTGCCTATAAAGAAAACTTCTCTCCACTGAAGACACTGGTAGCTGGGCCAGCAGTGATGAGATGCTCAGCAGCTCATTACCTCACTGGTGCCCTTTGTCCAAAACCTGAGAGGAGCCTGGGCTCATCCTGGGCAGGTTGATGGTCATGGCAAGCACAGCACACACTGACAGCTCACATCCCTCTTCTGGGCTTTAGAGAACATCACCCATTTTGACCACTGCCCCCAGGCTGAGAGACCTGCTGGTTTACCCCAGGCAGTAAAGTTCCATGCCCCTTGAAGGTAGATCCCTGCTGCTGGCAGCCTGCTGAGGCTTCCTTAGTGCTTCTAAGGATTTCTTGATCTGCTTCTCCCTGGGGTGCTCCCCTTTTAAGGTCAGGAGAGGATTTCACATCCTTTGAGCTGGAGAGATGGCTAATTTGGAGCTTGACATGTTACAAAAGTTTGGGGGTTTTTAATATAATTTTGACGTGACTCTGGGATGGGTTTTTTCCCGAAGCTTTCTCAAGTGCAGCATCCTGGCCACAGGTCTGGCTGCAAAGTGTTTTAAAAACCTTTCACTGTTAGAGCCACTCACATCCTCAGGGCCAGGCCCTCGTGAGTTCCCAGGGAGGCCTGAACCCACCAGGGTGGTGCCGGCAGGCGTAGGGGGGTTCTGGTGCCGAGTCCCAGCTCCCGCAGCACCTTCGTGCCGCACGGATAAAAGCACTACAAGAGGCAGGGGAACGCAGGGTGCTCCCTGCTAGGGCAGGTTTGTCCCAGCGAGGCCGAGCCCAGCAGCACGCAGCACGGCCACAGACGGCAGAGCGGCTGCTATAGGATCACCCCACGTCTTTGAGTGCTGCGAGCTCCCCGGTGCTCACACGCTTTAGCTCACTTTCCGTCTCGTTTTGTGTTTCCTGCGTGTCTGTTAGCACGCACGCTCGCCTTCAGCCGTGTCATGCGCATTTACTTTGCGCTGCCAGGGTAAATCTCTCATACCAGCCCTGCATAAGCACCTCTCCTTGTGCCCCCCGCTTCTCTTCCGTGCCCTCCATACACTTGAAACACCTTTGTTTAAATATCAGCCTGGAAAAAGAGGATTCCTGGTGACAGAGTTTTCTCCTTATCAAAGATATCATCGCAGCAGGGCTGAACTCATTGAGGAGGGACAAAAACTTTTGAAGGCTGTCCAGGAAAGGATCACTGTGAAGTGACCCCTGTCCCTTCAAAGGCCTGAGGTGTAGGGAAAAGCCAACAAGCTACTGATGTTTTTTCTTGCTTGTCACTCTCATACAAGTCTAGCCAGCTCAGAGTTTCATAATTGCCTCATGTAACCCGTCTGGAGATCCAGACAATATCTCCAGCATGTTATGTATGCACTGATGTTCACTGCTGCCTTTGCCTGCTCTAGAAATGTCAGGCTACGTGTGCTGAGAGCCCTGTGGTGTGATACGAAACCTCGACACAAACTGCGAGCAACTGAAACCACGCTGCACCAGCACAAGCTGTTCATGCCACGCTTCCAGTCCTGCAGCAGTGGCTTTCTCTCACTTCTCTCTAAACCTTCTAAGCCCTCACAGTCAAAGGTTCATGTGCTAGACCTAGAGCTGTCTCCTGGTTAATGCTGATGGGGCCGTGCCAGACCTACACCAGTTTATACAGTGCTTTTCAGGCTGACTTCTCTCTCAGCTCCACAGATGTGTCTCATTGGTCACCTTGGATATGTTCTTGTCTTCAGCCTGGGGCAACTACCTGAATACCAAGGCACAGGTATGGAATTAGATGTGGTTATGTTGGCACTTCCAGGCATGCAGGTGAGGCTCCCATAACCCTAACTGTGTCCTTTGAAAGCTGAGGGATGTGAAAATACTTCAGTTTTTGAAGAGGAGGAGGCTTTCAGGGAGTACAAATGAGGTTTGCTAAGCCTCACGTGCAGCAAACAGGGAGTTGTTGTTCACCCAACCCTGCAGCACAGCCACTGTGAGACACTCACTGAAACTCCTCCGCTTCTCTGGAAGAAGCTACAAGAGGAAGCACATCTTCCTGCAGCAGGTCCGGACACCTGGCCCTGTGCCCCTCAGAGGCAGCAGCCCCAGCAGGCTTGGGCAGGGTGAGAGGCATTTGAGGACAACAGGCTCAGGACTGGGGTACTCCAAGGGATGGGAATTGCCCTCTCACACCCGTGGCTTTGACAGGAGCTGTGGGAGGATGGTGGGGACAGAGCCCAGGAGTGGTCGACCCTGTGTGCTCTTTCCCATGGCTACAGTGGGAGATCAGGCTAGACAGCCCATCAGTGTGACCTGGACAGGCATTTCCTAGGAGTCTAATCCCAAGATTTAAAGCCTTGAGAGAAATCTCCCTCTCTCTGAGCAAAACTGAGGATTTGGAAGCTGAGAGGTAATACAGACAGAGGGAATTATCAGGAGGTTAAATATGTGAAATCACACTCGTGTCCTCAATTTTTCTGCTCCTGATTTCTCCGCTGTGGCAACGTTCAAGCTTGAGTATTTTCCTGCTGGGTGATGTCCCACCTTTTCTCACTGCAACACGGAGGTCGTGGTTTGTGGCTGAGGGCCCCACTGGTGGTGGTGACCCAGAGAGAAATGAACACGCTGAAGCCTCTGATTAAAAAATGCCCCTGTGGGGAGGGAGGACATACTTAACTGTGCCCTGGAGGGCTGTAACTGCCTGGTGGCAGCTGAGCAAAGGCCAGCGTGATGGTGGGGCTCTCAATCCTCTATCTGCTTACCCACATTTGTGGAAATACAGGATGTAAGTCAGGGGGACCTTAATATAGCTGAGACTGCAACCCTTTCAATCAAACTTCACTGCAACTTGAAGAAAGGGCAGTGAGAACACATCCATGGGGAGGGGCAAAACGCTCTCCTAGGCCTCCTTACTGATGAAACCAGCCTGGAAATAAACCTTGTCTGGAGCGAGGCTTCATCCAGGGCTGCTTTCGAGGCTGGCAGCTGCAGGGTGGCTGCCAACACCTCCCAGCACTGCTGGGGTGGCACTGCCTGCCTGCTGCCAGCCAGGCTGGTGCCTGCACTGACACACAAACGTGCACAGGCTGCAGCTGCCAAACACTTGATCAGCTGTGTCAGCCGGGAGGGGCGGGAGGGGAGGGAGAAACCCCAGCCGTGGGGCAGAGAGCCCTGGCAGCCAGAGGCACCACTGGCCCAACCTCATGGAGAGACAGGGATGTTTATAAAGCAAGGCTGAAGCGCTTGCATTCCCCAAAAAAGCAGGAAAGCATTATGGATGCTCGTGCCTGTAGAGGGCAAGGCAGGGGAGAGGTAAGGTGGCTGCATCCTGAGGTCAAGGCTGGAGGGGCTGGGGACACAGAGCTGAGTTGCCTGCTGGAGGAAAGGGTGGGGATGCTGCTGCTTGGGAGCGTGTACAGAGAGAAGAGAGGGGCATGGCTGCTCTGTGTGCGGGAGGGCTGGGGTTGTTGTGCTCCTTGGCCGTTGTCAGACCGGGGAAGGTCCTCAGCGTGCAAAGCCAGCTGCTCCAGCTGGCAGGCTTGGGAAAAGCCCTCAGAGCAGAGACAGCAGGGTTTGTGATACAATTCCCTGCATGAGGATCTGGAGTGGAGGGGAAGGTGAGGGCGCTTGCCAGGGAAAGCAAAGCTGGGCAGGCAGCTCTGTGCCAGACTGCTCCCACATTCAGGCTCCAGCACAAAGTCCCCTCCTGGAGCACTGGCTCTTGGTCCCAACCCTGCTTTCCAAGGGGGCTCTGCTCACTCAGCTCTCCCAGGCTCCCGGTCACAGGGCCGTGCCTGGAACAGTGGTGTCATGGTTTTAATAACACGTGGGTGAGCTCAGCTGTTGGGCTTAGATGAGGAAAGAGTGGGCTCTCTGCTCTGTAATTTAAAAGCTGACTTTTGTTTAGCTGTGACTGCATCACCACCAGCTGGGAGCACCAAAGCCCATGTGGATTCTTGAGGTCAGCAGTTTTCCGTCCCTGGTGTGCAGCTCCCTGGGGACACCCGTCCTGATCTTTGGGGTCTGAGGCCTGTGAGTTTGCTGTCTGCTGGCAGTCCTGCCAGACCAGTGCTGGCTATTGAGTTATCCCCTCTGGCTGTCCCTGAAACGCCCCTGAGTGGCTTCCCAGGCAGCTGGTCCTTGAGATCACACAGCTTCCTGCATCTTCACCAGCCTCTGGCACAGTCCTGCTCACAGAGAGGTTTGGGAAAGCATCACTAAGGCACCTCTAAAAAGCCCAGGGAGACTTGTGGTCAGCAGGAAGGGCCTGTTGTCCTTGTGCCTGAGTGCAGGGGAAAGTCTCTGCACTACCTCAGCAATGAAACTCCCTCTCCCTCCTCTGCTGGCATTTGACATGGAAATGATCCTGATTTATTCTGGAATAATACGATGAAATGGTGCAAAGGAAAATTTTACACTGAGGATCGAGATAAATTGCCCAAAGCAAAGTCAGCCAAGAGAAGGGAGGGGGGGAACTGCATTGCTCTGGTCACTCCGAGGAGCAAACATCGCAGTGGAAAATAAAAACGTTGGAAACAACGAGATGCTGGCCAAGGAACGCTGGCTGAAGTGAAGGAGGTGGATGCCGACCTTCTCAGAGCCTCCGGGGATTTAGTACCGCTTGGTGCAGGGCCTCCCAAGATCTCGCACCCCTCCTTGCTCTCGCACCCCGCTGGCAGGCTGGGGCGGCGGGCAGCAGCTCCCGGCAGAGCCGGGCCGGGCTCCCGGAGGGTTTCTGACAGTCTGGCACCATCTGCTGGGGCTTCCCGGGACACGGAGCGGGCTCCGGGAGCGGCGGCGCCCCGGGACAGGAGCGCGCTGGGGCCGCGGCGGCTCCCGGGGCCGAGCCCGTGCTGGCTCCGCCGGGGAAGCGGAGATCCCAAAATCACGGAGTCCTTTCGGCTGGAAAGGACCGATAAGGTCACCGAGCCCAGCCGCCGACCCGGCGCGGCCGTGCTCACCGCTAAACCGAGCGGCGCATCCACACGCCTTTCCAACAGCTCCAGGGATGGTGATCCTGCGATTCCCGGGGCAGCCCGTTCTAGTGTCTAACCAGCCGTTCAGGGAAGAGAGTTCTCCCGGTACCCAGTCCTGCGGAGGCCGGGCACAGCCGCAGCCCGGCGGGGCAGTCCCGGCAGCCGCTGTCGGTGCTCGGGGGCTGCTCCCCGGGCCGGTCCCGGCCTCTCTCGCCCGGTTGCNGAGAGTTCTCCCGGTACCCAGTCCTGCGGAGGCCGGGAAGAGAGTTCTCCCGGTACCCAGTCCTGCGGAGGCCGGGCACAGCCGCAACCCGGCGGGGCAGTCCCGGCAGCCGCTGTCGGTGCTCGGGGGCTGCTCCCCGGGCCGGTCCCGGCTTCTCTCGCCCGGTTCCCGCTGCCCGGGAAGGGCCCGAGCACAGCTGGGGCACCAGCGGCCAACCGAGCCGTGGTAACACAGTGATCGCTATGATCGATACTCGATAGCCACGTGGTGATCGGGCAGTCAGTGCGTGACCGATGTGATGGTCACGTGATCGTCGCGTGATCATTTTGTGATTGTCGCGTGATCGTCTCACGATCGTCACGTGAACGGCTCGTGATCGGCGCGTGGTGGGCGAGTGCTCAGTGCGTGACTGGCACCTGCTCTGCACACGGCGGGCTCGTGATCGTCCCGTGATCGGCTCCTGATCATCACATCAGTGCTGCTTGACGAGCTTCTGATTAGTGCGTCATCGCCATATGATAGCCACAAGACTGGCCTGGCACAGGCCCCTTCCCTGGGGCTCGCCACGTTTTGTGCCTGGCTTTGTCCATAGCGTGCATTCACCGCTCTTAACCAGGCTTTTCCTCGCCACCCAGGCAAGCCTTTCTAGTCTTCCTGACTCCCCCCACACAACCATTTCCTCTTGTCCTACCGCTTGTTACTTCACCCTCTCTTCCTCCTCCTGGTCACAGCCTTGCAGTCAGTGTGTCCTCAGTAGCACAGTGGCAAAGGTGAATGATGGCCCATTTTTATGGACCCAGGGCCAGCTTCCAGCTGGTTCACCTGGTTTAGCCTCACCCTCACTGGTTCACCTGGTTTAGCTGAGGGGCTGGGGCCATTCATATTTGGAAAAGGTGCCTGCCTTTTCTTGGACCTGGCAAGGTCAACTTTCTTGCTGCTGAGTTTCCTTCATATCCTTTCCCTTTCTCCTGTCCCTCCTTGCCCAAAGGTGGTGATCACTCCTATCCCAGTCCCTGGTTTGCTGCCCAAGCACTCTTGGTCTGTGCTCCGAAGCTGTGTTAACAATGGGACGGCATCCCAGGGCCACTGGGATGGGGGGGGTCCTGGGAATGATGGAGTGAACTGAAGCAAGTTCTTCCTCTGCCAGATGGGCCCCTGCTTGAGGGGGTGTCCTGGGGCTGGCATTGCTGCCTGGGAGAGGTCTGGGAAGGAGCAGCAGCAAGGTGGGCACACGCTGAGGAACACATCCCTGATTCATGATCTGGCAGCAGGGGCTGGGCACGGCTGTGTTTGCAGAAACCACCCTCCTCTCTACTGCCTGTACCCTGAGGTAGCTGGGCAGCAGCAACACCTCCCAGCTACAGCTACACTGCCCCTTCCCAAATTTGTCCACGTCTGCTGGATAAAGCTGTGCCTGGCCCCAGCCTCTGCCCCACACAAGCAGCAGACAAGAGATGTCCTGGATTCACATGCACTTGTCCTTATTAGAGGCTCCAGTGAAGCAGGGAGGGAGGGAGATGGAGAAAGGCAGAAGTCTGCCTCCAGCAAGATGGTCTGCACAAATGGACTGGCTTATAAATGAATTTATAAGTTGAAATTGGCCTGTAATGAGAGAGTTACTGAGAAAAAAGGACTGTGCACTGCAAATCACTTAGGAATCGGAGATCTCGGTGCATTATGAGGAGCCAGAGGGGAAATGCTGGGTCCTGTGAGCAAAGGCACCACAGATTGCTGTGAGCAGTGACAGGCAAGCTCAGACCAGTTATGCTGCCTGCCCTGGAGTCCTTCACTGGCCCTGAATGCCTTCCCCAAAATGCATTCCCCTCTGGTAAAATTGTGAGAGTAGTGGGCTCTTGAAACTGCTGCTAAACGCCATCATTAGAAACGGTTTTATTTCAAGGCAGCTTTTACTAGTAATGGTTCTAGAGTCAGTTCTCCAGAGGAATATGGTTGTTTTAAGTGTTTTCTTTTTTCTAAAAATAAAGCAGTCTCCCAAGCCCACTGCTGTGGTTGAGCTTTGTGCTTACAGGCTTCTGTCGACAGCTTACTTGATGAATGAAGATGTGAGGGAAGAAGAGCTTTTCAATGAGGAGGCTGTGTGCTTCCCAGGGCTGGAATGGTAAACAAGACGTAGGCAGTGATTGAAAATCCTGCACTCGGTAGTCCCTAACACATGCAGAATCAATTTCACCTTTTGAATTCCTTGAAACCAGAGAAGAAGTTGGTGTGCCTCCATGCGTGTAACCCGTGGATTATCTGATTGGGAAGCGTGCGAAGATTCAGGTTTCTCTGAATTCCGTGCAGCCAGGAGGCGTGGGGAAAGTTTAGCCTACAATTTTCCTTCTGCCTTCAGCTATCTGACCTCCAAAGCTGTCCAGGAACCTCTTGTCTGATTTCATCCTCCCCCAGCAGCTAACCTCCACCTCAGTGCTGCCTTTCTGAGGTGCAGGGAACACGCATTTCTCTCCTTTGAGCCTGGAATGATGTCAGGTGCCATCCCCAGCTGTGCACGTGAGGTGTTCACACTGTCCTGTCACCAGCTGTGTCTCCCTCCAGTGCCTACAGCCAAGAGGGATGGAGACCAAGCAAGCTCACCAGGAGGGTCTGTTGTTCCCTCATGGCTCCACACTCATTCCGTGGTAAATCCACTCTTTGCACAAGGGAAAGACACACTTTTCTTGGAAGTTTAGCAAGCCTGGCCCCTTCCTAGCCAGGTGTGCCACCGGCATGGTGGTGACCTGCTCTCCTTGCCTGTGCAAAGCTGCTTCTCCTTGCAGGGCTGCTGCCTCAGGGAAGCTGCTGCCTTTCCCACAGCCTGACCTGGCATTTCTCTTCCCGTGTTGGGAATGTATTAGCATATTTTCTCTCCTTACTGTCACATGCAGCTATAAAATCTGCTCTCAAACAATTGGCCTGGGAGCTTCCAGAGACCACTAATAGAATAAGAAAAACAGCATCTACATAAAGAAAATCAGCCTCAATATTCAGCTGGCATTGCTCAAAGCTGAAGGGCTTCAAACCTCCTCTGCAACAGGGAGGTCTTAGGCAATGGGAAGAAATGCCAAGCAAGGAGTAAGAGCTAGGAGCAGCAGCAAACCTCCTGGGATGTCTGCTGGGTCCTGTTTTCCCAGGGGGCACAGAGTGCAGAGAGATATCAGCTTTCTAGAGTCATTTTCAAATGAGTTCTCCCATCAGAAGTGGTTCCCTGGCTCCCTGCAGGATGAAAGGGGACCCGGAGGATGCTGGTGTGCATTGACCCAAAAGCATACATCAAAGAGGATGCATTTGGTATCAGCCAGAAACCCAACAGAAATGTCTTCGTGAGCGCAAACCTCCCGTGGATACCTGTGAACAACCAAATTTCTCTGGCTATAACCTCTCCTGGGAACTGCTAAGACAACACAGAGGCGCGATCTTTTCTTTAAAGTGCAGCGCATCCGTGTTTTCTGCTGAGGTCAATTAGAGCTGTGGGAGATCAGAGGCTGATGAAAGATGAGTGCCTTGCTATTGTCTTGCCTCGAGAAGCAGTGATTCTTTGTTTTCCGAGTTACAGTAAAGCACTTACTTGGGAGTCATGTGAAGAAGAACTCTTGTCTGTTCCTGCCTCTTCCCCAGGGCAAGGAGGCAACCAGATGAAGGAAGACAAAGGGATGGCAGCTGGTTTGGTTGGCCACCTTCCCTCCACCCCATTCCCTATGCAGTAGCACGTCCTAGAGGGCATGATCCTGTCAGTTCCTGGGACTTGCTTGCCCCTTGCCTCCTGGTTTCTCAGCATCTGCAGATGCCACGGGAGGCCCTCGGCCTTGGAGGATGCATTGGTGCAGGCAGCACTGGCGCTGCTCTGGTGTTTCCACTGTTGGGTTTTTGTAGAGGAGCGGATGCCCAGGCTCCTCTCAGCAGCTCGCTCTCTCGTTAGGTGGTGTGACCCCCGGGATCGCTGCCTGTGTCTCTCCTGGCTGCTCTCACGAGGGCTGCCTTCCTCTCTGCACGGCTCCTCAGAGCCCTGGGGGGGCCAAGGGAGGGAGGGATTTGCCTCAGCACTGATGTGCCTCCGCTCTTGGGCATTCACCTGGGTGTACAGCAGCACCTGGAAGAACACAGTCCTCCCCGCAAACACCAAGGACCAAGCAATGCTTGTTGCTTGGCTCACGCCGCATCCTCCTGCTCCCTGTGCCAAGGCTGCTGTGTTTTTGTCACTGGGGGAGAGCCAGGCAGCTGTTTGCTCTATGACAGTGCCTGGCTGACATCCCAAAGTGTTTTACTGCTTTCTTTCCTCTCCTGACAGACAGATGAGTGGGATAATTTGGCTGAAGGAGGTTTTATCTAGCTCTCTGGTTCTGCCTTCCCTAGCACTGACACATCCAACACGGCAGTCCCTTGGCTGGCATCAACCTCCTGAATTCCACCAGAATTGGAGAGACCCCTGGACTGATGTCAAGTTGGGAGCTGCCACCTTTCTGCTCAAGGACACATGCGGGGATCCCCTGCCAGTTCTGGAACCCAGAACTTCTGGGGCACCTGGGAGAGGCAGGTCCCCTGCTGCTGTGCTGAGGCTCTGCCTGGGGTGAGAAAGCAAGGATTACGCAAACCTCGGTGGGAAAGAGGTCCCCAACATGCCAGAATCAACTGTGGAGGAACTTAACACTTTCAATGCATTTCTGAGAAGTTCCTCTACTTGTCACCATGCAAGGAAAGAGTCTGGAGGTCTGGCTTTGGCTAGAGCCATGTAAGGAAATCTGGATCTGCAGCTGCTACTGTTGAACCTAAGAGACAGGAGAGAATGTCTGTGTGGTTTGGGAGCATTTTAGGCAGGTTTTGTCCTATTCTGTCCACAAGTTTAGCAACTGTGGTATCTGCAGGCATGGAAGGAGGGCAGAGCCCTTGTCCTGCATGCACAGCACTGGCAGGGGCTGTGCTCCTCATCACTGGCCCTGTGACAGGTGCCCCTGGGAGAAAGGGGCCCTGCAAGTCAAGGAAGAGCCGACTGCAGCCCTGAGCCATCCGTGGTGCACGGCAGGGAACGACAGCAGGAAATCTAACTAATGACTCTGGCCCGAGCTGGCTTTTGTCACCTCAGCCTCCTGGCACAAGGGACTGCAGGGCTCCAGGGCTGGGCACCTCCCTCCTGCTTTTTGCTTGCGGTGCCTGGTGGACAATGCCAGCGTGTCGCAAGCTGATCCAAACGGCCACAGACTGGACAGGCTTTAACACATGTTTTTAATGCTTTGTAAAGCCTCCCCTTCCCCATGCTCCAGCCACAGCTGCCTGACAGGCTTCCCTTCTGCAGCTCCTCAGAACCTTGCCCATCTTGTGTTTGCCTGAGGAGCACAAAGCATGGGAGTAGGACAAGCAGCAGAACAGCCCAGTGTTTTTGGTCTCAAACGCGAGTGGAAAGCAGCAACACTGGTAGTAGCAGGCAGACTCTCTGCAGCTCAGCTCCCCCTCACAACCCTGCAGCTGATGCATGAGACAAGCCTCCAGTGAGGAAGGCTGGAGGTTGGACACCAGCTCGGCCCTGCTGCAGCCTGCTCCTCTGCAGCCTTCCCCTTGCACCGCTGCTCCACGGCTGGCACCCAGAAACGGCCATAAAATTGGATAGGATGTGTTGTTTCTCTGTTTGGAGCAAGAGGCAGGGCCCTTTCCAGGGACCACGTGGCACACGTGGCTGTCTGCCCGTGCTGTCCTGTGTGTCAGCCTGGTTTCCCCCTGAATGACAGTGCTCAGACAGCAGAAATCCAGAGGAGAATTTCACCTGCTGACAGGGCCTTTCTGGAGCTTTTTGCATGGGGTTTAGGAGCTGTAGCTGCTCCTGACTGGCCAGAGAGCCTGTTAATCCCTGGAGATGCGTCCCCTTTTGCTATGCCCTGGTGGGGACAGTGGCAGCGTGGCTGGGCTGTGGGCTAGGGCAGTGCTTTGTGTTTGCAACTGGGGTAAAAGCAGAAGGGAGAAAACCCCAGCTCTCATGAAATCCTCATAGATAGGTAGGGCAAACAAATCTCTGCCTCACATGTGGGTGCTGTGTGTGGCAGTACCGGCAGGTGAGGGCACTGATCAATGGAAAGCCTTTAATCAATATAAAGGGCATGTGGGCGTGTAGCCTGACTGGAAGCAAAGCACATACCTGCTAGGGGCTCAAAGCTGTGCCAGGGGAAATTTAGACTGGGAATGAGGAAGCATTTCTTTACAGAGGGGGCAGTCAAGCACTGGAATAGGCTCCTTAGAGTGGTTGATGCCCCATCCCTGCCGGTGTTTAAGAGGCATTTAGACAACGCCCTTGATAACATGCTTTAACCTTTGGTGAGCCCTGAAGTGGTCAGGCAGTGGGACTAGGTGATCTTTTTATGTCTCTTACAACTGAAATACTCTATTCTAACGTGCTCATGCACAGAGAGAGCAGTGGCTCCCTCCTGGCAGAAGACACACGTGTTCTGCAGTGGCCTTGTGTGCCCGATAACCCAAATGGCACCCCTGGGCTGGTGCAAGGATTTGCTTGCTGGCCATCCCACATGTCACCCACCCGTCTCTGTGGGACAATACCTGAGCTGGTGCAGAAGCAGGGCTGTGACAACGTAAATCGTGTGGGTGATGGTACCTTTATAGGCTGTTCGTGTTCAGGTGCTGGAGAAAGTAAAGCTGGGGAGGAAGCTTAGAGTCAGGAATAGGAAACACTGCCCTGGACTAGCAACAAATCAGCCTTCAGTCAGCTTCCAGTTCAGGGACCGCCTTCTCTGCCAAACCACAGCAGGGAGCATCCCCCTGGAAAATGGAGCTGTGTGGTGGGAAAGGGATTTTTGCCAACTGCAGTTTACACTGTGGTAGGGGCAGAGAACAAAATCTTTGGGGAGGGGATGGATGAAGTTAAAGGAAAGCTGGTTTTGGCCCAGCGGTGCTGGGGCTCATCCTCACCTCTTTTTGTTGAGAGGCTCTATGGTTGCTAAATGCTTGCTGTGGGTACCTGGAAAGGTGCTTTGCTCACTCCAACAGGTCTGGAGTAAGGGGGAAGATGCTTAAGGGAGAGAAAGAAAGCTTTAGACGGTCAAGTGGGTCTGCGCTAAAAAAGAGCAGGTACGCTTTGAATACCACATAGTGGGTGTCAACAGGGTGAGGATGGGAAAAAGGCTTTTCTTACATTTGTCACTCAGGTATTATAAATGTTTCTCACTGCCCTGTGGCTCAGGCAAATCATGGGATGCTCTAAGCAGGGCAGTCAGTGTTGTGCCTGTCCTTCTTGTGCCAGGTGAGCTGCTTGTCAGCCCCAGCTACTTCTTATCCTTCTTGTAGTGTCGTTTCTTCCCCACCCCTTTTCTTTTGAAACAGACCAGAATTAAGGGTAGGGTTTATGACAGCCTGCCTTTGGGAATGGTAGATTTGTAGGGCGAAGACTCCTTATGCTCTAAAAGGTAATCACACCTAAATAGAGAAAGAAGAAGCTTTAGTTCTTCCCAGCAGGGTGAAGTCTAGAAGAGCTGACAGCCTGGGGAGAGAAAGGTGTGGAGAGGAAGAGATGGTTCCTGGAGGGAGGAATGGCCCCCTGTCTGTTCTTGCATGGCTGTTATGCTAATGTAGAAGAGCAGCCCTCAGGCCCTGGAGTCCTAAATCTTGAGCTTGTTATTAAACCCTAATGTACACAGCACTTCTCAAAATAAGAGGATGCCTAGGCTGCGTTGTCAGGGATGAGTTTGGGAGGCTCCTGCAGTGCTGCTCCCAGGGGAGGGGTGTGTCTGTGCTTCTCTTTGCCCCTGTCACAAGGGTTTTTTCCCCGAAAAACCCCTCCAGCAGTGGGGGAAGGCTCTCTTCCAACAATCCTTATCTGTGGGGACCAGGATCAAGCTACAGTACTCCACGACTCATTTACCACACTCCACCAAACAGCCTTCGGTTGGTAATAATTTTCACTCGCTGCAGTTTTGTGTTTGGAGAATTAATTGCTTTAATAAGGAGCTTAATTAGAAGTGCAGAAGTAGAATAAGCAGCAGAAATGTTGGAGAAGCGCTGAAGACCGTCTCCACAAAGAGAAATGCCGCCCTCCTGGTAGGAAGGGGTGTTGGGGCGAGGGATTGCATCGCTGTGTCCTGCAGCTGGGCTTCACACCTGGCTGCTGCTCCTCCTGACCCAGCAGTGGCGTGGTGCAGGGGCCCGTGCTGAGGGGAGCTCTGATGAGCTGCTCTGTGGCCAAACAGCACTTCCAGGCTGCCAGAGGCTTTCCCAACAGGTCTCTGTGTGCAGTGCCAAATTTTTTAATGTCCTGGGATGTTAGGATGCCAGAGCAAAAGCAGGGACTGCGGCCATCCTTGTGTAGAGCAGTGCACCTTTGCCACCCCTCTCCCCCAGGCTGTTTGCGCAGCCTGGTCATTCCCACAGTGAGGATGAACATTTCTGACTCCAGCTGAGTTAAAGAGCTTCGAGAACAAATGAACTCCAAGGCAGAAATAGGCTATTTTCCCTCCACCCCCCTGAAGCAGCTATCAGCAAGGAAAAAACCCCTCAATTTTCAGGGCAACTGAATCCATTTGCAAATGCATGTCAAGTGCGACAAATAGTTTGGGCTTAAATAATGGAGGGTGGCTTTTTTTCAATCTAAATGTTTTATTCCCACAGTTCCTAAACAAAACACTTCCCTTTTTCATTTTGAAGTAATGTTCTGTTTTGAAATATGATTTTAAAAAAAGCATAAAACAAAACACAAGCCCTCAAAATGAAGTAAATGGCACTGAATTTTTGTGTCAAAAGCAAGGATTTAGCCAACCCACTGTGTTTATTTTTTCCATGGTAGGTGTCAGCAAGCAAACTGGAAAATCTGCATTTCTGGACAACCTGATATTATTCTTCTTTTCCACTCCTAACAGAGAGCTCAGAAATCAATTTTCACAGGTTCATTTTCTGAGCAATCTCATCGCTGCTGTCAAAATGATCTCTCTACTCTTATTTGTACCCAAAACGGGCAGATAAAGAATATTCTTGAAGCAGAGGTGCAATTCCTCTTGCTATGTCAGTCAAGCCCACTGGCATTGCTCTGATCTGAATAAGATGGATCTTTTCCCCCCCATTTCTTCCCAGACAGCTCACACTTCAGGTGGTCACAGGATCAGTGCCATCACCTTGTTCTCCCTTAGCACCTGAACTTCCCAGGGCCCTTATTGTTTAATTAAGCCTTGCAACGATGCTGTGAGATACACAAAGCACACGCAGTGATTGCTGCCAAAATCCTCATCTGTCAGTGTGCAGTCTTTTCTCTGGGTTTTTTTTTTTTTTCCCCTCTCTCAGCCTCGCTTTGCACTTGGGCTTTTCCAGCCATCGCTGCCTGGTTCCTTTCTGACTCCGTGGGCAAATTGGCTGATGGCATATCTATCCCATGCAGTCAGACAAATCACACTGGTGCTAACTATTTATGGTCCCCTAAGCATTGCTTGATTAACTTACTTGGCTGGCGTGCGGGGCTGTCTTGCCAGCTGACAGAGGGAGCCGATGACACAAGGTACTTCCATTTGCTCTATCCCTTGCAAGCCTGGGGGAGGCGGGGGACAGCCCAGGAAGAATCACAGATGAAGCCCAGCCACCAGAGAGCTGCCGTGCAGCTCTTGAGTCAGGGGCTGGCATGTCTCAGGCCAGGGCTTTGCTTGGGCAGCCTGGGGTTTTAATTGTAGCCTGCAGACTGTTCCGGGGGGATACCTGTCAGCCAGGACTGTGGTGTGTTAGCTCTGCTTTACAGGGGAAATAGCTTAGGAAACCGCTGATTTCAGGAAGAGAGGTCTTCCCCTTTCTAGATGTTTCCCTCAGAGGCTTCTGAGCCAGGTGTGAGGGTCTGATCCTTCGCTGACAAACACTCACTGCCCAGCTCCTCTGGCTGGTGCGGGTGGGTGTCTGGTACCTCCTGTACAAATGCAAATGTCCTGTTCCACACACACAGCCGGGGGAAATGCAGCTCCGTGTCCTCTTCTCTTTGCTGCTGACACTCCTCCGTCAGCTGACAGAAAAGGGCTCCGTATCTTTCCACGCTCTGGGTGGCCGGCGGCACACTTGTTTCTTTGCTTCTCTGTGGTCCCGGTCAGCATCCCTGGCCGTCTCTTGCTGTGAGAGCTGGTGGCTGCTGCAGTCAGAGGAGCGAGGCTGGAAATGCAAATACAGCTGCCAAGAGATGGCGCAGAGGCACTGTCGCTGGCGAGGCGGGCTGGGGACGAGCCCGAGGGGCTCCGCCGCCAGCGCAGGGGCAGAGCTGCTCCGACACACGGGGCTGTTGGTTCTGCCTCTCATTTCTGTGCGTAGACATGGGGAGAGGGTTGGCGCTTTGTGGCTGCGATGGCTGCACAGCCTGGTCTGCTCCAGCATCCCAGTTGGGTGCCTACCTGCCTGTGCCTGGAATGATGGAGAAGCTTGTCCTCTGTTTCTCCATACATCCCCAACATTTGTGGGTGCTCTCTGCGTGTGTGTGTGTGTGGAGCAGGCTGCTGGTGGAGGGGCCAGAAGCGTGGTTATCCTCCCGTGCTCCCTGGTGGCTTTCTTACCCGAAGAGTGCAGGAGCGGGGTTTGGGGACAACAGACCGTGTCGTGTGTAAGTAGATGATGACAGGGCAGGGCTCTCCTTGCCTTTCTCTCCCCCAGCCTCAGAGACAGGGGATGTCTGTATCCTAAACTGCCCTCTGGTCGTGAGCCATGGCAGTGAATGTCCAAGCCAGCTTCCTCTCTGTGGAGGTGAGCCCTGTGCCAGCTCCACCTGCACCTTCAAGGGGCAAGGCAGGGACTGTCACCAGCCAAATCGCCCATCCACCCTCTAGGCTTGCATCAGCCACGCTGGTGTTGCTCCCTGATGGAGCAAACCAGCCAAGCGCTCTTTAAACAGCTCTCTGCACCACTGAGAGGAACAGCAACATTTATGGAAATGTATATATTATTTAAGGTGAAGCCAGGGTCAGTGTGTACCTCGGAGGAGAATCTCAGCCAGAGCATGAAAAGGATTTCGTGTTGATTTCTGAAATCTTTTAGTGTCCTTTCCTTGAGAGAGAATACTGTATTTGAAAGTGAAAAGTAGAAAGCAAGGCTTTGCATTTGGGAAAAACCAACACGGGGTTTGCAATGCCAACTCGTTCTGCATGCCCCAGAAAGCCACTGAGCTCGGGGGCCACTGAACTCTGGGGCTCTGCTCTCCTCTTTGGAAAGGGATGACATTAATACTGACCTACGTGCAGGGGAAGAATGGTAGAGCAGGCAAATCTCTGGACTCGGTCTAGCAGACCAGAATAGGCAATGTTATGGCAATAAAATTTCAAATACTAGAACACGGGATTTATGTAGGGAAAAATGTTCCGAGGCCATTCTTTGGATATAAGCACTTAGTGGCTTTTAAGTGGCTTTTTGACAGTGGCTTGATGTTCCTTGTGTTTGAGTGACAGCGTCTGGATGTACATTTGCCCAGCAAAAATTCACTGCTTTGATTCTAGGCCTGGGATTTTGGAGGCCGTGGGTGCCTGTGGGATGGAGAGAGAGAAATGTGAGCTTGATCAGCGCAATGAGGAAAGAGTCAAAAAACCAAGGCAGCCGTATTTGTTGCAAAGAAAACGGATGGAGGCTGCGGAAAGCAATCACTGTTAGGAGCAAGAGAGTGATGGCATCCAATCAGGAGACAAGGAAAGAGTTCATTTCGGAGCAGTAACTGGTGTTAGCTTCCCGTTAACAGTAGTAATAACTATATCCTGGAGTGATGGCTGAGTTCATTTGGACCAGATACAATTATTGCTTTGTGTGCAACAAGCACCCTCGATTTGCTGTGCAATATTAAGCTGGAGTCAGCTCCCTTGCAGGCTCTGGTTTCCAGAGGCTGGGCTGCTAACAAAGTGCCCTCTTGCTTTCACACGCCATCACTCACTGCACGTTCACACACATCTATATTCTCTGATAAAATCAGGGTCTTTGCAGCTAAATGCCAGGTAGTATTTCTTTCAGAAAAATCCCTGTCTTCCTGGCAGGAGCCTGGGAGTCCCTTCTCTGTAGACTCAGAGAGCTCTGTTCTTTGGAAAAAAGCAGCCTGCTTGTCCTAGTCCCCAGCTCCCTGCTCCCCAGTTTGGGACTGGGGCAGTTGGGCTCTGTTGCAAGCACGTTTTAGGTGGAGAGTCTGGGAAAGCAGGGCACTCACCTGCCACTGGGAATGCTCTCATTAACCTTGGCAGCCTTGGTGCTTCCCCTGCCAAACTCAGCAGAAGCCCTTGGGAATAATAAGACTGACACACCCCAAGCTTACACTTGGACAAGCTTTTTAATACCCAGATGAAGAGATTACAGGAATGACCTACTTGTTTATGTGTGGCAGATCTGTGAAATGTGCAGAAGGCTTTCTCATTAGGAGAGGTCTGCAGGGCGGAGTTGCCCCACCAGCGCCAGAGCTGCAGCCAAGCAGCAGATTAGATGGTGCCTCCAAGGAGCTGGGCTCTTTCATGTGTTTGGAAATTCCCCACGCCGTCCCTAATTCCTGGACAAAATGCTTTGTGCTGCGAGGCAGGGGTGGCTAATCCCAGCCTCTAAGGCCACCAGAGGTTTCCAAGCTTTTCAGGCTCATCTGCACAGCCAGTGCTGCCTTGTGTGGTGGGCCTGGGGCGTGCAGGCAGGGCAGTGGCGTGCTGTGCCCTACGAGCCTGAGTCAGTTTTGTGCGTGCCAAGGCATGCCATGGTGTAATCTGAGATCCACCACTCCTGCATCCCAATCTTCCATACTGGCACTAATTAAAAGTCTTTTGGACACATGGGACATCCTCTCTTTTCTTCAGTAGCTTCCATGTGCCCTGACTGATGCCCAAGATGCTCAGTTTCTGGATGGCTGAATTCCTGCCTAGCACATGGCTCTTTGAGAGATTGGAAAATGCAAACTGGCACAAAAGCAGTTTCCTTAAGAGAAGAGGTTTTTTCTGCTGGCAGAAAGTACAAAGACCTCAGGAGCATCACTACTACCCAGGGACTTACCCTGATCTGGATTTGGAGGAGTTTCTCAGATGGGATCTACTGAAGGAGCCAGAACATGGGTTATAACTTGATAAATACAATAACTCAGGTTTTCTGTGCGATGATCAACCTCTCCTGCAGCATGCCGGACTGGGAGGTGCAGGAAAAAGGCTTCTGGCGATGGGAGAACATCACCCAGAGTCATAGGTTCGACTTCCTGTACATTCAGCATTTGCTGGGGTGTTCCAAAGTGCTGCTGCAGCGACTCTCAAACCTCTCACGGTCTTGTGACTTTAAGGAGGATGAACACAGAGCTGGGACCTATCTGGAGACGTAAGTGTTGAGCTTGGCGAGTCTCTCAGCAGGGAAGGAGGGTCAGTGTGAGCCTTCCACGCCGTTAATCACCCAGAGCACGCAAACCTCTGCACCACTATACTGCCAGACTCGGTCTTGGTGTGATCCAAGACAGGACTCCTGTGCTGTTCCCATTTGGGCCAGCCTGAGCCCAAATTCCTCTGTGCCTGCCGCCTGCCAGGGAGGGACTCCAGGCTGATAGCACTGTGTGGGAAGGCAGGACAGGCCTGCTGGGGGTATAGGTGGCACCTACAAGGGTTCTTACCCCGCTCCTGCATCCCAGCCAATGAACCCAAAGCCATCCTGGCCAGCACTTAGCAGGCAGGCAGGCGGCACGGGCAGCAGAAGCCCAGGGGTCACAGCAGTGCGGGTGCAGCCGCCGAGTCCTTGGGCCAGCGACAAGGAGAAAGAGTGTGTAGTTATAAATCTACAACCTGCTCTTAATGGCTTGGGGCTACAGGCATATAGATTAAATTTCAGTCCTATATTTCACAGAAGTCACACAGTGGCATGTCAAGGTGCTGCAAGCCAGCAGTCCTCTGATGGCGTGCTGGGCGTCTGGCGGGGGACTAACTGGAGCGATGAAATAAAGCATAACAACACGTAGACTGAAGAATGGGAGAATTTCATAGTGGTGAGATCAGGGCTGTAAAACAGCTTCTGCAGGAACTGATGGAAGCTTCTCCATGATTGGGTTATTTAAAAAAAAAAAAGATTGGACAAATGTTAGATGGTGTATATTAGCCTAGTGGTGTGAAAATCATGGCAATTCTGTCAGAAAAAGGATGACAGAAGGTATGCTGTTCCATTTTCAGCAGCGTTACTCTGAGTGCTGTTTACTTTCCTTTGGAGAGTTAGGAAGCAGGTTGTTCCACTATTTTTTGTTTGGGAAGAGGAGTTTTCTTTAGTCGTCAATCTTATAGGAAAGAAAAAAGAGATATTTTAATTCTGAAGTATTTAGCTTGTGCACTTTCTTGTGGAGTGGAGAGGGACTGGAGGAAGCTGACTTGCACCCCACCGGGACAACCTCCCCCAAGAGAGGTTTGGACGTGGTCCCTGCTGGTTGTACCAAAGGATGCCTCTCTGCAGCTGTCAGGTGCAGGAGGGGGAGACTGGCACCGATGGGATTCCCATCAGCTGGTGCAGGGCACAAGGGTGGTGCCCCACTGCTGGATGCTGCTCCGTGGCAGCTTCCTTTTGGGCTGCCCGGCTCTCTCCGTGCAGGGATGTACAGCAAAGCTGCAGCACGGCGGACGAGGGAGGCAACAACCCAGCGATTTCCCGGCCTTGTTCCCTTGTGAAGCCGTCCCTGAGCACATCCTTACCCTTCCCGCCTGTCCCTGTTTCTCAGATAGTCCCAGCATGGCTTTTCCCAGCCTGGGCATGGTGCTGCCAGCTGGTGTCGGCTCAGCCAGGAGGAGAGGCCAGCGGGGAGCATTTGGCCAGCGAGCAGAGGCAGCCCTTACTCCAGTGCTGGAAATGAAGGGTCTTTCTCTCCAGCAACAGCCTCCTTCAGCCCACAGCCACTTCCTGACTCTCCTCTCCTGTATAACAGCAGCAAGCCCCTGTATTTTTGGGCACCCTGCCCCAGCAGCCAGCTCTACCAAGCCCAGCAGTGCCCACTGCAGGGACCAGCCCCTGGCCCTACGTGCCTGTTTGCATCAGTGGTGGCACCTGAGACCTGTGCAGTGGCAGCTGGTCAGGAAGGGGCCAGCCCTGCGGAGTCTGACAAGGCATGCACAGCCGTGCAGTTTTGGACAAATGCCTTTTTTCCTCCCTGTGAATCCAAAGGCACCATCCCAGGGGCTGCCCATGGGGCCACGGCAGAGCAGAGGAAGGTGCCCCTCACCCCAGGAAGCCTGTCTGGGTGTGCGTGTTGGGGGAAGCTCAGTCCTTGGTATAAAGTGACGAGCGGGTAATAAATATTCAATTTATTTAGAATTGCAAATACCAGGGGAAGGAAACCAGTAAACAAAAGAGGCCACAATCAGCATCGTGGCTAAAATTCTGGAATTCTGGACTGCAGTGATGGATGCAGGAGGAACAGAAGGCGGCGAGTGGTCAGCCAGGCCTGTGTGCTAGCAATTAAAACAAATTCAAGTCTAAGAAAGCAGAAACTCAAAAGGAAGCTGCTTAAGTTAGGCTCTTCTTAATGAGAGACAAATACACTAGAAAATATTGCCTGCTAACAGTATTCATAAGCTGCTCCCAAGATGTTTTGATTAAACCACAGTTGTCTTTCTAGTGTACTAATGGTTTTTAATCTCTCTTGATGCCTAGGGGCGAAGGGGTCTACTGATTCACAGCAGCTTGGTGAGCTGAAACTTGTCCCTGGTGAATGCATCTCTCATGCCAGAATCACGGCTTTTAATTTTTAAAAATGTAAGTTTTTAGCGAAGGGAGAACCCTTAGCATGCGAGCGGGGCGTAAGTGCCGCGTGCCTGGGTATGAAGGGAGCTCCGCTGGGAGAGAGACTCGTGCTTCTCCCCCTTCTCCTCGGGGTGCACTGAGTTATAATTCCCGCACTGTTTCACTCCTGGACAAAGTCTAATTGCACTTCCCTGCCTGGCTGGTGTGAAGGGGAAGAGGACAGTGCCGTGAACCCTGCAGCTCCCGTGCAGACCTGCCAGCAGTGGGCACGAACCACAGGGGCTGCACAAGGCAAGGAAGGTCAAGGCTCCTCTCAGGGGGCTTCACACCTCTCCAAAAGCCATAGGGAATGCTGCTGGGGTGGTGGGTGATGCTGGGGGTCTGCCAATACCTCTTCCTTCGTGTGAGGCCTCTCCTAAGCAGAGGGGGTCTGCTGTGTTTGCCAGAGCATTGGAGGCAGAGGCACCACGTGAGAACACCAAATGTGAGAACACAGCCATACCCCAGCCAGAACTGCTGTGGAAGTGAACTACAGGTGTTCAGCACGGAGGATTTGTGCCAATCCCTCCCCTCAACGCTTCCCTTCTTGCCAGCAGTTATGGGATGGCCCCAAGCCTTAACAGGGCTTCTCACGTCTTGGAAATTTGGCTTCATCTTCCCTAGTTGTGCCACCCAGCTGGTTCATGGGCAGTGTTCTGACTACAGAAGTTTTTAGTTAGGAGATGGGTCATAAGAGTGCTGATTTCTGGTGTTCCGTGGTCCTCACGTCACACAGGAGTGCTGGGAGATGAGGGCAGTGAGTTGGGCTCGATTCCCGGGGAATATGGGAAAGTAACTCTTTTTGTGCCCTAAAGCCATGCTCTGGGCTTATACCAAATTGGAAGCACACCCACCTGTCTCCCAGCAGGCTGTGTCTGTTTGGTGCTCAGCCTGCTACAGAGGTGTCCACACCTGCCTCCCTTTCACAGCCCCCTGTTTCCATTCAGCACTCCGGGCCACCCTCCCCGACATGTGACTCTACCGCTGGTGGGCAGCCAGGGCTCACCACCAGCCACGACCCCTCCTTTCCCAGCTCATCCCGAAGCCCACGGCCAGCAACCCATTCCCCTTCCACGCAACTTTGTCTCCTCAGTTTCTTCGCCCAGCCTCATGTTAGTGGCTTTCACAGAAAAGCAGCTGGGAAGGGAGGAAAGGCTTTTCTGTCAGCGGGTATGAGGGCAAAGCTCTGCCTGCCAGGGGCTTGCACGGCACATGGCGTGGGCCTGCCTCCCACCTCCTGTCTGGGCTGGGCACCAGGGAGCATCCCTGATGAGAGCAGACAGTTCCTCTGTCCTCTGGGTACAGTAGCTGCTTGTTGCTCACAGAGAATGAAAACATATTAAAGTACAAAACTGCTGCACTAGTCATTTTCCAATTCCCCACTTGGAGAACTGGCTTCCCTGGAAAATAGGTCACTTACATAAAAAGCACCTTATTATCACACCACAGCAGTGAAGGAAAGAGATGGCTCAAGAGACACTTTCATTTCGAGCCCCTGTTCCTGGTACTTAGATATTTCTGGAAAATTGACCCTTTGGGCTGCAATTTCTCATGCTCGTTTTCAGCCCATAAGGTGAAATTTCAGGACCTCATTCCCTCCACGGAGCTAGATGAAGTTAGGGAAGGAAATGTGTTACATCTTAACCCGTGGGAGAGCTGTGCATCCAAACTCACTGCTCTCCATAGTGGTTGGGGTGAGCCCTTATCCCTGATTTTTTATCAAGGGTGAGGAAGACTGCCAGAGATGGGTAGACTTGTGTCCTTCCACCTCCTCCTGCAGTAACCCCCTGCCTCCCACCCTCCCCAGAGATTCATCTGCTTTTCCCCTCTTACCCCACAGTTCATGCTGAGCCTGGGGGCACTAGAGATGTGGAAGGGGGCAAAGTGACCACAGGAACATGCCCTTGTGAGGGAGGTGGAAGTTATCTAGTTTTCATTAAAGGCACTGGAGCTGAAAGAGGGAAGATGGGTGGGTGGAGAGAAAGGAAGGGCTCACTAAGGGCCTGTGTGGTTGGCCTTGGAGTCAGATCTTGAGAGGGAAAGGAGAGGTCTCTGTTCAACAGCTTTGCCTTGGCTCACTTCTAAGCAGTGACACTGGCAAAGTGCTCAGTTCTATTTCTCTGAAGAAAGAAGCTCTGACTTTGGTAAACTGAGGCTGCCTGGGAGACTCCAAAAGGCAATATTCACCTCCTTGGTCCCCGGCTGGGTGCTGTGTTCTAACCTCATTTGAACAGGGGGATTCAGGTGCTGTAAACCTGACAAGGGACAGCAGGGAGGGTTTCCTCAGCCTCTCCACGCTAGTGATCCTGTTCCTAGCCTTGGCCAGCATCCGCTTGCCCCCACGGTGCTGGTCAGGCTGTGCAGGAAGGTGCCTTCCTGGCAGCCCTGTACCCAGCTGGGCAGGCAGAAAGGGGCTGGGCTGGGAGGGAGCCCCAGAAGAATACAGTGAGGAGCAGGAAGCGGAAGGAGGAGTAGGATGGGAAGGAGAGAATGCAGTAACGTGGACAGATGGGACGGGAGGTCTGAGGGTAACAGCACAGTGAGAAGGCTGTGGAGAAGGCTGCGGAAGCCAGGGAGGGCAGATGGAGAATGGGCCAACCAAAGAGCAGGCTGCCAGCCTTCCACCCTTACCAGCGCAGCTGTCCCATCCCGAGGAGGAGCTCGCTGCCCTGGCACGCGGTGGGGAACATCCCTGCCACCAACACCTCTGCGAGAGCAGGGCCCAAGGCCCGGTGCCTTGGCATGGAGGAGGTGCTTCCAAAAAATATCAGCAATTACCTCCGCAGCAGCGGCAGCCAGCGAGCAGGAGTAATTTACATAGTAAGAGCTGGGAGATAGATGGCTCTTTAAACCAGATCTGTCATTCCCAGCTCTCTGCCCGTCTCTGACGCTTTGATGTTCCTCTTTGAAGAGCTCTCCTCGCTTGCTATTCCGCGCTCCCTTGGTGCCGCTCCAGCTCTCCGAAATGCCTTTCCCCGTCTCTCTGCCCGCGTGCCTGCGCTGGCTGCTGCGCCTGCATCCCGGCAGGAAGGATGCGGAGCGGGTGACAGCTGGCACCCTGAAAGCCAGAGCTGGCAGGGGGCTGTGGGGAGGGGCAGCGGCTTCGGCAGGCACCGAGGCATTTGTTCTGCACGAGGTCTGATGCACCAGCAAAGAGGGCAGTGTGAAACAATAGCAGCAGTGACGCCAAGCAGCTTTCAGTCGCTGTGCTGCCATCTGATAGGGGATCCAAGTGTTCAGCCCAAAGGCACAAAAACCCGAAGGTGAGTAGGGGGTTAGAGCCCAGAATTCCTGGTTCTCCAACCCTTCAAGGGCACTGTGGGCTTCCCGGTATTCCAGCTCGTGTGGCATCTCTCACTTCCCCTATGCTTGTGGCAGGCTCAAGTTCCTGGGAAAGGAAGGGAAAAGGAAGAACAGATGCACGTGACAAATATGCTTTGGGGTGGTTGAAGTCATAGGACCCTTGGTGAAACAGGCCAGAGGCTCTTGTGAGCAGTGGCAGACATCGAGAAGCCTGTCACAGCAGCAAGGGCCAGATCAGAGGACTCTGTGTGAAGGAGGCATGGGGAACCAGAGAGTGGAAGGTGGCTTAGAGGAGATAAGTCTGCTTGCTGCAACCCACCTCCTGCCCCGAGCTCTTCCAGTGACTGGGGGCTTGGGTTTCTTCGATTTAGCAAAAATATCTTCACAAGCTGCATAAGATAAACAACAAACAAGGCACTCTAGTACCAGCACTGGTGTTTCTTCAGGTTCTTAGTAAAGGATAAAAGCTGAAAGACATAAAAGCAGTGCTTTAGTTTCACCACTTCCACTGGTGAAGGGGTAAAGGATCCTCAATATAACTCTTTATATGTAAAGGAGATCTCTTATGTGTGAACTTTGTAGCCTAGGGGTGTGTTACATGTGAGGATCACCCACTGGGTGAAGCTGGAGAGCAAACTACTGTCACAGAAGCATGGGCATACAAATGTCCTGTTGCTGGATATCTCACCTGTAAGATACCTCGAAAGGTTTGTGCTTTGGAAATAAAAATCATCACGCTGCGGGCACTGTGCACGCCGAAATCCCAATTTGGTCTACTACTTTTAGAGGTACTTGGGTCTGTGTTGCCCTTGAGAGCTGCCCATGAATTTTGGCTCAAGGTCCCAGGGCCAAGAGGTGTGAAGCAGATGTTTTGACTGCAGGCACTAAGCGAGAGTTTCTATTTCTGATGCCGATCGGATGGTGCCAATTCAGCCCAAATATCCACCTGCCTGGGAGAGAGTGTGTCTCCTTGCATCCCTGTGAAGAGCATTAGTCTTTTTTGGCAACACAGCCCAAACTTCCGAAAGTGAGCTCTGCCTTTCTAGGGCCACTCTAAAGATCTAAGTTGTTATAGTTCCTGAGAACTAAAGAGGAGAGAGAGCTGTTTTGTAGCTCTCAGAAAATTCATCTGCATCCCTTGCAGATGAGTTGCCCTGACCCAGAGACTGTCTTTGGAAACACTGGGCAGTGTCAGGAAAGGTTGTGAACAGCCTGTAGTTTTTAAGCAAGGAACTCAGCCCTGTGCAGGGAACACAGATCCCTCATTGTGAACAGAGCCAAGTGGAGGCAGCCCATGTCTCATCTCCCTCCACAAATACTCTTGCAAGCAGGATTTTTGTTTCTGCTCTCTGCTGTAAGCAGCTTCTCTGGTTGCAGTACAGCCCAGAGTTCACCAGCTCGGAGGGATAAAACCCCGGCTGCATTCTGGATGCTCTGGCTGTATTCCCCGCTGTTAGCCATGCTGCAGGGGGCCGTCGCTGTTACTCAGCCCCAGGTTTGAGCAGTTTGCTGGCTAAGCTGTGCTCGCAAATGCAGCAGAAGGGCTGACTCCCCTTCTGAGTCGTTCTCCTGGCACAAAAAAGTGCTGCCTGACCACACGTGGCTAGGCACAGTACAGCCAGGCACTGTGGAGGTCAGACACGGACGTGGGTGAGGAGCACAGGCACTAACAATCAGCAGGCTTTGAGCTCTTTGGGTTTCCTTTTTACTTTCTAAATAAGGATTGTTGCAAGAAGAGGGGGCAGCAGCTGTTCAGGTGTGTGGCTGTCATCATCAGCACAAAACCCTGCCACGCTCAGAGACCGCTTTAATGAAAAACCACGTCAGGTTTCACCTGTGGGTTAGGGACCCTCCGTCTGCTGCCAGCGCTGCAAATTGACTCCAGCCTGCCCCCCAGGTAAGCTGCTCTCCAGCAGGACAGGGATCCACGTGGCAGAGCAGCCAGGAGCAGGGGGAGTGGACTTGGCTTCTCTTGCGCAAGGCAATAGTCTCAGGAGCTTGATTTTCTCTGTTGTGGTCTTGGGGCATGGTGAGGGCAGAGTCTGGCCTTGGAGAACAAAGGCAAGCTGCAGCACCATAACACAGCGTCTCTTATTCCTACCAAGATGCCTCAGGGCCCAAAGACACCATCTGTGTGCAGGTTTGTGCTAGTGGCAGTGCCCTGGGGGGACTGTGGGGACACCACTCCCCACCAGTGCCCCCTCGGTGGCCTGGCAAGGGTCTCCCTTGGAGAGGGGTTTGCGGCAGCGTGTCCAACGAGCTTGCAGCACTAGGGGGGAGCCACAACACTGCTGCCTCCTTGCTTTTCTTGTGTTTTCATTGTGGCTCATCCTCTCTTTCCTGTGGGTTGCAGAAGACTGGGAAGTTGTGGCCTTGAGGGAAATGAACCTCTGTGTCTTGGACCTCTGGTGTCACCTGTGAAGTAGAAGGTCTGTCCCTTCCTGACACATGTCCGACACTTCTTGTGACCACAGCCACTCCAGCTGAGGTTAAGGAAGGGAGATGGCTTGGTATAAACAGGTTGGTGAAGGTAAAAAAGAGTTATACTTCCTCTTGTGAGTACTAGTGAACAAACAGGCTGTGAGCACTGCCAAGAAAATCTATAATTTGTAGAAAAAGAGCGCTCTGACACTGTCACCTCACTTTAATCTCCTCTTGCCTTTAGTGATTATTTTCTCCTTGGCCATTGGAGACTATCTGGCTAGCAATAAGTACAGCTTACTCTACTGTTCTGGTTCAACACTAACAGTTAATGATGTCAAGCTGTATTAAGCTTGAGCTACTCTGATCATCTCATTCAAAACATCCCTTGAATGCCATGGAACAATTTTCTCTGTAAGAAGCTCTTGGTCAGTGGATTCATGCCTGCTTTGTCTTGCTGTTCTTGTCTTGAAAGGAAATTTTTGTGCTAAAAACTGTAGCTGTGTATGTGTTGCAGGAACAGAAAATGCCTGAGATGCACACTGACCTTCACTACATGAAGTGTTTTTATAAAGCTTTACAAACATAAACGCTGCATTTTCAGAAAGGATAGAGGGCCAGGACCTCAGCTGGTGTAAATCAGTGTAGTCTGCCTGAGAAGGGCTGAATTCTTCAGCTGAGAATTGGCTGAAGAGTTTCTGCTAGGGGTTTCTTTAAAATCAGAAACAGCATCAGCAAGAGGGCAAGCAAGGAACACCATTGCCTAGTTGATGCCCTAGAAGAATAAAGGGGCACCAGCCAAAGCTGGCATGCTGGATTGCTCAAAACAACAAGGAGAAATTCCCAATACAGGGCACTGTTCATCTGGGGACTCCTTGCCACGGTATGCTATGGGCTGGTGTTTACATGGTTCAAAAAGCATTTGGACAAATTCATGTGTAAAAATCTCCCAGGGCTATTAAAAACAAGAACATACCTTCTTGCTCCGAAAGGTATTTCAGCTCAGGGCTTTCTGAGCTGCAGGTTATGAGAAACCAGGGAGGAATACATTAAAGGGGGCTTCTTGAGCTAGCTAGAGCTCTGAAAAGCAGGTTAGAAAAACCAGAGAGGGCCTTTTAGTGTGAGGCAGAAGGTGATGTAGTAGAATAACCTTCCTGCTCATCCAAATTTTAGGCTGATTTTAAGGAGACACTTGTGGCACTGCACAGCTAAAGCAGCCATTAATTTCTGTACCACTCCCTGAGATGGGTTGCTCAGGCAAAGACCAGCCATGTCATCAGGGGCTGGTCCATCACCACAGACCTGGGAGAGCATTTCTGGCCACAGCCAAGATTTCTTGCAGCTTTGCTGAGGAGGAGATGAGGTTCAGTCCATCCAGACGCCCCCACTTCCTACTGGGAGAGGACAGCAGGAGAGAGCATTGATACAACAGGGGAGGAGAGAGGAAGAGGAAGACAACCAGTGCAATGGTGAGGGAAAGTCCTCCTAGGCAGGGACTGCGAGCCGGAATGAGCCTCTGGCCAACCCATGATCTGAGTCTTCTCCTGAGTGAGGTGTTGAGGAATTTTAGCACTTAGAGGGCTGGAAAGCAGCAGCCTGATGTTAAGGGGCAGAGAGGAAAGGCTGTGTGAAAGTACAGGCAGTACCCTGTCATGAACTATCCAGAAATGAAACTTCTCCTGGGGCGAAAGAAAGGTGAGAAAACAGAGGTGTTCTCCCTCCCTGAGCGAGTCTGACAGCCATATGGTGGTAAGAATTGTTGTCATCCTAATTAATTCCTTTTTGACATTGCTCTGGCAGATGTCCACAGGTTCTGCAGGAGCAGGGCTGTCTTCTTAGCAGCTGCAAAGAAGTGGAGTAAGAAATAAGTGGCAGGGAGGGTTCCTTTAGCTTTTCTAGGCTAGCTGGGCTTGCGTGAGAAATGAAGCTGAATGGATTCTTCTGTCTCTGGCCCTGCAGGCTGTCAGAGGGACAGGGACTCCCTTTTCTGACACTGTCACTCCAGCCCTGGATTGCACCAACGTTGCTGAAGCTGGCACTTTAATATAAAGGAACTTGGGCATTGCAATAAAGAAACTGAGCCAAATCAGAGCACCTATCTCATGTAAACATGACCTTCATGTGCAGCAGTCATTTGACACTCTCTGCTAAAACAACTCTACCTCCAATTAAAATCATCTGAAGTGAGGGCTTTGAACTGCTGGGCACTAAGATTACAGCTCCAGAGGGACTAGTAAATGCATGTGGTTTCCCCCTCTTGCTGCCTTTTGTGTCCCTTACATAGAAGGGCTCTGCATGAGACTGAAAGGAGGAGAAGAAATGCACTTTTAGATAGTTTTACCTTTCTGTTTCTAGTGTATCAGAACCATTAATCCCCGTCTCTGGATTTCTGTGTACTGCCATGGTCCTTGCTCCCTGTGTTATGTAGGAAAGGGGAGCCAGGTGGTGATTGTGGACATTTCTGCTGTGCTTTCCATGCCGTGGCTCTGGTATGTCCTGGGGACATGTCCTGCAATTGTGTGTTGGTTTGGGGTTGGTTTCGGCTACAACCCAGACTTGATGCAGTTGTTCTAGGCCTGGAAATCCTGAGTGCACACAGAGAACTCACCCCTTCAGGGCACACACAGGGGACCAAGAGCGGTCTTGCCTTGGCTGAGCTACCATTACACAGGATTTTTAAGAAATGATAGAAGGGATGGATTACTGGTGATTTTTAAAAATGGCTGGTTCTTGGAAAGAGTCCGGTTTTCTACCTTTCATACAGAGGATTTCCCTTTTGTGACTTGAAATAGGGATTTTATTTTCCTTTCATGTAATTCCTGTTTATTACACAACCTCTCCTTATTGACGTAGCATCTTTAGCTTATGCATCATTTATTGGTATCTGAACAGTTACTGGAAAGCGTTCCTGGGTAAGCTCTAGGGAGGCACAGTTGCCTCACTAATGGAGGAAAAGCCTAACTACTTCCTAAATCAATTAGCCCGAAAGGCCAGAAGACACGTCAGGCTGCTCTCCCCACACTCACGTCCACGCACCGCAGTGGTCTGTGCTGTGGTGGTGGCACGGCACCCACAGACACGCTCCCTGCTCCCTGTGTGGTCCCAAGCCTCGCTGGCAGTCTGCTGAATGACACTTCCCACTCAGAAATGTATTTTCCTACATGCACGCTCATTCCATACATCCCTGCCGCTTCACGTGCGCTCATAACTCACGGCTCAGCAGCTGCCGGTCCCCCGCCTGCCGCTGACCCACAGGGGACGTGTGCCTGCTCTCTAGCAGGCAGCCCAGCTCTCAGGCTCGAGCCATAAAATTTCGTGTTGTTTGGCTCCAGAAGTCCTCAAGGTAATGGTCACCTTGTGTGCACACGTATCCGTATAAAGCCTCTTTGTTCCTGCTCGCTGCATGCAGGAAAAGGCTGCCTGCCTGCTGACAGGCATCACTGGCAGGGAAAGCAGAGGGGAATTTGGCAGAAGTCATTAGTGCTAATTGTTGGCGTTCATCCCGGGGTGAGACAGGGGTGCTGGATGGCAGGGGAGCACACCTGACCGCAGTGCTGCCCTCAGCGAGCCAGGAGAGCCTCCAGCACTGAGCCCAGGCAGGGCCAGCACAACACCCCGCGTGCTTCGGGAAGGAATGGGGCAGGACGTTTGCTCCCGAGACCCCTGTACCTCCTGGGGGCAGGGGGAGAGAGAGCGTGGGTGCTGCCGTGGAAGGGGTTGAGAAATGCCAACAGACTGCAAATGAAGAAGATGTGAGAGAGAAAAGGGACTGGTGAGTGGTGTGAAGTACAAAGGAAGGTTTCAGAGCATGGGTACGGAAAGGCAAGAGAAAGGGCTGAGCAGAGAAGCAGAGGGGATAGAAAGGGCCGAAATGAAGCCAAGACAAAATGCTCATCTAGAAAGCATGAAGACAAGCAGGGATTACTGGTAGGAGCTGGACTGCCTGCATGTGCTTTATCCAGGAGAGTGTCAACACTGTGACTCCAAAGCTGGAATACCTGGAAGCTGGTGAATGAAAGGAGCAAAGAGGTGGTGGCACAAGAATTTCTTTGGTGGCACAAGAATTTGTCTGTTCAGGAGGAGGAACATTGCTTGGAAGGGAGGGAGGAAGGAAAGGAAAAAAGTGTGGAGCAAGACTGGGCTGGTGGCAGAGAAGGTGTTTGGCAGATCTTTCTTCCATGGACCGTGGCACATCCCCTGGCATCTCGCAGGCCCCTTGTTTCAAACACCCCCAGAAAATCCAGATGTATATGCCTGGCAAGGAATAACATGCTCTGGACGTGGTGCATGGTGTCCTGTGGCTGCACAGTGGTCCATGGCCAGCTCCTGGAGCCCCTGGAGACGTTCCTCTCCTTGCCACCTGTGACAGGAAGAAGATCCCCAGCCTCAAGGTGCAGAGGTTGCTGCAGCCCAGGCTGAGGAGACCAGCAAATCCTATTTCCAGGGCTGTGCCACTGAGTCTTGGCAGACCTGAAAGGAAGCTGAGTCACTGTATTATAATTTCGAGCTCCATTAAAGAAACGTGGGGATAGCGGAGGGAAGGAGAGGGCAGGGAGGGATGAAGAGAAAATTGAACAGAGCAGGGTAGCACTTGAAGGGGAAAGAAATGTTGCTCATAGGCTCAGAAGGGGGAATTGCAAACAGAGATGAGATTAAAAGGGAACCCTTGAGACTGTCTCTTTAAATACAGCAGGATTCACTTACTCCACGCTGAGCCAGGCTTGTTGAATGCTGGAGGCACGGTCCCACTGAGGTTTGCCAGCTGATGGAGCAGTGGAATCTGTCTCTCCCAGCATACCACCAAGTTGCCCTCTTCCACCTATGTTATTTAGGAAGTCCCGTTGCTAATAAATTTACTGTAGAGTGAGCCTAGTGGAGAAGCTTTTTACTTGACTGCCCATCAGCACTGAGCATGTTAAATGATCTTTTTATCCAGAGGCATACAGGCACGTCAGACGTGGTACCATGTGTCTGGGAGTGCAGTGTGGGGTATCTGGGTGCAGCTTCTCTAGTGTGGAGAGTGTTCCCTTGCTGGTCCCAAAGGCAGGGGGGGAAACCTACATGTGGAGGAGGAAAAAGCAGAATCTGAAAGCATTGCCCATGGCAGATACCATGGAAGATTACTTTCAGAGCCAGGGGACAGAGCGCTTTGGTGCAGAGGGGAGTGAGGTGTCCAACCCCTCTAGCTAGACCCCTGACCACATCCTTCTTCTCAAGGGCAGCTGTAGGATGTTCACAGTGCAAATGTTGATCTGAGTATGGCTTGGGACCAGTCTGGCAAGTCTTTGCCTGGTTTGGCCTCTCACCTCCTGTAGGCATAATTTCAGCAGGTTTTTTGATAGCTCACAGGGGTTGGCCAGGCACAGCGTTTGGGTGGGAGGCAGACCCCGAGTTCCCTGTTGCTGTAATTGTCCCACAGGGGCTACAGGTTTCTTTTTCCTGCTCTGTACCCAGCTGAGGTCCTGTCCCCTGTGAGGAGTGGCAGTGCTGCTGACCAAAGGAAGGGTCTAACAGTGTACAGAAACGATGAACTGAGTGAGACCTGGTCACCTGAGCTGGTCTCGCTGATGTCCAAAGCACAGTGGTGTCCAGCCTGATGTCCTGGTCAGACTGAATGACAATCATTCTGTGTGTAGTGACATTCATGTTACACCGAATCTCCTCACCCCCTCAGCTGAGATTTCAGCTCTTATCCCCACATCCCACGCCTTGAATTTTTATGGCTTTGACAGTTTAAAGAGGCTGAATTCCTTGGGACAGTAGCCGGTTTCCATTTGCTCTGACAAATGCTAATGGGGCTAAATAAATAGCAAAAAGCGGTCATAATGTAACAGGGCGCTCATTACTGCATTTCTTAAGCTGTTGCCTGGTGCTGCTGTGTGCCATTAGGTGCTTGCTAAATTATGTCTTAGGAGCTCCTGGGTCTTTGGGGTGTTTGCTTTGCAGAAATGAGAACAACTGCCAAGCTCTCCTGGCTTCGGTTTTGTCCGTACAGCCCACGCAGAGGCTCAGGAGATGGGCAGCAGCCAGCGCTGGTCGTGTTCCAGCCACGCTGCTCTCCTTCCCCACGGCCTTGCTGAGAGCTGAGCGGTTTGGGCAGGAGCTCAGGGGCTGACCTGCAAGAGGAGAGCTGTTCCTCCCCAGCCATGCCCACCACCTTCCTTCGGGTGTGCCAAGGGCAGAGGGGGGGCTGGCAAACCAAACACAGGTGAGGCTCTTCCTTGTGCTTGGGGGTCCTGGCGGGCTTTATGATGTGTCTGCTTGGTTTCTGGACTGCATCTTGATCTTGGGGGTGGCGAGGGAACGGCCAGGATCCTCCATTAATCAGAAATAAAAGCAGTCCTGCTACGCCTCTAAGCCTTCCCAAAGGCTGGTGGATCTCAGAAGGAGCAGTGTTCAGAAGTGGTAGCGTTCAGGCACGAGGAAAGACTGAAACCCACTGGGCTAGAGACTCTTTTGTATGCACAACAATGCTTTTCCAAGGGAGTTTAAGCACACACCTTGTTCCCAGCTGCGAGTCTCCGGCTAAATATTCCCCACACCCAGGACAACTGCATCCTAATCCTAACAGAGGCCCCGGGGCACCATTGTAATGCAAATAATGATAAATAACAGCAATAATAAAACTCCACCAGCACTTGCACCAGCTCCCTAGCAATCCCAAACCAGCCACAGCAAGCTCCATATCACCCAGGCTATGTAAAGGAGCGTGAGCAATATGACTGGAGCTGTCAGGGAGGTGACCAATTAGCCCGTGTAGCTGCCTCCCGCGGGCAGCAAATCTGCCTGTGGCATGTGGGTTGCCGCTGAGGCCGGCATGTGTTCAGGCACAGGGCTCCTGCACTGGCTCCCAGGGCTGCTCTGCAGGTGTGGGGTGACAGCTCAGCCCAGCACTTGGGATTGTGTTCGAGTGGATGCCCCCCACCACCACGGGGAGGGGAGCCTGGGGACAGCCTGGGGGGTATTTTTTTGACAGCCAGCTCTTCATGAGCAATGTGAAGGGGGCTGCTGAGTGCAGCAAGGGCTGGCAGCAGCGGCTGAAGGGTGTGGGAGAGCAGGGGCGGCCTCCCTGGTGCTGATGCTGAGGCTGGAGTCAGCAGGCAGACTGGCACAGGAGCTGTGGGTGCTGTGACCCATGCTGCACACCCAGGCTGTCCCTGGGCTTTGCACAAGCACTGCTACCATACCCTGGGCTCTTTGCTGGGCTGGCTGCACCTGCAGAAGGAAGGTGAGTGCAGCAGCTGACTGAGGTTAGAGGTGCTGCAGGAGCCGCCTCCCAGGTATTCTCAGGAGTTCATGGCTGTCAGTGGAAGCATCCCTCTGCGATGCCTTTTCTTCCCTGGAGTCACAGACTCTGATCCTGTGCTCTTCAAGACCCAGTCCTTCACGATGAGCTGATGAGTGTACAGAGGTAAGTGGTTTTATTTGGTAGCATTGTTATGTTCTACTTATCTCTGTTGCTTTTAGCAGTTACTCTGTCTTGGCTGTCAAGTACAAAGTAATAAGAAACCATGCTCTGGAGTCTGGGTGCTTCCCCTAGGAGTTTCTCTCCTTGAGAGAAATGGTTAGATTAAGAGAGATTAGCGTTCTGAAATTTTGCCCTTTGGCCACTGAAATCTACTGCTACAGCTTTGGTCAGCCTTCTTCCACCTACCCAGTGGAGAGCAGCACGAGGGAGCAGGCGGGCACAGACAATTATTAATGAGCAGACTTCTCCTTCCTGCTTGCAGTTTGTCACAGCCCCACTTAAAAGGGCATGCAGATGGGCAGCCTGGGACCCACGGAACCATTATCCTGCACTAGCTGTGGTGTAGTGTCAGGGAATGACAGGAGTTTCTCAGGGAAGGAACATACTGAGAGGGTTACAGCAGGCTGGTGTGTCCTGGGGCAAACCTTCCCGTCTCCGGGCAATAGCCTGTTCAAAGGCTTCCCGAGCAAATGGATGTGCCTAGACTCCCTGCTGGAATAGCTACACCCAGGCCCAGCTGCTGTGCATTTGTCCCATGCCTTTGAGCCCGTTTGTGTTTCAGAAAGTGAAACTGGATTATTTCTGCGAGGTGCTCAAAATCTGAGGTGCTTCTGCCACACGGTGCCCTCACAGCCTATGGGAGAGGTAGGAGAGGACTCCAGGCAGAGGAGCAGCACAAGAGGGCAAGGGGACTGTAGTGGTCACCAGGGTATGTGGTAGCCTCAGCACAACAGCAGCCTGGGGCTTGTGAAGTATCCTGCAGTCCTCAGATGTGCTGTAGTAGGGGTTTAGAGGAGAAGGGGGAGGCAGCGTTTCAGATGTTTATGGGAACTCTTCTCCAGTGTGAGGGACAACAAGGCAGAAAGCACCAGTGAGAGCGTCTGAAAATGCGACACGTGAGCTGTAGGAGTTGGCACTTCTCTGGTGAAAGAGATGAGACACAGGAGCAGAGGAGGTGTAGAGTTCCTCTTATCTCAGATACCCAGGGGAGAGTTTTTTGGCAGCTGTGTGGATGTAAGCATTTATCTCCCCCTGGGAAAGAATCAAGTGCTTTGGGGAGTGGATAGGAGAGAACTAAAAAATCAAATTGCTTCTCCTTCCACCAGCACCCAAACCCATACCCTGAGGCCTCCCAGAAAAGGTAAGTAGGCTTCCTCTGTATTTCACTGTACAAAATTAAATGGGACCCTTTAAGTCTGAAATCAGGTTGAGGTGTGAAGCTCATTTAGATAAATCACAAGGGAGGCATCTCATTTGGAGCAACCACATGGCAGGGCCGAGGCACTGGGGCGGTGTGGTGGCAGGTTCAGGCTGGATGTCTGGGAAGGCAGGGAGAGGTGTGTGCTGGATGCTCCTTCTGGGATTCAGCTGACTCCCACTCCCTGCTCTGACTCAGCCCCAGCTGCTCAGTCACGGCTTCATTTGAGGGCTTCTCTTGCCCCCAGGCTGGGGATTTCAGGCCCGGGACCTATCAGTGCCCATCGGTGCCATCAGGAGCCATAAAGCAGTGTGATGGGTAAAATGTATCTCAGCCATCTTCCCATTTAAATGGGGAAAACACATGGAGACACAAAAAACTCTCCACAGAGACCTGCAGTTACCAAGACTCTGGAAAAAAGGTGCCCTTGCACTAACCAAGTGTAATGAAGATGGGGAGGGCTGGGTCTGTTCGAGGCGCTGGGGAGAAGGCTTTGAAGTCTCCTGTTTGGCTGTGCCTCGTCCCTAAGGGCAGCCCCACTTACTGTGCTTGGCTCTAGCACAGGCTGAGGTGTAGCTGTGCCTTTGGGGTAAGGCAAGAGAAGACTGTCAGCTGTTGCGGTGGTTCAGTGTGGTAGCCCAGGGCTGCCTGGGCACCCACGGAGCAGCAGAGACCTTGGGGCTCTTCCCAACAGACCTACGGTCCCTCTTTCCTAACAGTATTATTTAATTCTTCCTAGGGGCTGAAGTCCCTCTGCTAAATAGGCCAGCCTTGCAAGGAATGCAAGCGCTCAAAATACACCTTTTATAACATCATTCCCAGAATCTTTGTTCTCTTATTTACCTTGGCCAAACAGTTCAGGCCCCATAGGTGCCACTCCGTTCCCACATCTTTGCATCACCCCCAACTCCTATTTTTTTCTCTCTGGTGAAAGAGCATTTCTGGGTCGCACCGGACCAGCACAGCTTGTGGAGACCTCGTGGGCTCAGGTACAGCTTTGTGCCTGGAAAGCTGTCAGCCCTGGTGAGGGTCCTGCCTGGGAGTTATGGAGGCCGTGGGATGCCCAGGAGAGCTCCCTGCCCAAATGCAGAGAGGAGTGGGCAGCCTGGCAGTCGTGGGGCTCCTGTCACACGCTGAAGCTAAAACGCCTGGAAGGACAACTTAGCCATACCTTTTCTTAATCTTTTTTTTTTTTTTTTCTTTTTTTTCCCCTTTGCCACACTTCAAACAATTTGATGTTGAATATTTAAGACTGTTTTGTTGTCTTCAGTTCACCTCATCTGACCTCATGATCTTCAGGGTAATAGCAGATGATGATGAGGAGGATAATACTCCGCTGTTCCACAGTGCCACTTCCCGAGACTCCACGAGCCCTTCAGCAACATTTTCTTGTTAAGGCCTGCAAGTCGTCTAAAGTAGGTTAATTTATTATTCCTGCTCTGTGTATCGTGAGAAGCTGTGACCCGTTCAAGTGAGCTGGAAGGACTTGTGGGCTTGAACCGAGGGGCAGGAACGACCCTGAGTGCTCTCAGCACGTAGCGTGGCTCACACAGCCCCATGTCCCCAGGAAGGGCTCTTCCTGGAGCAGATGGCGTGAGGGCACGCAGGAGGTGAGGCAAACCGGAGAGGAGGGAAGGTCCCTGAGGAGCTGAACAAAAAATCTACACGTGTAGCAGTAGATAACAAGCTCCCAGACTTTATCAACTGGAGATTCGTATTGACTGCTGCAAAAAGGATGGTGATGGAGCAGTGGTATATGGATTAGAGATGAGGATGGTAAGTGGGAGGCTGGGTGAGCTACCAGGGCTCATATACTGGGGAGCAAAATCCTCAATTCCTAAAATTAATGAGGCCTTCCCATTACGGCCCTGACTCCCCTCCAGTGCAGCCCAGCTTGTGCTGGCTACAAACCCTTGGCCCCAAGAGCCCCATCTCTGCGTGGGGTAGAGAGGCAGGGATCAGGCAGGAGAGGATGCCCTGGCTGCTGTCAGCCTGAAGGGAATGGCGAAGCTGTGGGAAGAGGGCAGGTCACTCATTTTCTCTGGGATGCTGAAGGCAGGAGGCGCTGTGGATGGGAAGGGAAGAGCAGCAAAATGGATCCTCTGATGGAGCGTGGAGTGCTCGGTTTCTGCCCCAGCTGCCTGGCAGTGATGCCTGTGCAGAGGCTGCTGGAGGGGACGGGGGGGGCTGCCAGCCATGTGGCTCTCCGGGGGGCCGTATACTTGTTTTTCTTCCCTGTGACATTACATAATGCGAGGTAGAAAATGTTTGCATGGTAGCTGTATCGGTCCTTGGGGCGAGGGGAGAAAGGAAGGAGGCGGCGGATAATTTGAGGCTCTTTATTAGACCAATAAATCATTTATAATGCACCAGCTTTCAGGCTGGGCTCTTATTGCTCATGTCAGCCACAGGATGCTACCTGGCGACTGAAGCAGGCAGAGCATGGGCTGGCTCCCCTAAATCAGAGGGGCAGAGCCGAGCTGCACGGGGCGGGCATGGCGAGGGCTCACCGTGCTGGGGCAGGGGGGAGAGGACAGCTTGTCCTTCCCAGGCCCTGGGGACAAACCCCGCGCAGCTGGTGGCAGGCACTTGGCCTTGCATGAAGCTTCTTGCAGCCAGAGTGAAGACAAAGCATCAGGAGCAAGTCACAAGTGAGGGATCAAGTGGGCACCTGAGGGTGGATGGGTCACCTGTCCTCTCCACATCACCTGCAAGCAGAGATAGCTGCAGATATAGAGGTGATACACCCCAGTGCCCCTGAGCCTTGGCTGGTGGGGAGCAGAGGGCCAGACAGGTGCTACTGGTGGCATTCCATCACAAAAGGGCATCCCGTGCCTCTTATCTTTGTGTTTTGGTGGAGCTCAGTGGAGCCTGAGGCTTGTCAGGCAAATATCTCCTGTGTTTCAGCGTGCTCTGGGTGCCAGTGAGGCTGCTGAGGAGGAATGTCACCCATCTGGGGAGGGTTGTGCTCGCCTAGGCAGAAGCTTGTGGTTTGCCACAATTCACAGCTGTGTCTTGTTCAGGTTGAAATCGTCAAGTCCCGCAAAACTACACCTCTCAATAGCCTGCCTGCATTCCCAAGTGCTTCAGACTGCATCAGCTGGCCTCATGGTTTGACAAATGATATCCACATTGATTTCCCTCCTCCTCCTCCTTTCCTCCTCTCCCTCCTTCCACAGCAAAGAAACCACTTTTGGTAACTAATCTCTGGAGCTAGGCCGACGCAGCAGAGGAGACAGATAACCTCTCCTTTCGGATGAGTTCACACTGGGGTGGGCTCCCAGGTCATCTGAACATCCTTCTCCATTAAGCAACCAAACGCTTTAGAAAGAGGGACCACGGAATTGGCAGAGCATGTGCTCCTGCTGGTGTGCTGGGCTTCACACCCCCCCCCCCAAAAAATGCTGAGCAGCTTCAAAGAAACCTAAAGGGGTTCCTAATGGGGAACAGTAAATGTAAAAAATCCTAATAAATACCATTTCCTCTTATGAAATACACATTTGGGGTGGGGCATGCCCATTTCTGTGGGATCTGATTTAACTGTAAGCTCTTTAGTATGTTCTTTGTGTCCTCGTGGACGGTCTGATGGAAGCAGCAGCTAAAAGCAAATCACAGGGTGAGAAGGTGAGCCTTGCTGGTGAGAATTAGCAGTGTCAGGAGGGAAATATCACACACCTCAGAGACTGAATTATGCATTATGCTGCAAAATCCCCAATGTCAATACGCAAATGCTATTCCTGTTGTTTTGCCTGTGATGATTGGCAGCAAAGGAATTCAAATCACATCCACACAGCAATTGTCCTTCTGTAACTAAGTCTCTCCTATTCAGGCGGGTATGCTTGTGCAGGCAAAATCTATGCAGCAGAGTGGGTGCTTTAGGAGGAGGTTTGAAAAAGGGTGGTGAAAACATTTTCATACGTTTAACAATACAAAACGTTGTCAGGTTAGCATGTATTGGATGTGGCACCTCCTCTTCTTTTCTCACGGGCACTAAACTCTAGGTATTACCTCAGGCCTTGGGAGGAATAGGAGAAGTCCATACCCAGGCGTTGAAAGTGATTCCAGGCATATGCCTCCATGGAAGGACTTTTCTCTCACCAAACAAGGTGGGAGGATGGGAAGCAGAGCCAACCGAGATGTCATCCCCAGCAAAAGCAGTAGTGGGGTCATCAGCGTCCCCTCTCCGTGTGGCTGGACTAAAAACATTGTGAAAGTACGTGTAACAAATGGGAAGAAAATGATCCTTTTCATGAACACGAGATTGTTAAAATTCCCTGCTATTAGATCTTGCTAGCGTGCTTGAAGAAGAGCAGATAACAAAGCTAGAAAACAGAATCTGCTTTTATTTGCTGCTTAAGTCGCTTTTGCCCCTGCTAGCAGAAGACATAAATCAATTACTAATTGCATTCCTAGTTTGAGGTGCTGTGAGCACTCACATGTTTAATCTGTCCCGGGTGCTTTTAGAAACAATTGCGCTAAGGTGAGGATGTGAGTTGCACAGAATTTTCTTGCTCCTGTTAATATCTTACCTCTCACAGAATAAGGCCGTGTGAAAATCTGTGGGCTATTTTTTTCCGCTCGGTGACAAAATGAAAAATTTGGAATGAAGAAAAACGGATAGCTGAGTTCTAAAATAACATTTTGTTTGCATTCTTCGGATGACTCCCTCTTTCAGAACATAACTTCATCTCGAACCACCACTTCAAGATGTTTGGGAAACAACTAAACAAATCCAAAAATATTTTACCAATAACCTGCTGCATTAGAATAGTTGCTGCAAAATGGAATTTTATTGCCTCCCCCACCCTCTCCAAGTGGAATAACCCATATGCCTAAGGAATGTAGCCTTTCCCAGGTTATGAGCTCCTTGGAGGATTGTGTGTTAGAAAAGAAAACATGGATTTGATTAGATGGAGAGCGAGACCTCAGCCCCCTGTGGCACCACCACTGCCCTCCTCCCTGGCTCCAAGAGGGGACAGGGAGGCAGGGCCTCAGCAGGGAGCTGGGAGAAAACGTGGCAGGCTTTCTCTCTGGGGCTGGTGGACCTGCCTGCTGTCATCCCCACGGGGCTGGCAGGACCCTCTGTCACTCCAATCTGCCTCGGTGCCAGCCCTGCTCTCTGTGGGATGTGTGGCTGCTGGGAGGGGGCGGGAGCTGGCCCCTGGTGGGGGTCTGGGGTGTGGACAATTGGGAGAGGGGGGAAAAGTGAGGGAAAGGAGGACTGTAGGTCTGAAGATTAAACCAAATTAAGAGGACAGGGAGAGTGGAAAAGGAATCTGGAAGTGCTGGAGGAGCCAAGCTAACAGAGGGCAGGAGAGGCTGCGTGCCTTCTAGGAGAGACTGGATACCTTTAGCACTGTCACACAGACAACTTAAAATGAGCCTTATGTTGGGAAGAAAGAGTTAAAACAATTTTGAGCATTGCAAAGCTCACAATCTCGAACTGGTGAAGACCAGCAGCTGAGGATTATAAAGATAAGAGCAAGGGTAGGAGATAAGACGCAAGCAGGAGCTGGTGGAGGATCAGACCACAGAGTTAATGACAACTTCTCACAGGGCAAAAAAGTGGGGTATAATCCCTGGTCCAAGGAGCATGGAAATCATCCCAACACCTTTGCTCGGGCAGAGATCATCATCAGTCTCCTTCCCCCTGAAGCTGTGAGTGTCAGCCTTTGGGATGACACTGGAGATGGGAGAAGCCCCTTGGTGCCTGCCCTTGCAGGGTTCAGCCCCCTGGCCCTGGTCAGCAGGTCACTGCGGGCACTGCGTGCTGTGGGCACTCTGTGGCGTGGACACTGCCCGCAGCGCTGGCAGCTGTGGCCCAGCAGCCTCCCCTGTGCCCACGTGCTCCTCAGCTGCTCCAGGTCAGAGCTGTCTCCTCTCATTTCAGCTGCTTCACTGCACGCTGAGGAGCCCAGGAAATATGGGGTAATCCACGTTCACCTACTCGTTTACCACCTCAAATGCTCTCACCAGTCCTCAGCCATCACTGCTTCTGCAAGCGCTCTGTCACGTCCCCTGTCCCTGTCCTGGAGCTACCGGAGGGGTCCTGCTGGCCAGCAGGTCCTCCAGGTGGGCAGTGATGAGCTGAGGGCATGCTTCAGGTCTGCGTGGTAAGCAGGAGCCCCGGACACGGTTGTTCCAGGGCAAGGAGACCGCGCTGGTTTCTTCCAAAAGTGCCGGTGCCGCAGGTGTGCCACTGTATCCTTATTTCTGGAACTGTACCCTTTCACAAGGCAGTTTTTGACCCTGGCAGCAACCTGACCTCTCTGCAAAGATTTGTGCAAGGAGCCCTGTGGCTTCCATAGACCTGCGAAAATGATGGATTACGTTCAGCCTGTCTATTTCAGGATCTGATTTCTGCTGTTAAAAGCTGAGGGAGTACGTGGATGTTCACAGGGCTCAGCAAGAGACTTGTCAGGCTTTTCTCACAATCTGGACTGACTTTCCTGCACTTTTGAGACACAGCATTAAAGACTCCATTATGGAAAGCTTGGAAGATGGCTCTGAGCAGAGGCAAATCTGCAGGTCTCCCACAGTTGCAGTAAGGTGGAATTGCTTGGCATTTCCCCAGGATCTGATAAGTTTGTGACTTTGATAGCATCTGCAAAGTAAAGGCAAGCCAGAGTGAGGCCTGTGCTCACAGGCAGAGGAAGAAACAAGCAGAGCTGGGGTTCAGGTAGTTTGAGGGCGGAGAAGGGATGAGTGGAATAAGCTGCCCTCTGCTGCAGGTCACATGCTCACACAGGCTATTCCATCCCCACGCTGCTGGCTGCTTGGCCCCTTTGTTTTCTCATCAGGAGAGACAAACCCAAAGGGAGCGAGGCTTGCAAAATGTGGGCTGCTGTTAACAGTGGAGAATTGTGAGATCTGCTGGGTCCGGGCAAGGAGGAGGGCAGGCCCTCTGGAAAGAGGGCGCCTCATCCCTACATCGTTCACGGCGTGGGGTTTGTGCTCCAGCCCTGCAGCTTTCCAGCAAGCTTAGGGCAGCAGGCATGTACCCCTCTGTTGTCTGCTGTGTCCTACTGCAGATGGAATATGTCAAAATCGTGGGGCAATCCCAGGGATTTGCAACTCCATTGCTTCTTGACAGGAGCACTCCAGTGAGAGTCACATCGCATCCAGAAATGCGTGTGGTGTGGGTGAGTCAGGGTGGTGGTAAATGCTGGAAGGGGCAGTGTGGATGTGTCTGGGAAAAGCTGGAAAGACCAGAACTGTGGACATAGCTGGGATGCTTTGATCCAGGCCCTTAGTGGAACAGCCCTCAGGGACCATCACACAAAATAGCCCAGAACACAGATGCCTACCCAGAGTCTTTTCTAGCAGTCCCTTTATGGAAAGGCCAAAACCATAAAATATTTGTCAGTGACTGTGATCTTGCAGCAAGGATTTGCTCTACACCACTTCCCTTTTGCAATGTGCTTTTTTTGTCTTCACAAAAGGCTTCCTTGGCAAAAGGAGCTGCCAGCTGGCCAGATCTGGCCAAGGGGCTAACAAAAGTATTCAGCTCTACAGAGTTAATGCCAGCAAAATTGTCTATTCAAAGAAAAGTCATAGTTTTGACTCTGTTTTTTTCGTCAGGGTTTATTACTGCAGGACCACTGCCAATATATATATTTTTTTTAGCTAAAAAAATAAAAATAAATCCTGGCATGTTGAGGCCATACACTTTGAAAGCATCCCTCATCCTGGCTGATACCACTGCTGATTCCCATCCATGCTCTTTTTGATCCAAGTGGTCAATGCCTTTGCAATGCCACTTTCTTTCTTTCAGCACAGAAGTGGAGAGAAATGGTGACTTACCCCATTTCAATGAATTCTTATTTTGAAATGTTAAAAGCAATTTAATTCCTGATGGCTATAATAACATCCCTGCCTCCCTTCTTCCTTGCCTTTTTAAACCACCCCGAAACCTTGGGGATGGAACTGGCTGACAGGATTCCTTTAATTATCCTCGCTCCCAACACTCATCTCTTCCATGGTGCCTTCAAGGGACACCACTCTGAAAGGTTCTATACACACACAAGCACTACATCCAAATTGAAGCAGAGAACAAAAACAAAATGTCAGAAAAGCCACCCTTAAAGAAATTAATAACAAATACAAGCAGGCACATTCCATCCGCCCCATTAGTCAGTAGTGCTCAGATACCATGGTGATGAGCTTCCCTATAAATATTTCCACAGCAGCAAAACTGCCTTAAAGGGGCCGCGCAGCCTCTGCCACGCACCTGGGCAGAGCCCTTCTCCGGAGGCACCGCTGTCCTCTCCAGACTGCGTGGCTGGCACCTGAGCCACGTGCCTGAGGAGGAAGCCAGCACCATCTGCTTTTCCTTCTCCTGCCGCAAGCACCGGGAGCTGCACAGCCCTGGCGTCACGCCCGTCACTCTGCGATTCAACCCCAACACATTGCCGGGGAGGAGGGTGGTCCACGCTTTGCTGCTGAGCAGTTTCTCGAAGCCAAGGAGGCAGGCGGGCACGGCGTCCCTGATCTGCACATCCTCAGCATCTCCCGACCCGAGCCCTCAGCCAGCACGGCCACAGAGAGCGGCTCGAAGCGTGGAGCCAGACGCGTGCTTGTTTATCCTCCCAGAGGCAAATGTTTGTGGGGCAGAACAACGCCTGATCGGGCTGTGGAGCACTTGGGAGCTCCTGTTCACAGATCCTCCAGAACAAAAAAGAGCCAAGCAAGAGGGGCAGGGAGGGGAGGGGAAAGAAACACATGCTCAGATGTTTAGGTTGCTGCAGCCAACTTCTACCCACGCTGCAGGAGAGCTTTGAGTTTCTTGCCCTTGATGTAACCACCACCAGGAGTTTGTTTTCACAAAACCTTCTTGTATTGAAAGCTACAACTCACACCTCAGTACCTCATCTGAGGAGAAATTAGTAACCCTGTTATTAAGCTGTGGGCAGCATCACCTGGAGGGTGATTCTTCACACACCTGCCACTCTTCAGAAATAGACGGGGAAACTTTGTACTGCAAAACAATTTTCAAAGGACAGCAGCTCCAGTGGAATATGGGGCATAAAAACAGAGAGAAATGATCACGTGAAGAAAAGCTGACCTAGCCTTGATGGAGAAGACCCAGTGCATGGTTGCTCTTAGTGCCTGTATGAATAAGGTAGAAACCACTTGGAGCTGCTGACTTAACACATGATCCCAGTAGAAAGACTAAGAGAAGGAAGAAAAAAGAAAAGAAATATCTTTCCTATAACTTAATGAATCCCTTGCAGCAATGGGGAGGGGTGGGAACATAAGTTGATTGGACTTGTGCCCTCCTTGATCCCCCTCCCACAACAGCTGTAACCAGTCACAAGGTGGGATAGAGCAGGGCAAGGTAAAAGTTGTGTATAAATGCCTTGCTGGGGTTTCTGGTGTAGTCCTGCAAGAGCACTTGGGGGTGAGCACTGAACTCTTTTGGTAAAAACATGACATGAACTGGTTGGACTGACTGCAGGGTGGGAGAAGATGAAGAAACCTACAGCCCTAACCAAGAAACTGCTCCGTTGCTGCAGGCAAGTCTTTTCTCTTCCCTCTTTTCTCCCCCACTGCATCTTGCACCCTTCCTGGCTTTCTAGCCTGGTACAGTAGTTCCCAAGCACGTCCTGGGTGTATTTTGTTTCCCTTATTTGCACTTTTTAAATGATACCTGCAGGTCCTCAGTAAGTGGTGGCTAAGTGTGCAAGCAGTATGGAAACACAGTGCCTGCCGGCCCCCAGGTGCTGGGGTATGTTGTTGAGTTGTTTGTCTGCCCTATTTACATGGAGACTAATCAGCTCTCCGTGGAATTTCTGTTTGATCCTTTGGCCTGTCTCAAGGGAAACACAACACTAACTGACAAAATATGTATATTTTGGCTTTCAAAAACTATTACACTTTGCAAATGTCACCCAGACACTGAGCTTTGTGGTTGCCAGGGAAACATCATGGGAGATAACCTGATTGCAGCTGTGAACTGCATCCTTTCCTCTCCTGGTGTGAAACCCTCACTTCCAGAAATGCCCGCTCTCCTCTTGGGGTATTTCATCTCTAGAAAGCAGAGGCTTGAAAAATAAGGTTAATTGCAGTCCAGAAGGTATTTCCTTCTGAAATGGAGCTATCTGGGAGGGCTTGCTCCTTGGGCTCAAAGCACGTGTGGGGCAATGGCTCAGCAGCAGAGGGTTTGCTGTGCTCCGATTATATCGGTGTCTGCTGGAACAGCCACAACCCTGGCATAGAGTCAGTGAGGGGGTTGTACAGTGTCAGTCTGGGGTTTGGGGCTATCAGCTCAGAGAATCGCAGGCTGGAGTCAGTGCTGGAGCTCCAGATAAGATAGATGGAGCCTCCTGTCCATGACCTGGCATAAAAAAGGGCTGTGCTGAGCTGTCCCAGAGGCTGTCAGGGATTGAGAGCCTCTTGCAGTGAGGGAACCTCAAGCTGTTGTTCTCATCACAAACATTCCTGTTCTCCCCTTACATATTATGCTATGTGCTGTCAGGTGGAGGTGGGATGTCAGAGAATCTGCTCCGATTTTCCCTCTGTGCCAGGCAGGGCCAAGCCAGTCGGGAAGGCAAAACCACATCCCGCCTTGTAAGTGATAACAGCCCCAAGCATCTCTGCCTGTTCCTCCATCCCCTGAAGAGGTGCAGCACCCCTGGACACAGACGGTGGTGAGCTCTGGGGGGGACACAGGCCACGGGTGTGCCACGTGTGCCGGCAGCAGCTCTGGTGAGGGAGAAGCGGGGACGGGCACGTGGCCCCAGGGAAGCCTGATGCACGTCTTCCCTTTCTGGTGTGGCAGAATGGCACTTTAAAGACGTGAGATGCAGCTCTTTTTCCTGACACTCAAAGAGCCAGTTGACAAGCTGCTGTCAGGGAAATGTTGTCTAACTCACTTTCCCCCAATAATTTCCCTGGTAAAACTGCAGTGCGGTGGAATCAAATGGTGACAGAAACCAGTGGGGGAATAGCTGTGTTTTCTTTCTTTCTTTCTATTTTTTTTTGTTTTTCCAAGTGTGCATCTGTACTGGGAGCCGTGTGCGCATCGGTAAATCTCACCGGTTCAAAGAAATGTTTTTAGTGTTCAAATTCGAACTTCAGTTCTTCCCCCTCTGCTAAAGAAACAACAAAGCCTTGAAGATGCTCCCAGCTTGCATGGGATTAAAAAGACATCGTGGCTGAAGTGGAAAACAGCATCTCATGTTTTTCCTTTGGGTTACATGTGCAGAAAGCCCCTCTGCTGCTCTTTTAGCTGGTGCTGTGAAAAGTCCTCTCTGCTGAGGCAAGGTAAACTGTAGGTAGAGGAGGGAGAAGAGGGCTACGGTTATGCAACCACCTCGCAGGCAGACAGCTCGTGCCCTGGGTCATGCCAAAATACCTGTGAACAAACCCGGGAGTGGGACTGACAGTGCTGGAGAGCTGCTGGGCGCTCGGGCACGAGAGTGAAGCCTGGCCCTTGATGGCGAAATTACCGCTGACACCTCCTGTTTGCCCCAGTCGTTTTCCTGAGCTGGTTGACTGTGGTCCGCTGGTGGTTCCTCTCCTCACTCCCACAAACAGGAGAGGATTTCCTGGGTGCGCAGGGAGAGGGAAGGAGCAAGAAGGCTGCAGCTTCCCACCAGCTTTGTGCAGCGCAGCTGCTGTTTCTCATCACCTGCCACTGGAGTAGACCTGTGGCTGCAGGGCTCCTCCTCTCATGCACTGTCTTTCCTCTCTAAGGAAAGTCTCCATGATTTGATTTTGTTAGAAACTTTTACTCTAGGAGCCCATCTTTGCCATCCTAACTCCTGTCAGGCTTCAATAAGGGTTTTCAGAAGCGGCTTTCCCTACGTTTTGGTCTTTATTCTAAGATCAGCCTGCTTCTGTCCCCAAGAGCTGTAGCCGTGACAGGCTGGTCAGTCCTCTCTTAGTATTCAAAGCAGGGTGTTTTACTCTTAGGATGGATGTAATTTGTTTTAAGGCAAATCCTTGGGGTTTCATTTTGGTTTCCAAAGTGTAACAGCTGCTTAGGCTACATTTGCTGGAGAGCTGAAAACCCTGCGAGGGTTTGTCCATGAGTTCTGGCTTGGGTCATTAGGATTAATCTAAGCAATTGCCTCGCCCTTTGCTTCAAAGGGCTTAGGCCCATTTCACTCAGTGATGAATTTGGCCCCAGAACTTAAGTATCTGCTTCTTTTGTACTTCCCATCCTCAAAAAAACCTAAAAAAATCAGATATCCTTTGGGTAAAAGGGCACCATAGTTTCTGCATAGAGCAAATAAGGCAGAGGGATGTGAAATTCATGAAATGCTGAGTTTTGCCTCTTTTTTTTTGTTTGTTTGTTTTAAATAAGCTACATCAAATTCCTCATCACTCAGTCCTTAGGAACTGCCTTAGCACAGTGGAAGAATTGATTGCATAAATGCCAGCTGTAGCTCTCTTATTTTTGGTAACAAGGCATTACTAAAGGCAGATTAATTCAGTGCCACGCTCCAGTGAGACCAGTGTCCTTTTGTCTGGGACTGGCTTAGGAGCCCTCTGCTCCCTGGTTTTTGCTTTCAGCCGTGTACATGGGGACTGTGGCGGTGGTTCAAAACACGCATCTGTTGTGGCAGCAAGAAGTCTTGAAGGGTGTGCACATATAGGTTAATTGTCAAGGGAAACCGACTTCAAGTACCATCAGGCTGTTTTCAAATGTAATCGTGACATCTAAGAGGATGATCTTTGAGAGATCAGAGAGTGGAAATTATTCTCTTGCTTTGCACATCTGAGTGCAGTTTGGCTACAGTCAAATTAGCTGTTTCAGCCTACACTGTCAGTTTGCTCTTATCTCCCTTTCCTCTTGTTGTATTATTAATAATAATGAAAAAAAAAGTTAAAGATGGCGGTAAAGACCTATCTGCGTGGGGCAGAGCTGGAGCCAGCGACTGCCTCTGAGTAATTGTGGATGGTGGCTGGCGTTGGAGTGCCCCTCAAAGGGACGTGCCGGCCCCGGGGATGGCAGGAAGCTCTTTGCCACGCTGCCCGCGGGTGTTTGAAAGGCAGGACTGCCGGATTTGAGCTTGCTCGTGCGCTTCATCTTCCCTCCCTCCCTCCTCTTGCACAGCTGCATTTAGTAATGAAGCTGGCAGCATTAGAAAGTCACTAGAAGTAACCCAGCTGCTTCCGTGGGTTCACGGGGAGAACGACTTTGTAGCTGCTCTCAGTCAGTCCATTAATTGCACATAATAAGGCATTTAGTGACAGAAGGATGGCTGATGAGCCTTAGCTGAAATAACAAGGGCCTGCCAAGAGCTGTGATTCTTTGTCAGGGAGGGTTGTGGAGGGTCCTAGCGCTGAAGTGTGGAGTTGGAGTCGTGCGGGGATAAGAGCAGTGGGAACCTGCTGCTCCCCGATCTGGAGGGCACGCAGCTGGCCCGGCACTGAGCAGGGAAGCACATCCGTGCTGAAGGACTAGCGGGGCTGATCCACTCTGGGGACAGCAGGTCCCTGCACCTCCAGCAGTGTCAGCCTGATGAGAGCCGTGGGGAGCTGCCCCACTGTGCCAGTGGGGCACCTGGTGGCTGCTGGCTGCACCACCGAGCACCTGATGAGAGACGAGTTGTTCGAAATGGGCTGGACGTGGGACCTCCATTCCTGTGAGAAAGAGCAGGGCAGGTTGCATGGAAAACTAGTGTGTGGACTGGGAGACTTGGGCTCTCTGGTTACCAAGCTGGTCCTCTTGGTTTTGATGGGAAAATGAGTAACGGGTTGAGGTGAGCACTGGCCCCAGCTGTCCGACAGATTCTTTGTGAGCTGCCATGGGCCCAGAGAAGAGGAGGACAATGACATGGCGAGGGGATGCACTGGCAGCTGTCTCTGCAGGGAGGGGTGTGAGGGGTGTCCATGCGATGCAGACAGGTTTGCATGGGGCAGCTCACTCCCTCATTAATAAAGCAGCTGTTCCCACAGCACCAAGCATTTCACCAGCGTCAGCCCCTGGTGTTGTGGGGCTCCCTACACCTCATTCCCAGCTCAGCTCTGTGGGGAAGCAGGTCCAAGAGCTGTCACATCGGAGCCATGCAGCTCCTGTCCGTCTCGACAGGGAAACACTGGCAGCATCCATGCTGGGAGAACCCGGCCCCTGGAGGTAACGGGGAGCCCAGGGTGATCTCCCACAGCTGGAGAGCAGGCTGTGCACTGAGGGTCACCCTGCAAGGGAAGGAGCGTATCTCCCCAAAATAGCCAGCCACACTTGCAGTGGGCACGTGCAGGCGGTCCCTGGAGCCTACAGCTGGAGCATCTGCCTCGGTTTTGGTCTGTGCAGCCGCCCGGCTGGTTGGCACATCCCTCACCTGGGAGAAGGGCTGTGCTAGCACTTGGCAGGAGGCATTCCTTTGTCTGAACGAGCACTTGGGAACGTCGACATTTCTCCAGGCTAGCTCACTGTTCTCCTTACCTATTTATTTTACTGTCTCAGCCCTGTGCAGCACAACTTCTTCTAGAGGGTCTGGGTGTTTCACAAAGGGATGTAAATATTACCCCTGCATGGAGAAACAGAGGTACAGCACAAGTGGTTGGTTTGAGCACAGCTTTTCCAGCCCTGAACCCTCACTCCATCATGCAAGGTCCAGAAGGAGCAGGAGGCAGCTCTGGCACAGAAACCTGCTTGCCTCCAGGAGGGAGGGCAGGCAGCTGCACAGCAGTGTGAAGGAAGAGAGGGAACAACACTTTTCCTGGTCAGATTACAGAGGTGAATTTTGGCTCGTATGAAAGGTCTTAGGAAATTTGGAGAATTGGCAGCTCTGCTGGCTGTGAGACCTCTGTGGATCTTTCATGCACCCCTTTACCATGGTCGAAGGGGACATCACCTGTCCCTCTGCTCAGATGGGAGCATTCTGGTCGGGCTGGGGGAGCTCTCCCACGAGCTGAGTGATGCCATCCGCTCTGAGCAGCGGGTGTTAATGCTGCCACCTTTATTATTATTTTTAATTAACACCCTGTCATGACTTGGCAGCGTTCTCACCTGCCCTGTGCCTCAGGACGTCTGGACAAGGTCTGGCTACCTTCCTCCCCAAGGCATTCCTGACAGCAAGCCCGGGGATCAGAGGCAGACAGCTCCTTGGTGACACAATATCAAAGCACACGGTTAAACAGCTGCTCCTGCCTGCGCTTGCTCCAGCGCTGTCCTTGTCCTCTTCTGTGTCCTTCCAAGGAGAGAGGCAAGGCCCTGCCACAGCTGGCCTGTCCCACTGCTGGCAGCAAGCCTTGTGCTGATGTTTCGGGCAGCCCTGCTTTGCTGGTGTGCCTTATTTGTTGTACAGCTGAAGCGCAGAGGACGTGGGCTGATGTCAGATCCTGATCACCTACCCACAGCTTCCATTCTTTCCTCTACTTCTCTCCATCTGGGAGGAGAGCTGGAAAGCTCTCCCTCTTCTCTTTCTCTCTCCCTAAAGGCTCCAGCCTCCTTCTTCTACTCACCTGGTCTAGACATCCTTGCTTTTATAGAGTTTTTGAGGTTTGGCCTTGAGCTTTTGAAAACCTGGAGACCTGAGGTGTACACTGCTCATAAGAGTGTGAAACTCTGTGGCCAGAACCCATGACTTTTGTTTGCTTTTCAACAGGGAAACACGTCTGCAAATCCTCACATCAGAAGTCCTGGATAGATCATAACAGACCTTTGGTAGGATGCAGCGAAGTGGAATGTGTTTATTCACAGAAAATTGCAACTTCAGCTGGCAAATTATTTTGATTTCTTCCAAAACAAAGTGTTGCAGTTGGTATGGAGGGCTTTTTTTTTTTTTTTTTAGTTTGGGTGAAAGAGGGAGATCTGTCACACTTGTGCAGGCTAGATTTGGAGGGAAAGGTCCTGACCCTGCTTCCAAAAGGGGGAAAAAAAGGAAGCACCAGGGCTGGCTTCTTCTGGTGTCTCATTTGACCTCCTTGACACCCTGCCTCATCCAGATGCAGCACGTGTAGAGAGACCAGTTATGTTGCAGACGTGTTTGGAGGCTTTGGCTCAGGAGGCAGCAATCTGGGTGAGTTTCTGGGCATGTACTGCCCTCCTGGCTTTCCCACCTCTGCTGAGTAGAGGAAGAACTCCCCCAAGCACAGCAGTGGCTGAGTGAAGCTGTTCATCTCCAAGCTTTGACCACGCACCTCCCGAAAGGGAGACCAGGCATGACTCTGAGTCACAACCGCATGTGGATTATCACAAAAACCAAACAGCAGCCTGCCTTGGAAATCCTTCCAAAAGAGCTCCGCCATTCCTGCCCCCAGCAGCAGAGACTGCTGAGCAAGTGGCTGCCTCTGGGCATGCACAAGCACGCTCCTGGCTCTCCCCCAGCTCCGGCATACCCAGGAGACAGGGATGAGAGCAGTGCTCCCAGGCTGCCACAGCTGTGCGCAGCATCCTTGACCCTGGTGTGCTGAGGCAGCGTGCTTCGCCGTGCTGCTCTGTGCTGCTCTAAAGTCTCAGCTAAAACAGGGAAGCCTGCTCAGAACAGATCACACTCTGGAGATTCAGATCCTGGTGGCTGTGCCTGGAGCTGAGAGGTTCTTGGTGGGAGGCCCTCGCTGTAGGACAGGTCCATTACGGAGAGCTAGCTCGTGGGCAGGGATCGCTGGAGTGAACTGCTCCAGGAAACAACCTTAATTCAATAAGCAGCTCTTACCTCCCAATCAATGCCAGACCTCTGCCCCCTCCCAGCCGTGTTGCTGGAAGCGCCATTATTCTGGCAGAAGGCAACGCTGACTCTCTGATAGCTCTGGTTTCAGCCAAAGGGCACGGACGAGCCAGCGAGCCTCTGGGCTTGTGGTGTCCACACAGTCCTGGTGGCACCGAGCTGCTCCTCTGGGCAGGGCTGGGGGTGCCTCCCTTAACACCAGAGTCAGCCACTGCTGACTGAGGCCTTCCTCTCAGCTGCTTATTGTACTGCCAGACCCCAAGCGTTGCAGCTGAATATTTCAGTGCCAAGTGTCTGCCCCAGGCTGATTTATCTTTTTTCCTTTAAACAGGAGCTTCAGCAATAATTGGATCTGTTGTTTCTCGGAGCGAGACTAAGGAAAAATATGTTCATAAGAAGTCCTGCTATGCTGGAGAAATGCAATGCCTCTGGCCTCAGTGGACACCTGCAGTCCACACTCCACTTACTTCCCACACGGAGTCATGAAGTGATGCCTAGCTGCTCTTTGTGCTGTTCCTCATGTTCTGGATACTGGGGTCTCCTTTGGAGGGGTACAGAGCTGTGTGGGCATATCAAGGTAACAGAACTCATCACCTCTGCATTTTGTCCTACCAGGACTAGTGGGTATCTCTGTGTCTTGGTCTCACCCCTCTTTCCCTCTGCTCTACAGGGCTGCAGTGAAAAATCAACTCATTTTAACATATGACATGAGCCCTGGTGCTGTAAGCATGACCTCAGGAGAACAGCCCAGGAAGAGAGTTGTCACTGGGGAGACTGCTGGGCAGCACACAGATGGCAAGGGATACAGCCTCACCCTGAAGAGCAAGGCTAAGCCCATGCAAGATCGTACCTGTGCCTGTCAGGCAGTCCCATCCAGCGCAGCACTAAGTCAGGTAGGAAACCAGCAGGGAAAAGCATGCTAAAGAACCTGAGTCTCTTTTTTTTCTAACTCCAGTTTCAGCTGTTACTCTTTTAGTGAGTGAGAGGAATTCAAGCTATTTGTTCCTGGCTGTCAGACCTTAGCTTCTGGGCTGTTGCCTCTTATTTGTTTTTAGTTGCCTGGCTCCTCACAGTGATCTACTTCTTCCTGTGTATTTCAGTATTCCCCCCTATGGGCAATGATTTCCCCTTTGTCACCAAAATATTGCATTAGCATTCATCTGTTTTTTCTGTGCTAAGTCTGTTTAAAAAACCAAGAAACAAGAAAACCAGCAGACTGAAAGGAGTTTCATCCCATCCTCCTTTCAATGCTGCCTGCTACCAGCTCCTTTCTAGTCAGGTTGCTACTCATCTTCCAGTGCTTGCACTAATTCTCAGCTTTGCTGGCTTAACTGTTAATTTTCCACTAGCAGGCATTTTCTGTGGAGTCCAGACAGATGAGATCTTCTGCCATGCCTTTTTCTAGAGATCCCTCTCACCAAAGCAGTGCCATCTGTGTAGAACATGACTTACCCATTGTAAAACCCACCTTGCCTTTGAATTTTATTTACCTTTGCCTTCCATCTAGGCCTTCCCTTCTCAGGAGGTATGCAAGGCTTATGTCCTGCCTATGTGCTCACATTTGTGCATCCACCACGTGCTGTTCTTCAGTCTTCTAGTCCCACATTTCTTCTTCCTCCCCTGCTTGCAAGATCCTTTAGAAACCCCTGCTACCAGCCCTTTGTTTTATTCTGGTATCTCCCTCTGAGTTTGGATTTGGAGTTTGCCTCCTTCTCCCAGTTAAAGCACATCAATCTTTTACTGGAAACGTCCATATCCGAGTCCTCCTCCCTATCAACCTTTATACCTTTCCTATTTTATTCCTTATTTTATTTCTCACTGAGAACTCGACCTGGTACTTCTCTCCTTTAAGGTCAACTCTCAGTTTTCTTTTTGACAGACAAAATAATTTGAGTGCTTGACGTGCCTGCTGGAAAGCTTTGGGGGTTTTTCCCCCTGGAGCACTGAGATCACTTGGCTCCTTTCTACATCCTCTTCTTCCAGCAATACTTTCAGAGTGTTGTTACCACACTGGAGGCAGTGGGCTGGGATTCATGTTACCAGCATGGATCATAGGTCTATATGACTTGCTTCCTCATTATTCCCAGTGGAATGTCCATTACCTCTCGCCACAGCTTTATGCTGTTACTTCATGTGCTGTCACGGGCTCCAAAACCCCTTCCAGAGCCTCTGCTTTCCAGTCGGAGCACCCTAGGAGTCCGCCTAGGAATTTCTTATTCCAGGAACAACTTTTTGTAGTAAAATGCGGTTTAAGCGGGCTCTGCTCACTGAACTGTGGAGAACTGCTTTGCATGGTTGCCCTGTGCTCCTCATTATTCATCACTTTGAATCTCTTTGTCATTTATGCACTGTAACAGCACTGAGACCTGCATCTGCTTCCCAGAGATGAAAATGCTGGAAAGTGTCAGGCCTCAAGCAGCTCCCCAAAGAACCCTTCTTGAAACACTCCCATCTGTAGATGATTCACCACTGACAATTACTTGTTGAGATCTGTCAGCCAGCTCTTAATGTAGTTAACGTGGGGTTTATTGATATTATACACTGCTGATTTTTAAATCAGAGTGTTGTACAGTCGAATGTCAAACGCCTTACAACAGCCCTCCCTAAAGCTGACTTGGAGCCAGCCTTGGAGTCAAGTGGTAGGTGTGATATGTGTCAAATAATTGTGTCATCTCATCAGGGAAGGCCCACAAAACTAGCTGAGCCAGTTGTGAAATATATTCCCATCCTCTGCCGTCGCTTACCACCGTGAAACTCTTGGGAATCTCGTTCCAGTCTCTCCGAGCTGATTGCTGCCTCCCTGCGTGCCCCCGCACCCTTTGGAGCAGGAGTTTTGCTGCATCTTTCTTCCACCCAGCGTTAGTGTGGGCCTCTCCTCAGTCAGGGAGTGTACCTGATGCTCAGCACCGGGCAGACCCCAAGGAAGGTGGGATGTGTGACCTGTGGGCCTCAACATCCTCTGTCTCCAAAGGCAGTTGAAGGTGTAATTATTCATCTAATCCCCTTCCTCCTTCTGGTGTGCACAAGCTGGAAGCCTGGGCTCTGGGGAAGCAGAGAGGATGCTGAAGAGGGCTCAGTCCTGCAGGAGATGTTCACTCATCCCAGAGCTAAACCTGAGACTGATGGGACCAACCAAACATTTCCCCTCCGAAAAGACCAGCAGTGCCATGTGGTTCCACGGCCCTTGGCGGAGACTGGAGGGACCATGTCCTGGGGGCTCTGGAGGGACCATGTCCTGGGGGCTCTGGAGGTGCAGAGCGGGACAGGGGACAGGTGGTGCTCTGTCCCCTCTCTTCACTGCCATTGTAACTCGGATGCACTTGGTTTAAGTCAGCTGGTAATCGCAGGCGGTGATAAATAGTGAGAGACAGGAGTTCGTTGCAAACAAATGAGCCTCAACTAACCTCATTTCTTCTTTTGACAGGATAACAAGCTTAGAGGATAAATTCTCCCCTGCCAGAATTTGTTTCTCTGCTGCCAGCCACCTCAGCATTTAGCAAAACCCCATTCTTTGCTCAATTCCAGGCTGCTTCAAGCAAAGGTGGGTTCAGACCACCCTCCTCAAGTTTTGGATTCAGTCCCACAAACTTTCTTCCTGCAGGCTGCTGTACTTGTTCCCAATCTTCCCACTTCTGGAGATGCTTGAGCCTCCCCACCACCTGCAGCTGTCAGGGGCACTCTGGGGCAGGATGGCAGAGCCCACACTGACCCGAGACGCCGTGGCAGAACTGCTGCCTGCTGGTGTGGGGAAAAACCAGCCGTGTACATCAGCAGCAAGGAGGGCTCTTCTCAGGAGGCCTTGCAAGGTGTCTGAAGAGGCTGTTCCCGGGCAGCTCAGCAGCACTGGTAAGTAAACTGGCAAGAACTTGGGATTTTCCTGTGTCTGCCAGGTGTTGCTTGGTTTTGAGACACTGCTGGTGTTGGACACTTTGGAAGTGCCTTTCCTACCCCTCGGGAAGCCATGCAGCCTCTCAGTTGTGTGCCATGCCTTTTGTTGAAGGAGTTTTCTCTCAGCAGCACTTCAGAGCCTCCCAAGAGTCCAGAAATGCCCACAAATATGTAAAGTGCTTAGGAAAAGAAGCCAGGTTTCCAGAAATACGGGAAGACCACTCAGAGGCAGAGGAGTTTGGGGTGCACTGCCTGTGACTCAGGGTTTTGGAGTGCTCTGGTTATCCAGCACCTCTAAAAAACCCAGCTGTGAGATGCAGAGTAGCAGGTACACCAGTGAAATGCTCCAGTAATGTGCTGTTTAGCAGCATCCTGAAAGGACCTTGTCCTCCAGGCTTTGAGTGCTGGGCATGGTACTCATCTCTGGTGGCCCTTTTCGCAGCACTTTTGTCGCAAATAAGAGCCTGGACCCTTACATCCCCTTAGGCAAAGGTACCGGGTGAGAGGATGTATTTAAATAATTAAAAAGTGCTTTTCTCCATTCATGATCATTGCGTCACATCCTCGCTGAGCACAGTTCTGTGTGCAGTGCTAAACGGAGCCCTTTGCCAATTTCTCCCAATTGGTCAAGGCCTTGAAGAGTGAAATCAGCAGCATTCAAAATGAAGCAAAAACTCTGCCAGCGTTAGGGTTTGTCACAAAGTGAAATTTGCCCGTGGTTAATTTTGAGGATTTGTTAGGGTGCGCGACCTGGGCCCCAATCCAAGCGGTGCTGGCAGGATAAAAATCCTCCCCACGCCACCAAGGCATGCATTTCAGGGGCACCATTTGCAATGTGGTGGTCCCTCTGTGTAAAGAAAATAGCTGTCCATTTCAACCCAGGCTGACCTACTGCCTGCTCAGGGACTTGCACGGCCTGTCTGTCTTTCCCCAGAAGTGCTGAGCATGTACAATTCCCACTGACTTCTTCGTGGGCAGGTTTGACAGGTTAGATCCATAGTTTGGGGGATTTTTATCACGTCTGGTGACACCTGAAAAATGGCAGATTAAAACACAGTTCAATCTTAACCCTGCCTGTGGATTAGCATTTTAACCAAGTCCCCACCGTGCTGGATGAACTGCATCAGAGCGCCTTTCCTTGTGAGAAGCTACTGCTTGAGTGCCACTGTGATGCAAGAGCAGATCAATCTGCCCCTTTAGATTGCAGCTGCTCTGAAGTTTTGGACTTGTCCTGAATACAGAATTCAAAACAAAGCTTGAGAGCCTGAAAACCTGTGTTGACTGAGAATAAGGTTTGTGCAAACCCCTGCCAAGTGATAAGGCAGCTCCCCCTGGCTCTGAGAACGGATCTTTCCTCCCCAGCCATGCTCAGGTGCGAGGGGAAGCTGGAGATCCTGTGAAAACACCCAGTCCTGCAGCTCTGGGCTAACTGGAGGCTCTTGCAAAGTGCAGACTGGGTGTCTTTCACCTGTGGTTTACCACGGAGGCAAATCAACAATTTGCTTAAGAAAATATCTTTACAATCCAGCACATCGATTACCAAACGTGTAATGAAGAGGTGCTTGAAAGGTGCCTTGGTTTTGCATATCTCTGTTTGAATTCTGGCTCCACAGAGACAGATATGGTTTTCCCAAAGCCGCTTCCTGCTGCGTGTTTGCCTCCGGCTTAGACTGGTCACCGGGGCTTCAGATTGCAAAAATCAGATCGGATGTGCCTATCTCTGTTTTCAGCAAAGGGACAAACTTTGCCCTTTGCGGTGCCTGCAGAGCGGTGAGCAATGAGTGTTTGTGGGAATATCGGCGAGCTGGGCTAATAACCTGCCCGACCTTGCTGGGGAGAATCCCTTCTGCCCTTGCAAGACAGAAGTGAGTCTCCCTCTGTAGCTGAGAGTCCCCTGCGTTCGGGGTATCTTACAGCAGAGGGCATGGGGAGATGGTGTTGGTGGAGGAGGCTCTCCCTGCCTGCCCGTGTGCTCTCTGAGGGTGCAGAATTGCAGGCTCTGGTGGGCCTGCTAGCTGCTCACATACAGCTGTGAGTGTGGGCATGAACAGCCCACAGCCTGTTAGCCGTGCAAAACTGCGCCTTAAAACAGAGAAATTTCCCTGTACAGCCGGGAAAAAGTCGTGCTCTGCTCTGCTGCAACACTACCCGAGCTACCCGCTTTCAAACATCCCCCTAGCTGTCTCAGTGCTCCTTCTGCTCCCTTTTCCTGCTGGATGCTGCCCCTCTGCTGGCTTTGGTGATGTTGTCCCTTTGGCAGCAGACAGCCTCTTGTCATCCCTGCAAACAGGAAACTCGAGGCCCTCAGCTTTTGGGGACAGGCTCTCCACCATGGGGTGAGCTTCTACAGCACCCTCCTGTTCACAGGGTGGGTACGTGAGTGTATCTTCAGAGTCTCTCAGGAGGTTTCTGTACAAGGACGGGGTTTGCACCTGGAGCCTGGGTTCTCATTTTGGACTGCTTAAGGCCTTCCTGCTGGCAGAGAAGGTAGGAACTGGTTTCAGAGACTAACCCCGGGATTTAACTTCAGGATTCCCTCCAGGTGCCTGGCTTTGCCTGCCCATCTCCCCAGGACAGTTTCACTCTGCACCAGCAGCTACAGCAAGATCCGTGTGAACAGAGCTGGTGACCTCTCTTGGAGAGTCCCAGATACTGGGCTATCAAAAAGAAGTTAATGAGATAATCAGAGCTGACACAAGAACAAAATATTGCCCTCCAAAAAACTTCCCCTTGTCATTTTCCTGCACGTCTCGGTGCATTTTGTGGTTTTCTGCCATCACCCACGGCTCGTGCACAGCGGCCCTGATAGCTGAGTACACATCTCCTGGTGTGGTTTGTCCTCCTCCATTCTTCTTGCTCAGCCCTCCTTCATTGATTCTGATTGACTCTGAGGCCATTGATTTTAAATAAGGTCTTGGGGGAAGGCCTGAGGGTTTTGCTCTGGTTTTGTGCAGCAGGCTTTGAGTTCTGGTCGGGAGCCACGGAGCACTGCTGCTGTATTAAATGATGGTCAGCGATAGGAACGCAGTCATCGCTTAATACCCCAAATTGCTGCTTTTAAGTGGGCAGGGTTTGGCTTCTGGCCAGATCTCTGTGCTCCTGGCAGAATGATTCATTACCTTGTTCTGGCAAATGTATTTTCATCTGCTAGTTTAAATCTGATTTCTAGTACTCTGTGTGGTTCTCACAGCTGAGGAATTTCCTGCCCTTTATCCGCCTGTTTTCTTCCAATCTAGGCTAAAATCAATACACTTAAATAAATAAAGCCATTGGGCTTGCGAGTACCTCCTGCTGTGTCAGCGGCAGAAGTAAAGCTGGGTGACCAAAGATTAGTTAAGCCATTTTCTTCTTCTTTAAGTAAATTTGCTGTTGTTGAGGCGTGCTAGACCTCAGCAGGGAGCACTTGCCAGCCGGCAGATCCAACAGCATGCCTTGGCATCCCGTCAGTGGCAGCTGCCTCTGTGGGGAAGAGTCCCTGTCCTGGTCTGTGGCCACCCCTACCCATTGGCGCTTGGGTTAGGGCATGGTTTTCTGGCATTTTTTAATGCTTTGTGATGGGGATGTTCTGCCACAGGGTGTAGCCCTGTCCTTTTAAAGCACAGGTGTGGCTTTCACTTCTGCTCTTCCCTGGCAGACTTGATTGTCAGGTCTGCTTCTCCTGAGAGGGTGATACACTGCGTGGCACAGACTCCTCTGCCTGCCCCGCAGAGGGGGATGCTGGCAGGAGCATCCCACACCAGGATTCACGTGTCCATTTCTCCCGGGGCCAGGGAAAAAGGGAAGGGTGGCATGAAATGAGGTCTTCTGTTTCTTCCCTAATGCCAGGAGTTACCCCCGAAGCACGGAGTCCAAGGAGCAAAAAAACAGGTTTAGGATTTTTAGACCAAGCCTTAGGGTTTCCGCAGCCCTGCCCTTGTGCGTGGGGAGTGGACAAGAGCGGGTTTTGTTGGTGAGCAGTTAAGTGCATTCCCTGCCCTGGACTGAGTTCACTGCTGTATGCTGGGCTGAGAAAACCTCAGTGCAGAGGAAAACACATCCTCTCCTGCCTTCCCGGGCGTGCCCTCAGCTCCCCACAGAGCCCCCTGCTCCTTGCAGAGCCCAGTAACTCAGCTTCACATTCATATGAAGAACAGCAACTGTGCTCTTGGGCCTCAGCCTGGTGCCAGCTTCCAAATTACAGTGTAAGCCCTGCTCCAAAGGTCTCCCCTTGACTCAGGGCAATCGTTCAGAGATGTCTCTGTGCAGCAGCTGCACCAGATGGAAGGAAACTGCCTTTTTAATATTCTCTGTACGTGCTGGGGTTTGGGTGTTTGTGGGGTTTTTTTGAAAGGAAAATTATTTTAAACTGAATTGAAAATAGTGACAAACATCAAACTTTTTATTAATAGAATCATAGAGTAGTTTGGGTTGGAAAGGACCTCTAAAGGTCATCTGCTCCAACCCCCCTGCCACCAGCAGGGACAGCTTCAATTTGATGAGGTTGCTCAGAGCCCTGTCCAACCTGACCATGAATATTTCCAGGGATAAGGCATCCAACTCTGGGCAACCTGTTCCTGCATTTCACTACCCTCTTGTAAAAGCCTCCTTCTTTATATCTAATCTAAACTGACCCTCCTCAGTTTAAAACTCTTTGTCCTATCACTACAGGCCCTGCTAAAATTTGTCCCCACCTTTCTTGTGGGTTCCCTTTGAGTACCGAAAGGCTTCAATAAGGTCTCTCCAGAGCCCTCTCTTCTCCAGGCTGAACCATCTGGGTTCTCCAGGAGAGGTGCTCCAGCACTCTGATCATCTTTGTGACCTCCTCTGTACTCGCTCCAACAGGTCCCCGTCCATCTCATGTTGAGGACCCCAGAGCTGCACGCAGGACTTCAGGTGGGATCTCACAAGAGCAAAGGGGCAGAATCCTCTCCCTCAACCCCCTGCCCACGCTGCTCTGGATGCAGCCCAGGATGTGTTTGGCTTTCTGAGCTGCCAGAGCACGTGGCTGGCTCATGTCCAGCCTCTCAGCCACCAGCACCCCCAAGTCATCCTCAGTGGGGCTGTTGTCAATCCCTTCATGCCCCAGCCTGTGTTGATACCCGGAGTCAGCCCAACCCAGGTGCAGCACCAGCACTTGGCCTTATTGAAGACCATGAGATTCCCATGGGGCCACTTCCCAAGCTTGTCCAGGTCCCACTGGATGGCATCTTTGACACACATCTTCAGGTGTGTCAACTACACCACTCAGCTTGGTGTCACCTGCGAGCTTGCTGAGGGTGCACTCGATCCCGTTGTCTGTGTCACTGATGAAGATATTGAACAGTACCTGTCCCAGTATGGACCCCTTAGGGACACCACAGGTCACTGATGTCCATCTGGACTCTGAGCCATTGACCACCACCCTCTGGATGTGATCTCCCCCTGCCATTTGCTACTCAGTTGCATGACGAAAAACTGTTTCATAAAAACACATCCCACCTTTTTTTTTCTCCTGTTATCATCTACCCAGCTCTAGCTGCAACTCACTCTTGGGAGCAACTTGGATGTGTTACAACCCAGCGGTTCAGCACAGGCAGGGAATGAAAGTGCAATGCCTTCCCTCCCTCCTTGCCAATAATTGCAGGGCCTGGAGAGAAAAGCACTCAGGGTGGGGGGGCTGCAGCATCAGGCTCACGGCACAGAGGTAAGTGGGATGCCACATCATCACTGCAATCTTGCAATTCCCTGGCAGTGGGTGGGACTTCCAGAGCCTGCCATTCCTTGGTCTCTCCGGGCTGTGCTGGGATGCCCTCAGTTGCCCAAATTGGTGAGGTCACCGTGCAGTGAGTCGTGCTGTGTATGGCAGGGCTGCCCCAGGAGTTCCTCTGAAGGTGAGTGCAGGTATCACAAAGCTGCGCCCCGAGCTGGAGAGATGCAATGGAGTGGAAAGGAGACAGGCTCTGTTTACACACAGATACCTGTGCAGCCAGCAGTGTTAGTGAGCGAAAACAGAAAAGGACATGACAGTTACACTGGGTTTTCATTAAATATTAAATGGAGTGAAGGTTTTTAGAGTGTGCCTGGGCTGTTTTCAATTGTCTGTCTGATGGCATGAGAGGGAAGCCAAGTGGGTGAACCCTGGGTCTGGACGTGCAGGGTTTCCTGCTCAGGAGCCGTGGTGACAGGAAGTGTTTGTGTGCAGGCTGCCTCTGCAGCTCATCTCACCCAGAGCAGCAAATCTCCTCCAGTTGTCCCACTGCTGGTACGGCCCAGAGAGAGGAGTTTACTCTTGCAGGTGTCTCCAGCAAGAGGTCAGGGGAGGGAGACAGCTGGAGCAGAGCTGTCCCAGGCTGGAGCAGCAATGGTGAGCAGCAGACACCTCCCTGGTCGCTGGCTGGGGATGGGGAATTCACCACTCACGTACCCCCTTTCCACCGGGTTTAACACAGAGCGAGTTCCCCGTGCGCAGGGAGCACTGAACAACTGCTGTAGCTTCTTGTTTTGGTGCTTTCTTTTCCCCACTTTTCCCCTGCCCCAGGAGCTGTGACACAGCCTGGGCGCAGCCCTCCCATCCTGCTCCATCCCCTCTGCAGCCTCGCCTCTCCTTGTGCAGGAGCTTAGCGGGGCGGCAAGAGGGAATCTCTGAACTTGGATTGGGTTAATAAGTTAAAATGCAGAGCCCTAATCCCTGCTGCTAAATCAGAATGTAATTCAGCTTATAAACCACAGCCCAATCCATGTGAATTACAATCACTTTAAATACAGCCAGGACTAGCTGGGATTTAACATCCTCCCAAGAGATCCTGAAAAATGAAAACTGGGACACTGTGCTGCTCTGGGTGAACCTGCCATCAGAGGGAGCCGAGGCAGTGGGGCAGAGGGATTTTGTTACCTCCCAGGCCCCAGAAGAGAGGGAACCTTGTGTGCCACCCTTGGTCAGGGCACGTGGCTGGGAGATGCATGTGAGCCTCCCGCAAGAGCTTATCCCTGGGGAGGGGGACAGAGGCTGCCAGCAAACCCACAGCACTTTTATCTTTAATTTAGAATGTTTATCTCAAGAGATTCTTCCAGCTTTAAAACAAACATAAGGAGATCTTCATTTGCCTGGCAGCATCTGGCCTCTGAAAGCAGGCACGTACAGTCCCAGCAGCAGGGCTGATAGCGAGGGCTTGTTCTCTGCCTCCTTTCTCCCAACTTTACCCTCTGTCAGAGTGAACCTTGCTCTCCCTCTTCAAGTTTCAGGAAACCACTAGACAAAATGGGTCTTTCCAGAGCTTGAATCAACAGTGGGAACCGGGTAAGTGTTCCCATAAGTGCCTAGGAAGATCTTTTACTGCTTTCACTGTTACTTTATGAAGTCCTGGCTTTCACAGCTTTGACGGGCAAAGAACAATTGTTCATTGTCTTCCTGCAGCACCTTGGCCTGGGGAATGGGAGCAGCCGAGTCCTTCTGCCGCCGCTGACCCACAAGCTTTCCCAGGGAGCCTCAGGCAGCGTCTGGGAGCATGCAAATTCAAAGGTTTCACAGAAATTGAGGGTCTTAATGGATGCTCTTCCAAGCACTAAACTGGAAAGTCCCTGTGGGAACAAGGCATGACTCTTGTGGGCTGCCAGGCACAGATAAGGAGTTCAAGGCATCCAAGTTAGTGGGTAGAGGTTAGAAAATAAGATCTTCTGCTCAGACTGGTGCCTATGTTTGAACCTTTTAAGGAAGATTCTGATGGTGTTTTTTTCACATCACTCTTTTTTGTGGTTTCCTTATATTTCTCTTTTTCCATTGGTGAAAGGCTATCGCCGTTGTGCTATCACCTAGCCAAAATGAGAATGCATGGCAATTTCTCAAAGCCTGGCATGTAAAGTGCCTGGTGCACTGGGATGGAGAGCTTGTGAGTTTTCTGTGGGTGTGATGAGGGAATGGAAATGATCCGAGCTCTTGGGTGCTTTCCCAAACCCAAGCTAGCCAGTTTTCTATGTTTAGATATGGTTTACTTAGCAGCACTGCTAGATTGGAGAGGAGAGCAGAGGGTTTTCAGGCACCAACAATGCCTGCTGAGGCAGCCCGAGACTGTTCTCTGCCCCAACCAGTGGTGGGGCCCTGGGATAGAAGAGGGTGAACTCCCCTGCTCCTCAGACCAATGGGGCACAAAGCTCCCATCCACACTGCTCTTGGCTCCTCACAGAAATATACAATCAGCCGATGAATCTCCTCCCAGGCAGCTGGGCCAGTTTGGCCCCACAGTTGTTCTGACGTCGTCCCTGTGTCCTCCAAGATGTGCCTCAGGGCCATTGTCCCTCTCAGCAGCTGTCTGGGCGTTCACCAGACTTAGAGGTAAGGGCTTTTTCTCTTTCCCACTGAAGTCATCACAATATTTTGAATTTTTGCAGGGTTTCACAGTCACATTGTTAGTTTCCCCAGAGCCTTCAGAGAGAGCTGTGAGCAATGCTCCCCCCTACTTTTGCTGGTCTAACCACAAAAAGGAGAGAGAGACTCATCTGAGTGTGACCAGGATGGCCCAGCCTTTATTCCTGAGGCAGAGGATCACACCACTTCCCACCAGGGCTGCCCATCTATGTGCACTTCGTGTTGGAAAGGGAGGTCTCATCTTTCTGTGGATGACCTATAAAACGTGCTTTGAAACGAGGGTGGTCCCAAGAACTCGTACTGCACAAAGAGGCCAAGCTGACCCTGAAGCTGGATGTGTTTCTTTGCCGTGCTGGTGGCACCAGCAAGGATCTGTCTGTGGCAGGGTGGGAGCTCTGACAAAGCCTCAGGTGGCAGGCTGATCCATGCAGCCACCACAGCTCTGTGTCACGGCTCGGGGCACAGGGATGTCACCTCTGTGCTGGTGCCAGAGCCCGAACAGAGCAGGTACCTCCTGCGTGTGAGCTGGCTGCTGTACTGGGTGCCCCTGGTAATTCAGGGAGAGCACCTGCCCGCCTAGGAGAGGGGAGCTGTCCTCCCCAGACCCACCCCAGTGTGTGATGTCCCCGCAGCTGAGCGGGGAAGTGTGGCTGTTTCCACCTCCCAGGCCTCGATGCAAGAGGCCCGGAGATGCTCGTTCCTCCCAGGGGGTGGCATTGGATTTGATCTCACCTCAATCAAACAATTTGCTTTTAATGGGCGTGTACAGGCCCTGGCAGTTCCTTCTTTGAGACTGCTGCTTCTGTGCATGCCCAAAGATGCCTGGCTGGAGAACAGCCTGCAGCTGTCAAAGGGCAGTTTCTCTTGGTTTTGTGTGTGGGGGGTTATAGGCTGTTTTGCAAGGTTGTTCACTTGAAGTCTCTTCTTATTAGGCTTCTTCTCAGGGTGAATGTTAAAGGGCACCTCTTCCATCAGGAGACTCCAGGCCCAGCCTGCCCACTGCCAGCCTGTCCCTAGAAAGAGCATGGTACTGCATCCCTGGGATGCATCATGAAATTATCCCTCATCCCACGTGCTGCCACACACAAGTGGGCACTGACAAAATAAGGCTTTCAAGTGACTTTAACAAGGAATTACAACGTCTGCTCCATCCTCTATACGGGCTGCAATACTGGAAGGATGAAGTGATTTCATGTGAGTCTGGCCCCAGCTGCACTTACTCCCGTGCTGGCAGAGATGTGAAGGCCACGATGAAGGCTTCAGGGAGTTCATCCTAAAAGGGGAGGAGATGGGAGACAACGGGACCACTGTGTGCTAATCCCCTCTCCCCGCAGTGGAGTGACTGGACAGAGGATAACGCCAGGACAGGCTGACCTCCTACTCCTGCCTTCTCCAAAGATGACCTCAGGAGCAGAGCGCTCCCATCAGCAATCGTACTGGTCCCTGCCAAAGCTGAGACAGGGCAGGGTCCCAGACAAGCACAGGACTGGCTGTGCTCTCCTCTGTGCTGGATGTACCTCTTGGCTCAGCCACTGCTCAGCACCGAGATGCCTCTTGAGAATAACGAATAACCAAAATGCTTTGTCAGCGTGGCAGCCCATCACACCAGCAGAGGCTGTGCCTGAAATACAGGAGCAGTGCAGTTTGTGCTGAGGAACTCCCCCAGCGACAGACAGCTCCTGCATTATTAACAACGGTGCTGATGAATCCCTGTTAATGAGACGTGCTCGCTCAGCCAGCCAGCCAAGAGGCCATGGCCATGCTGCTCTCAGCTCCCCACTGCAGCCTGTGCCTTGGAGAGCCAGAGATGATTGCTCTGGGGAGTAATTGGCAAGGCTGTGCTGTAAGATTTGGCTACTTTCCCTAAAATTTGCACATGTCCTGCCAGACTTGAGCTAGGTAGACATGGAAATCCAGCGTTGGTTCTTTGGTGGCTGTGAAAAAGCAGGGTAAAAGGCTGCCATCCCCATGGACTCGTGACTAAAGAAAAAGATCTGTGACTTGCTGTGTACTCTCTGCTCTGCTCTAGAGAGCAATGTAGGCCATATTCTCTAGTCTATTCTTAAATGCCTCAACCAGGGGAGCTTCCTTCTTCTCTGGCTCAACAGATTTTCATGTTAGGAAAATCTTTATCCATCTCTCTCTTTTTTTTTTTTAACTAAATTTCATCTTGCTCCATTTATCAATTCTCCTTTTGGTTCCTGGATGCAATTACTCTCCCACTGTGGTCATTATACCTCCTAGGATACTTGTAGAAGAGGATTTTATACAGCCTTAGCTGATGTTTGGCCAGGAAAGACATCTTAAACTCTTTCAGTTTTTGCTAAGTCAAGCCTCCTCTGAGCTTTCCTAGCTGCATAATACTTTTTGGACAGTATAGCACATGGGATGGTATTTAGGAGCCTGTGTGGATACAGAAAGACTGGTCAACCTCCAGTGCACCGCATAATGCCTCTAGAAGCCAGCACGCTGTCGCCTGTTCTGATCACGCTGCAATCAATGTTAATTCCCCAGCAGTGCTGCCAAGATACTTCACTCTGCACTGCAGACACCCTGATGCCTTCCAGATGTCACAGATGACGTCACATGCCTGATGTCATCGTTGCCTTACGCAGAGCAAGTCGGATAGCCTAACCTGTTTGTGCTACACCCTTCTGTCTGTCGATGGGTTTCTGTAACGTGAACAGTGTTGACCTCCAAAGTTTGTCTGTGCAAGTGGAGGGCGATGCAAACCCTTCAGGAGCTAAGAGGCTGGTTAAGATTGCATGGGAATAATTTGAGTAGCACTTTTTTTTGTTGGTGGGGGTTTTTTTATGTTTTGAAGCAGAACTTCTTGCAGATCTTGTAAGGAGTCTGTGGAGTTAGGGCAGTGTGGAGCCTGCAGAGTTGGGGCAATGAAATGAAAGGAGTGGTGCTGGTAGGGCACCAAATCTCCCAACAAGATTGTGCAACACCAAAATGACTGATAAATTAAAAATATTGAAGCTACCTCTTTTATACTTTCAGATTTTAGGTATGTGACAAGAAGGGATGCTAAGGTAGCCTCGAGGCCCTGATTTTGGCAGCAGAGTTTCGCTAATGTCCCTCTAAGCTCACACAGAACACCAAGAAACCCTGGCAAGACCTTGGAGAAGCCTGCCGCACTGACGACCAAACCCAGAGGTGCTTTGGACTGAACCAGTGGCAGGTGAGATGGTTTGTCTTGGCATCAAGGAAGGTAGAGCCGAACCTTTGGAAGGGATCACAAAAGGAGAGGGATGCTGAACAGGCTCTCTGCCACCTGAGAGGCAAAGCCTTATCCGTATGCAAAGTGGCGCAGGCCTGGGTAAAACACCGCTGGTGTAGGAGGTGAGCAGATCAGGTGTGTAATAACGCAGAAACAGCACTGCTAATGCTCAGGCTGCAAGAACAGCACTGCACAGACCCTCCTGTGCTCGCCCCCACTGTACCCCACGTCTCCCAAGCAGAGGTGAGCTCATTTTCAGTGCAGCCTTGGGCAGTGCAATGGAAACAGAGCCTGAAAAGGAGCCAGGGAGTTCCCTGAGAGTGGGATGGAGAATGGGAGTGAAGCAGTCTCCCCTGAGCAGGAGACCAGCTTTCCTTCTTGCCTGCAGAAGCTGTAACTGTACTGACAGTCTGTGCTACGTGTTGAGTCCTCTGCAGGACCGAAATATCTTGCTTAATTGGTGGCAGCGGGTTATGCTATCTAAGTTTCGCAAGCCTAATGATCGTGCTCTAATCATCTTAAAAAAGGAATAGGTTAAAACGAGGCCCACCACTGATCCCTGAAGGGCCCCACCACACACCTCCTCGGTACCCCTCCTCTCCAGTTACCATCCCCTCCTGCTGCAGTCATCCCGCCGGCTTTCTGTCAGCGTGGCAGAGCATCTGGAAAGCCCCACAGAATTCCTCTTGAAAGCACTGTTTCACCAGAGCTAATATGAGCACAGAGCCTCACCCAGGAGAGCTGGGGTGTACTCCCAACTCTGATGCTGACCACATGGGTCACCCAGGGGCTGGCCTTCACCTCTGCAGTTTGGAGATTGCTACTTGTGCATCCTGTGCAGTGGGGCTGCTGCCTGCCAAGGGTCACTGTCCCTCCGTCATCTTCCCCATCTTTTGGCACTATTTCCCAGGCTTTGTGCTAGGAGGGGCCTCTCTGTTGGGCCAGGTGATGTTGTGGGTGAGCAACCCTGGTCCCCAGCACATCAGCTGTGAGGATGCTGTGAGGCCACCTGGGCTGCGGGGAGGTTTTGGGGCCCAGGAGCCCCAGTGGTGCTGGGGAGTGAGCTCCAGCTGTGCCTTGCCCCAAGCACGGTGAGCCTGCTGGAGCAAACCTTGGCGTGACAGTGCGGAGCCCCTGTTTTCAATTAGCGCTGCTATTTCGGAAGGGAGTATCTACGTTTCCGATGTAACCCATGGCAACCATCTGTGGAACCGGCGTTCCTGCTGGCTGGGGAGAGGGAGTGGGGATGGGATGGGGGCCAGGGGCAGTGTGGGGGGAACCCTGCAAGTATTGGGAAGGCAACATCTCCTCCCTCCGGGTGCCTCTCCTGCCCGCGCTGGCGCGGGAGCGGCGGGAGGTGTCGGTGAGCCCATCCGCAGCCCACGCAGCTGGATAATTTATGGGCAGCGGCAGCAGCAGCTCACCGTCACTTTGTTTGCAGTTTGCCTCTAAATATAGCTGTGTTTCAAGGGAGGAAGGCGAGCTCCTGCCCGCTGTCTGCCCGCGTCTCCTCCTCGCTAATGAGGGGGTCTCTCCGCGCCGAGGGGAGATGGGGCATCGCCCACGCGGCACCTTCTCCATCCCACATCCCACGCACGCCCTGCCTCACTGGAAAAGGGCAGTGATGAGACGCAAACCTCTCGGGTTGGTGGTTAAACGCCAGCCCAGCCTGGCGACAGCGTCCTGCCCGGCTGAGACTGGCGGCTTGCCTGGGTGCTCCGAGCCCCGACCGCTTCTCAGAAAATGAGCTCTCATGGGAGGGGTTTCTCNTGTGCGGGTTTTTCCTCCGTTTTTTTTTTTTTTTTTTTTTTTGTCTTTTAGCAAAAAGCGCAGTAATTGCATTACTAACAGGGGTATGACACCAAGGCTGGAGTAAAAGATTGCCTGTGGACATCACCTCAGCTAGTTCCCATGCTAAAACCAAACAGGCTGTTGTTTATCCCCCTGCTGCAGGTGCCAGCGTCCCCAGGGAGCACGGCACGGCCCAGGCCACCCGCTGCAGACACGGGGACAGCTTGGGTGGGCACCTCCCAGCCCTGGGACAGGGGCCCTGCAGCAGCCGTGGGGCCAGGTAAGGAGGCACGGCCCGGCACTCCTCATCTGTACTCACATGCAGGTAAAGGCAGGGCTCCCCTCTCCAGGCTGTGAGTTACCCCCACTCTCGTGTTACAGGTGCTGGTGTTGCAAACCACAGTTCTGACCAGGGTGACACATCAGGGGTCAAACCCAACCCCGAGGCTGACGGGAAAGGAAAGGCACTGAAGTGCTGACGAGGCGTTACAATAAGTACCGAGCAGAAAAAAGAACCTATTTATGTTTTAAACATAACATTAATTAATAAAGAAAAGGGTACACTGTAGATACTAAAAGCCCTCAGATACCGAGGAGAAAAAAAATCTCTTTTGCCCATAATTTAGAGACTGCCAGAGCATGGTTCCCTAGACCTAGATGAGAGCAGCTGCACATTTCATCTGGGGAGGAGACCCCTCTGCAGTGGCACACAGACCTGCTCTGCCCCACAGAAGAAGAGCTTTCAGAAAAGAGTGTGAGGATAAAAGGAAAAGGTCATTTTCAGACCGCACCACTCCATCACATCAACATTAATTCCTGTTGGTCCGTTACTTTGGATGTAACTGAATGCAGTGAAAAATGACTCTGTCCCAGTCTGGCAGTACACTTCAGCAAACCTATCTAATAGGTTTATTATAGTTTATTGAGCAAGTGTTAGCCCAGAGTAGATCAGAGCAACCGCCGAAATGCTAAATGGTCTCAGGAATGATGGCATTCCAGGAAGAATTATTGTGGCAGGATGGGTAACTCAGTGTCTAGGGCCTCATGCTACCTCCATCCCTGTCAGAAGAAATAATGGCCAAATTTCCTTCTGAGCCTCATGGCCCATTGGACTAATGTATAGGGGCCAGCCTGTTCCAGCACTTGCAGTACCTTCAGCTCCACCAGCCTGGAGGATCCTTTACAGCCCCTTTCTGTGAACAGATTATTCTCAGCATGAGAATCCATGATCCTACCTGTCCTGCTACACACTGAATGGAAATTCCCTTCTCGTGGTGAAGCAGTGAGTGTTACTGGGCCGCAACCCCCGTGGGGAAAATGTGAAACTTGTGTCCCGGCTCTTGGTAATGACACAATTAGCTCTGGCTGGGAAAGACTTGAAAAACACTTTACTCTTTCTGAAAAAAAATCTCTAAGCCTTGTAAAAAAAAATGGTCTTGAAAATCTTCTTTATAGAGAGACCATATTTTATTACCAGACAGAGTTAACAGCAAGGTTAGTTTACTACACCAACATAAAAGTTAAATGTCCAATTACTGTCTCTGGAAACAGTGTTAGGGAGAGAGGAAACAGCAGAAGGCTCCACCAGCATCTGCCTGCAACCTTAACACCATCCTGCCCACCAGATCCAGATTTCTTTCATTCAGTGCCCAAAAAGAGGATTTATTCTAGGAACACTCTCCCTGCAAAGGGAAGTTTCAAGAAGCCATCCCTCCTTTCCTTACGGTCCATTATTTATGTCCCTATCTTTTCAGGAGAGTTGTAGAGTGAAAATAGAGTGCTGAAGGGCATCCTGGGGATTTTACAGCAGCCCGTGATGTTTCAGTGCAGGTCTCCAGAATCCCCTTATTTTATGCTAATATAGGGTCTCTCTTTATAGAGAGGGCTGTGGTTTCAGCCACCCAGCATTTGTGACACTGCTCATGCAGTGCTTGCAAGCTGATTTGAAAACAGAGAGCTCTGCTGAGAAGAGGGACTCCATAATCCTTATTCTCCAGCCTCTGCTTCCATCTCTTCTCAGTCAGGTGATAAACTTCCATTGCACCAGTCTCCAAATTACTGAGTATATGAGTTCTTCAGCATCCTACAGCAGTTTCTCTTTTGGATGCTCTGTTTCTCAGCAGAATGACTTGCAACATGCTCTCCTAAGTGATTTCATAACAACCTGCAGAAAAATCCTGTACTTTTTTTTCTGGTTACAACCCCCACCTCCCCATAACTAATGCACTATTTCTGACACCCACAACCTGATTTACCCTATAGCACTCCCACAGAGACTGTAGCAGATGTATTAATGATGCTTCTCACTGATTCAGCCCCTGGTATAGAACCATCTTCCCCATTGTGAGGTTGTAAGGAACAGAGCTTTCCCTCACATTGGACCAGCTGTCAGCATCAGCCTGGATGGAATTTTAAGCTCACAGCCCCTTTCTGGTGTGCATGTGCTATCCAGGAGTATCTGCCTTGAGAAGTTTCCACTTGAAACACACCAGGATCAGGCATGGTTGTACACTAGAAGAAGTGCAGAGGGTGGTAGTACCATGTACATATTCATAGACATGTAGATGTAAAAATCCCAGATAATGAATCGACAGGACAAACTGAGTTTTGTGCTTAATGATGTTTCTAAGGAGTACTGCTTCTGCTGGTTGCAGAACTGGGTGTGCCAATGACGCGTGTAATTGAGGTCTCTACTTGGTGTGCCTTGGTGAGTTATTCCAGGGAAGTGAAGGAGAAGGAAGAAGGCCAGAACAAATCAAACATGACCACACTTTTTCCACGCATGACCATAATGGTTAATGTTACTTGAGTGATCTGCTGATAGCACAGGGCCTGATGGCTTCTGGTGCAACTCTGTATTAACAACCAAAGAGGAACTTTGAGGCAACTTATCCTCAAGCCTTATATTGTTATCCCTCATGTCAGCAGCTAAGGGTATCCTTCCCCTCATCCCCATTTTTTTTTTCCTTCAAGTAAGCAGAGAAATTGCCTTTTCCCACCCTGTTTTAATTACAAGAGCCACGTGAACCTTCCTGGAGCAGCTGCCAGAGACTGTACTAGTGCAAGATCACCAGGCCAGCAGACTCGCAGGAAATATGTAAGTAGGTTACAGGGGGGTGGGGGAGGCTGTTAAACACAGCAGGATCCACTTAACAGAGCACCTGTTAGGGGAACAGGCAGACAGAGCAATACCTGCACGACTTCACTCTTTCTAACAAACCCTGGCTAGGCTCAAGCTGGAGTGTGGGAAGCTGGGCAGGGAGGGGGAGGCTGGCAGAGAAGAAGTCGAGGGTGTTTGGATGCTCTGGGCTGGGTGGCTGGAGGGCTCACACAGCTGATACCTCGCTGCTGTTGGAGGAGAGCCTTTGCTTGAGGTGAGCAGGGAGCAGCTTGCCCCGACCCCATCCCTTGTGTATGCACAGGGGTGCTGTGTCCAGCCAGCTCACACAGCCCCCAGAATTCTGGGGTGGACCTGCCTGCGTGTCCTGCTCCTGCAGATACAGGGTGGCAGTGGGTTTAGGGCCACGTGGCCCATCCCTCCCACCCCTCCTGGCTCGACCTGGTCCTGGCAGCCCTGAGCATGCTTTGGGCTCTGCAATGTCTCAGCATCTCCGCTGCTGTGTCCAAAACAACCCTTGCCTCTTCAAACAGCCCCACCTGTGGCCAGTGCCACCACCTGCTCTGTCCCTGGGGGACAGGGCTATGCACCCACCAGCCCTCCTCTCTCAAAGGCCACCAAGAGCAGGGCTCCAGGTAGAGGCTCACCTGTTGCCTAAACCACCTGGCTCACGTCTGACCTGCTTGGGGCTTTAATATAGCCGATAAACACCCCTCAGAAAGCAAGTCCAGGTGTTCCTGGGGTTTCTTGTAGTGAAACAGGTCAGGGAAGGTGACAAAGAGGTGCCAGGCAGGGTTGGAGGACCTGGGGCTCGAACTGTTGCGTGTCTGAATGCTAAAAACTGCAGCTGCAGCTGGTGGCATGTGAGTGAGAACAGCTTTGGGTTTTATCTGTGTCATTGCAGCTGTTGGGAGGAGAGTGTCCCCAGGGCAGGGGATAGCAGCAGTGAGGGAGGAACAACACCCCGGCGTTAGACTTGCTCTCCTTTGTGAAGGCTTTTGAGGAGTTCAGGCAGATTTCATCTTTCCTCGTAAGACATATTTAAATTCTCAGTTCTTAAGGGTGGTGTTTTGACATTGCCCTAAGTAGCTTAAGGACTGCCTTATCTTTTGGAGAGAGGTTCCTCTGGCCACCTGGAGAGCATCTCTGACATTTGACTAGCTGGGTAGTGTTTTCCTTCTCCTGGCCAAGGTAAAACTGCTCTTAGTTAATTATATGCAGCATGAGGATTTTTTTTCCCTTCAAATCTTGTATTTATAGAATCTGTCTGCTGACAGATATTGCCAAATCAAACATCTAAATAAGATTAATGCAGGCAGCTTATTACTGGCTCTTGAGGAAGGCTAGGAATTATGGTTATCAACCAGAATAGGGAAGTTGGGGTGTCTGACCTCTACAACTTATCCTTGAAAAATACTATACAAATATCTTCTGAACTGGTGAGAAGTAATTTCATATTCACTGAATAACAGAGAAGAGTGCAAACGAAAATAACCAGACCTGAATATCAGAGTATATTTTGGTTTTTTTTTTCTTGGTAACAGGATGATGAACATAATCATAAGTGAAATAAGTGCCGAGCCATATTTAACCCTCTCAACACCTCATCAAGACCAAACAGAACTGTGTCAATCCTTCCAAACATAAAAAAATTGCCTGACCACAGAAAACTACACGCTCTGGTCAGTTTTGGGTCCGCTCTGCTATTGCAAGGGAATATTCAGTGATGTCTCCTGCCCCTGGATGGGATTTAGCTGGAAAAGCTGCCCAGATGCCTTCCGGTTTACAGGGAGCCAGGTGGGGTGATGCGTCCAGGACACCCCACATCAGGCTTGTGGCTGGACGTGATGGTCCTGCACAGTTTCGTGCTGGGGAATGTAGTGCACAAGGGCATGGTAACAAATAGACATTTTTTCCACTCCAGATGGCTAACTCAGATTAATCCTGCAGACACGGAGACTGGAAGTACAGTACTTACCTCCTGGTGCTTACCAGCAGCCTGTTTGAACAGAGAGCTGATGACTCCCAGTGGTGTTCTTGATGGGCAATGTCTCCATCTTTTAAAATCATCCTTGCAGACAGGTGATTAGCTCCCTTATTGGCATTTTCACCTGCAGAAATGAGAACTGAATGGGCTGAATGTTCATTTTGCACTGTAATTTATGCGTGCAGTCCAATATAGCTCATACTGAGGATCTATTCCTCTTTTATAATTGGGACAAATTCCATCTCTAGAAGCTCTTCTTCCAAGAGAGGATGAAATATCTAAGCCATCACCTGTCTAACACCATTCAGCTGGTATTTATTTCTGACATGTTAGTGTCAGTAGAAGGCTTTCCAAGCTCACAGAGATATTGGGAGGTTTCATTTATACAATACTGTGAGATTGCCTGATCAAAGGCATACAAGTGGAAATCATTACTGTTATTTTCAGACACGTCTTTAATCACAGCCTCTCCCTATTCATCGCAATCATTGCAATTGTAAATCAGAAGTGAGTTCCCTCACCACCTGGCCACTTGGTGCTCTTTTAATTTCTGCCTGTTGCCTGTACAGTGAAATTTCTCCTGCATCCCCCTCCACCTCTCCGTGACGCAAACGTGCACTAAAATTTGCTATGATAGCTTCACTTTATGTGGATTTGTTTCTGCAAAGAGAGGTGATATCGAACTTTCTGAACCTCTCCCACTAGGAAATGGGGATAATGCTTGGAGCTGTCAATGCAGGGACCATTCACCAGTGCCTGACAACCTTGCTGAAGTGACTGAATTATATTCCTGCCAGCAGAAAGTAGGAAATTAGTTACAGTGATTTAAACATGGGACTAGAGAAATTTGACCTTCTAACTACAGAAAGGAATAAGCTTGTTAATTTATTTCTTGATAATGTATATATTTTTGGTCTGATCATGCAGAGTCCCAGTGCTGTGGTAGCTTCTGGCCAGGAGAACTGAACTTTCTCCTTTCTGTTGTTTCTATGGGATTTGTGCACCTGATATTGTGATAGAGCTGGTCTGTAGTCTCTCCCAAAACCAGTGGGCCCCTCACTTCAAGAAAGACATTGGAGTGTTGGAGTGGGTCCAGAGAAGGGTGACGGAGCTGGGGAAGGATCTGGAGCACAAGTCCAAGGAGCAGCTGAGAGATCGGGGGATGTTCAGCCGGGACAGAAGGAGGCTCAGGAGAGACATTTTTGCTCTCTGCTACCTGAGAGAAGGTTGTAGCCAGGTGGGGTTTGGCCTCTTCTCCCAGGCAACAAGTGACAGGACAAGAGGACGTGGCCTCAAGCTGTGCCAGAGGAGGGTCAGGTTGGACATCAGGAAGAATTTATTAACGGAAAGAGTGGTTAACCATTGGAACAGGCTGCCCGGGAAGATGGGAAAGTTACCATCCCTAGAAGTGTGCAAGAAGTGACTGCATGTGGCACTTAGTGCCATGGTGTTGTTGAGTTTAGGTGCTTTAGGTATTGATCGGTCAAAGGTTGGACTTTATGATCTTGGCGGTTTTTTCCAATGCTGATTCTATGATTCAGTGCACATCCACTTCTCTTTTTTTCTCCTATCTTTGTTGTCTGTAAAGGCTTTAGGAAGTGTGGCAGGTGAGGGTGGAGAATGTGCAGAAAGGCCAACTAGAATAATCTGAGATCTCTGCTGGAGATCCACTAGGGCCAAGGAAGACCATCTACTGCACTCCTGAGTTTTGTTTCAGAACTTGGACCTTTTATTTCCAAAACATTACAAGCACACAGAGTGGGGTGGCTTTGCCCAGCAGCTCAGGCCAATCCAGCTTGACAATGGCAGTGGAAATCTGGTTTGGTTTTGAGCCTGGTTTTGATCTGGGGCACTGGAAACCATGAGAGTGCCAAGAAAACACTGGTGTTGCTGACTGCCTCGGATGACAGCAAATCTCATACATCCTGACCAGGGAAGTGCCCCCATTCCAGCAGCTGCAGGTACTGACTCTTTCCATGTGTTTGCCTCGTTTGGCTGAAGTCTCTGTGCAGCAGCTATTGCTGCTTTTATAAAGGCTAAGGTGTTTCCCAGCTCCCGTGAAAGGAGATCAGTGTCTCGGGAGGACAGGAATGGGAGGTGGAACCTTCCCATCTGAAATCACAAATTCTAGTCTGGGCCTAGGTCATCTGAAAGTTGTCATCACTTAGAATTTCAGTCTACGTGTATTTGCCCTGCATGATTAAATATTCATGCCGGGATATTGTGCCATGCACGATGAGAATACTCAATGTAACCTCACTGGAAAAACTATGCTGCAGATGTAGCCAGTGTCCTGCTGCTTTCTGAAATGAATTCTACATTTGTCCATTCTCTAGCTTCTCTCTGATGGATGTCAGACTAGTCCCAAATGTCCACAGGATCATCCCATTCCTAGAGACTGATTTTTTTTACACACAAACACAAAAAACCTCCTTTTTTTGCCTGATAAGGTAAAGGGAGTAACATGCTAAATATCCTTCTCGCTCCCAGAGGTGGGAGTGATCCATCTGAGAATGAAGAGACTGCTGGGGAGCAAACCCTTTGCTCAGGACCACAGCAGAACAGTTTCTAGTGCAACTAGCTGATGGCTAATTTGCTTGGGGTTGGCAGCCTGGTGCTTTCAACAGCCTGAACTTCACTTAAAAAAATTATAGTGATTAAGTAAACACAGCTATAATGGAAATCTTTACTCTGCATATTACAAACCAAAATGGCCATGAAGGGAGCAATTATGAAATCTCAGGACTGTGGTGAGGGGAGGAATCGTTTGAGCTGTGCTGTTGTTTGTTTTTGTTCATCATTTATTTCCCCTGGGAATCTTGGCTCTGAAGCAGTCTCTGCTGCATTGAGAGATTCCTTACATTTTTGTTAACCCAATTTCCCATCCAGTCTTAAGCAAGATGGGAGGAAATATAAGGGTTTAACATGAAATCACAAGACACGATGAACTACCTTGGGGAAGAACTCCTAGATCCAGTTTCCAATTCCTATCATAAGCACAAGTTGCACACCAATTGTCCTCTCTTTTTCTGTTAGTCATCAGTGACATGACTGATTTTACAAAGACTTAAGGGAGTGGTGAAGATAATGCAGGAGTGGCAGTGTTAAAGCTGCACAAGTGGGAATTGCAGCGATGATTCACATGTGGTGGTCTCCTACCCTTTCTGGAGATCTGTGATTGGTCCTACTGGGTCTTTGTACTTGCCTGATTCAGGAAAATTATAGTGTAAAGCTGCACCAGGCTTTCAGCTTCAGCTGATTTTTGCTGATGTTTGTTCAAGACCAGAGGGAAATTAGCTGGTGGACTAGTCAGCTGTTAGTAGAAAATTGACTGAGAAATAGAGAACACAGCAGAGAAACAGTTGGTGAATGATGGGGTGAGTGGTAATTCCTAGGTAGCAAAAAGACTGATGCAATCCAAAAACCCAACATACTTCCCAAATGCATATAATAATGGAAGTTCAAGAGCTGCTTCAAGGGCAGAAACCAACTTGGAGATCTTTTCCTTGACTGAACAGGCTTAAACAAAGAAAGAGAGTCCAGCATTTCCATCTGAGCCCTACTTAAAGCTGTAGATCTATCAGCACAGGTGCTCAGGGTGGTGTACAAACATGACAGCTAAGTAAAGCCACTGGCTACCAGCTGATAGTTGTCCAAGATCTCCCTGCGAGGGCAAACATTCCTGGGTAAGGACTGAGTGTGCTTCAGGAAGGGAGAGCAACCCACACAGGCTCGAAAGAAGAGACCAGAAATGTTTGGCAATTCCCATCACGTGGCTGTGTGTTAGCTAAGGGAGAAAACTGCCCTGCTAACCATCCAGACTTTCCCCTGGCATCATGGTGAGCACATCCCAGAGAGGCGGTGTGTGGAATGAGAGAACAAACTTTCTCCTTCCCAGGCAAAACACAGTTCAGGTACAAGGCTTCAGAGCTGAGCTAGCTGGTTGCCAAGGCAGTCTGGAACAGCAGCAAGGTGGGTGGTGTCTAGGGAATAAAGGACTGATGGGAGAGGGTGTGAGGGATAAAAAAAAAAAAGGACTTAATTTTTAGGGATGGGAGTAAATACGGCAGGATTTTGACAGCGGGCTACAGTTCTTACCTCAGCAAACCAACCAAAGAAAGGTAACCACAGCACACACATGCTAAAGGAATTGTTACTATTAGTCCTATTCCAGGGCAATAATAAAACACATACCTGCAGGCTGGTCTGAAGCCACCTCCCCTGCTCATCCTCACTTCTTCTGGAAGCCAATTAAGTCCTTCCCGAAGAGATGCTACATGAAACAGAGGCTTTTCTGAGACTGGTAATGGCTGTCACCCTAGCAATAATCATAATGAATCACACTTGGGCTCCTGTTGAGCTCATATTTTCAAAGAGATGTTGGTTCTCGATCCATTCATTAATATTAATTAGCACGAAGTCACGTTTCATTTCCCACTTATGTGCCCAACCTGCAGCATCCTTGTGTGTCCTGTGCTAACGAACCAGATGCCATTTACGGCTGGCACAAAATAATTAGCTAATAGTTGAAGAATACGTATCTCAAGTTAGTTAAATATTTATGCCAGACTTTTTACATTTTGGCTCCCAGCCCTCATCTGGGGGTTGCAATGCAATTTAGGGAGAATATGAGAAAGTTTTCACAGTTTTCTGCAGAAAGCTTTAATTATACATTCTCCATATGGATGCAAATGTTTGATGTTATACAGATGTTGGCACCAAGCTGACCACCAGGTACCAGAGCAGAAATAGCAAACTTCAGCAAGCAGATCAAAATCTAACTCCCTCGTTGTGACTGGATGCTGCATAATGCAACAGTCACTCTTTCACCTTCTGATCCACCCTCTTTTGCTCAGAGACCTCTGCTGCCAAATACTTACAGCCAAACCCTGCTCCTGGGGGCCTCTGGAGGAGGCTGGGTCCACAGCGATGTTATCAGCGAGAGCAAGGACATCCAGCACTCGGAGGAGCTGGGATTCCTGGTGTTTTGAGAAACTGAGGAGCATATCTCTCCTTCTGACTCACAGCATCATGCAGGGATGTTTGTGTGTGTAATTCCTGGTGTGCCTCCCACTGAAGGAGCAGAGAAGGAGGCTGGCAGACGGGGATGACACAGGGCTGTTTGCTGGATTTCTCCTTGAGGATATGCATAGAACATCTACTCTGTTTACTACTTTATATGAGAATGACATTGATATATGAGGTCCCACTGAAGGCTGATTTTTGCTTAACTCGCCTACCCCTCCTGTCTTCTGACCTTCCACTCTTAACAGTGTAGAGATTATTTGCTTTTGCATAGTCAGAAGCTCAGAAACCCCAAATTATCTGTAATGTCTTGAGCACATAATTACATTGAGCTTATCGCTGTGATTCCTCAGCATTTTCACCTTACTGTGCCCTCAGTGAGGCGCAGTCCCTGAACCAGCTCTGGTGGAGATTCAGTTCTGCTGAAGCTTTCATTTTTTGGAGCTGGTTTGGGCAGGGAAATGGTGGGAGGTGGGAAGGGGAAATGTTTGTTAATGCATATGTTAGATGTGATACCAGGGGAAAAAGCGCTTGTGATCAGTTCTCACATGAGTATCACACCCTCTAATCAGGTAAGACGAGATGGCTGCTGCATGAGGTGCATCTGGGTCCTGTGAAGGAGCAGTGACCCACACCTTTCCTATTTCACCTGCAGCCCTGGTGCTCCTGCCTCTGAGATCGCCCGTTTTCACAAGTAAGCAGAAATGGGCTTACTCACTAGGTGGATGAAAGGACTTCTAAGGAATATGTGGGTGCTCTAGTAGGTAGTGTTGCACTTCACTGAACAGAGCCCTTCCCTTTGAATCAGCCTCTGCTTTGGCGATTCAGCCTTTACAGGCAGCTCTTTTTTTTTTTTCCTTTTTTTTTTTTTTGGGCTAAGTTATGAAAACCGTGAAGGATTTCTCAAGGTTCCGGTTAAATTGCAGTTTTTGCCATTCCAATCCGCTGTTCCATCTCTGCAGGCAAAAACAACTGCATTTTCCCTGCCACTCCTTCTGTGCTGTGAAATAGCTGTCAAGCTCTACCCCAGAGTTAGCTGCACTGTTGCGGGGGAAGAAATGTTTTTTTTTCTGTCCATGCACGAAAGTGAATAGATAAATCTCTTTAGATGAAGAGGCAGTTATTTTGTCCTAAAGAGTGGGAAGTGAATGGAGGAAACAGTGAGAAGACTACAGCGAGCTACAGCTCAAGAATCAGCTCAAGATATTTATTTCTTGCAGAGGCAAAGGAGAAGAGTCCCACAATTTTTCTTCTCCTAGGTCAGGAACACAGGAGTGACACCACAGTAACTCACTTCTTCCCTCTTGAGGGATGGCAGTAAAGGCAGCGGTTTTAACTTATTGTATTTAATAAGGAGCTGAGAGACAATAAAGCAACAAAATGAAACTTCTGCCCACCACGCAGCAAGAAGGGGAAAGAGGTTAGACAAAAGTCCAAATGCCAAGTCTGAAAAGTGGAAAGCAGGGGTGTACTGGTTACAAATCACTTACTCCACAGAGCTGGCCCTGAACACGATGGATGCACTCTCTTTTTGGTTGCCTACAGCTAACATCGCTCCCATCAACATTTTCTGCCGTGGCAGAAGAGCTGTGCTCTTTGCATTGCAATGCAGAACTGCAGGCACTAGCAAGAAGGAAACCAAAGTGGTCTTGGCTGAGGGGTGAGAGACCTGCAGGCTTTAGTTCTTAAGGGCTGGTTTGTGTACTTTAGTATGTCCATCACTAATTTGTAGCACCTTGCTCAAAAGGATGCTGGTGCTGCAGCTCTCACCAGGGCACCAAAGCAATGCACAGGAGAAGCTCCTCAGGCCTTGAGAGCTATTCTCTGTGTAAGGAGGTAGTCAAAGGAACCTGGGAATGCTGACAAGGCAGCTGCTTCTTTTTCCACTGCCCTATAAGCTTCCTTAATGGTGCAATATGGGTATTAGCCACACTGCCCACGGCATGAGAGGCCAGGTTCTCATTTGCTGAGAGAGGCTGACTGGAGGCCCGTGCGTGTTTCTGCTATCCACGATCTGCACGTGAGGGCAGCCTAGCTGATCTGCACCCCCAGGATGCTAACGAAGAGCTAGGAGGGGGATTTCAGTTGGGTATGTGCTTTCCCTCCTTTTCTGGACAGTGCCTCCTCTGTTCTTTGTTAAGTTGGAAAGAGGAAAGCATGGAGGGCCATAAAAAGGGAGTTGACCGAGCAGTTCTGTAGGAGAAGTTCCTAAGTAAAGGAAAAATCCTCTCTCTCAGTCTGGTGAGAATAACACACGGTGCTCTAGTTACTGGGGGCACGGGTGAAGGGAGCTAGTGAGGATGCCAGAAAAAGAGTGCAGCAGGCGTCATTGCATGGTGGTGATCTACTTTTAAGTGATACCAGAAAAACCTATTAAATATATAACCTCAGCGCCCAGAAAAACGTGTTAAGAGGTTTATTCGTGTAGGAAAAGCTTCGTCTTATAAATATAGATAAGGGCTTCCTTTTTTTTCCTTCTTCTTCTTCTTTTGGATTTCCCATACAGAAAACGTATTTGGACTGTAATTTCCCTTCTGGGAAGCTCTACCTAGTTATGCTGCTTTCTGTCTGGCAGGACTGCGAGGTCCGTGCTGCAAATGGGATAGCTCAGCGTGATGAGTCCTCCCTCACATGTATCCCACTGCGTCCTGTTCCAAGCCCCATCCTGCAAAGCTCTATGCCTGTGCTGCCCTGCAAGAGGGCTGGTAGTTTCACGGAGCAGATGTAGGGCTGCTCTGTGCTGAGCGTAATGGATAGCTGCTGTTCTTTTCAGGATGTATCTGCTGCAGGCCTGCTCCTGACTGCCCTGAAAGAGAGGGAAAGATCCACAAAATATGGAGCCACAGATCCCACTCTTAGTTTCTCCTTCTCTCTCTCAGCGTAGGCCCTGCAGAGCACCTCAGGTGGAAATATGGTTGTGGAGACTAAGTAAACCTGTTATCCTTCAGGTTGCTGCCTGCCTTCCTCAACAATTCTCTTGCCTCTTTCAGAGGGTAGAACAGGGCCTCTCTGAGGACCCCAGCCTCATCTACCAACAAAAGTCCAACCACTACCTTTATGCTGAACACAAATCAACCTGTGTCTCGCCTTTATATCCATGTTCTCTAGACCAAATTAAAATTTAATTCTGTTTCTGTGCTGTTTCTTTATGGAGGGCTCCCAAAAGCTCAAGCTCAGCAATGCTAACCCCAGCCTGTTCTTGTCCACAATCCCCACTGATTGTGGGGGATTTTGCTCTCCCCACATGGCCTGCACTCAGGGCTACCAGGCACCTGGTCCTTCCACCCTGGCTGCCTTGCTGTCTTTCCATCCCCACAACCTTGTCCTGTGTTGCTGATGTGCAGTCTTGTCTCATCCAGACACCTGACATCTCATACTGGCCCATGCCCTTTCTTCTGTCCTTCATGTGAGAGCTTTGAAGAAACCTCTCAAAATTATGCTGGTCTGGGTCATCCTCCTCATGCTTGGCTTTTTGCTTGGCTTCCTCTCACTTGCCTTGACTTCCCATGCCTTCACAGTTCTTCAGCTGTTCCCGGGTTTCCCTGTTCCAAGCGACTTGGGAGGCATGGAGGCCTGTGCCAGCCTTCCCTTCGCAGCTGCTCGGACAAGCGTTGTTGGGCTGTACCTGTATGACCGTCCCTGCCGGGGAGGAGCCCGCTGAGGACATCCACAGTCATCTGTTGTCATCCCTTTTCACATCTCCTCTATGTTCCTGCCGTGTGTGTCTACAAACAAGCAAACTGAAGAACCGCCAGTGTAGACACTCTTGGGGCTTAATCACGATGACTAACGTTGCCTCATGGCTTCTCTGTGCTCCTCTATCCACAGCCATCTGCTGTTGCTTTGCTTACCAATTGATAACTGTGAATCAGGGCATTTCCTCTTCCCTCCTCCACCCCACCCCAATCTCTGCCTCTTTCTCCTGGGGGCTATGACAGCTTCCAAAGTCACCCCATTACCCACAGGCAAGGCAGCTCACGTCCTGCTGGCACAAGGAAGCTTCCTGTTATGAATGTTAAGGACCATCCCATCCATGTCAGTTGTGAAACAACAAGATGACACCATGATTGCGTTATAATGCCATTGTATTGGTCTGCTGAGGTGAAAGTAGAACTAGCTTATACCCAGGTTGCAAAACTCTTGCCTTGCTCCTTCTCAGGCGCTGTCACTGGTCTGTGACACACTTCCAAAAATCCCATTTCTGGCAGAGGGCTTTGGGTATTTTTTGTGTTTAATTTTTTTTTGGGGGGGCTGGGGGAGCTTTGTGTGGGTTTTTTTTGTCTTGGGAGTATGAAAATATCAAATCTGGTGTTTCATGGCTTTATCCATACCTCTGAGCTGAGGCCTGTCTCTGCATCCATGCATCCCAGATCAAGTGCTAGTACAGGTGCTGGCAGCTCTTCCCCTTCTGGCAGGGGTGCATGCCAGAAAATTTGTGAGACGCTGCAGAGAGCATTACTTTTTCCTCCTGGGGCGGAAACCAAGGCAAAGAGGGGCGCAGTAGCCAGCTGATTATCCCAAAGCAAGCCGGGAGGAAAGGTAAGGTTAGAGCACAGGGGTTGGGCTGACCTCTTCCCGCGTGCTCAGGCTGACTGCTGCCATTTCTGTTGTCCCCCCTGGGATGGGGGCTGGTGGACAGGCAGCAGATGACCCTCTTTCCGCAGCTCCAACTGCCCATTGCAGCGTGGGCTCTGGCTGGCACGTGTGTCTGCAGAGGAATTCAAACAGTACTTGAAAGAAAACAAAGCAGAGCAAACGGCTCTTCTTGAAAAGCAGCTGGTGAACTCCACTGGCTGGAGCCAGAAGCCCTTTTAGGGCAAGTGACGGTTCCCCTTCTCCCTTAGGGAAGAAGGATCTGCTACAACAGAGGCTCCTCTGTCACGGGAGGTTAGCAAAGGAATCTGGCATACGTTTTACCTGAGTGACGATTCAGATTTTTGGTTTGCAGCCCTGCTGTAAATCACATTTCCATGTGGGTGGGATGATTCGGACGGGTCCAGCACTGCAGAAGAAAACCTGTCCGTGCTGGCTGGCCAGGGTGATTTGGCCGATAGCAAGTCAAAGTCGGCATCTCTGGAGTGTTTGTGAGGAGGCCACGACTGGGTCCTGCCTCAGGGGAACGCATGACCTCAGTTCTCTCCTGCTGTGTCCCCTGATCTGTCTTTTCCATCAAGGTAAAGTGGGAGTAAGATAATATCCCTAGGATTTGGTAACCATCTGTGACGGGGCCAGCTTTAGTCACAGCAGTTGCTTTCAGGCAGGAAATTGCTGAGGACAGCAAATCATCCTGACAATAAGCATCCTGCAAACCTGTTGCCTCTTCCCCCAGCTTCGCCCTGCGCCCGCTTTGTCTCCATCTACGCAGCCGCTGCTGGTGCAGGAGGCAGAGTGAGGAGAGGGCAGCAGCAGGAGGCTTCCCTGGGCTCCCTCCGCCCCCACCAGGGCCTCCATGAAGAAGTGACAGGGTGCAGAGAAGGGGATCACACCAAAGAAGCTTCCAGACTAGGGAAGTTATTTTTTCCTCATTCTTGAGGAGCAAATATCACATGACCCGTGTGATGGAAAAGCTCTTCTCAGCACACGTCGAGCAGCATTGAGAAGTGAAGAGTTGGCACAAAACCGTGTTGGCAGTTGACATTTCATGAGCACGTTGCCATCAGGCTCAGCTGAGAGAGCTGAGGAAACCCTGGAGCAGGATGGCCTCTTCGCCTCCCCCAGCATGGTGCCTCTGGGGGTGCAAGATATCGTCATGTGGGCAAGACAGAAAGCTGTGAACCACAGTCACCCCTGCTCCATACCGAAACTGGTGCCTTGTCCCCAGCATGGCTCCTTATTTGCACAGAATTTAAGGAGGTGACACTAAAGTAGGGGGTAAGAGGTATTGCTGGTCCTCTGGAGAGGGTTTTTCACAGCAATTTGTTCTGGAGTTGTTAAGTTTGCTTTTCCATCTGCAGGCCTGCCTGCTCTAACACTGTAAGGATGACACAAGGATGCCTGGACAAGCTCCTACTATAGCTCACCACAAGCAGAAGGGGCAGTGCTTACCCTGCCAGTGCACTAAATTAAATTACCTGGCTGCAGCACTAATGCACAAAACCTGTTGCCTCCTTCGGGAGACACTGGGAGCTGAGAAGTTGGAGGCGATGAGTCATTTGAGAAGCCATTCATTGCCTGCCTGCACTGCAAGGTACCTGGCTGCCTGTGCTGTGTGCTTTCAGCTCGGGCTGCAAGTGAGATAGCAAAGCCTGCTGTGCTTGGGAACGGCAACCCCTCGGAGTGGGAGATGAAATGCTAAGGGAGAAAGAGAAGAAGGTGGTGGAGGGATAAACAGGGGACCAAGTCTCATAAGGTAACATTCAGGAACCTCAGTAGAAAGTGAGACTCCTGGGCTTTCGTTCCTGCTGTCATGAATATTTCAAGGTTTCTAGAATGATTCTTGAACGTAAAATGCGAAACAGTCGTGGGAGTAAGGGCATGGTGTCCTGGACTTCTCCCTCTGAGATGAATCCCAGACCATTTCACTATTACATAAAGGTGACCAACACCCACAGCAAAGTGCAAGCAGAAATGCTGCTATCTTCCAGTATCAGCTGCTGCCTTGCTGTCAGGCCAATATCGAGAGAGGTATGAATTGGCTGCAGTCACAGAAATGAAGGTGTGGACTCTGAAACCTAATGATAACATATTTCTTCCAGAGTAACAATGAAAGTGCTTATCATAGCTAACTGCATGAAAGAAATGTTTTAAGATAAATGACAGCAGCTGAGAGACTTTTTTTTTATTTTTTTTTCTTTCTTTCTTTCTTTCTTTTTTTTTTTTTGGTACAGTTGCCCAGAACTGTTTAGAAAGAATTCAGACACACCCAAAGAGTCTCACACTGTTAGACTGGGCCAAGAAATAGATTTTCTTCCCTGAAAATGATTCTGTGGAAAAATGGGAAGTGCAACCGGGAGCTGAAAGTCTTGTGAGATGAGAGGCTGAAAGTGTACTTGGCAAAGGTGATTTCTTCTTTTGCTTTTTACTGCTGAAACACCCATTTTTTTTGCTGGTTGCCAGTGAAAAAATTGATAATGGAAATGTCCATTTGCCCCTTTTTCTATGTCACTTTTCTTCGCAGGGTGGAAAGAAAACAAAGATAAACCCCTGCTCCATCAGTGATCATGAGGTCTGGAGTCACCCTTTCACTCACACGCCTGATTCTGGCACTCACTGTAAGCGTGGGGAGGTCTGAATTAACCGGCAGAACAGCACCAAACTGAGACTTGAACTTGATTTTGGTAGGTGGGGTTAGAAAGCAGAAAAGCAGTGTGTTCATTCCTGCGTGTACTTCGGGCAGAGCCTGCAGAAGCTTGGAAGGTCCCAGCAGCAGCTGCAGGTCTGGCTGGCCACGGAGCAGAGCTTAGAGCAGCTTGCCAAGGCGTACCTGGGGCCGCGCCTCTGTCATCCGTGCTTAATGAGCCCAGTCTTCTCGGCCCTGAAGGGCTCTGCCCCTGTAATTTGTGCGTGCCCATGTCAGGACCAAGACGTTTTCCCACTGCAGCACAGAAGAGCAGCCTTGTGGGCTGCTTTCTGCCCGTCCTCAGAGATGAGCGATGCAACAGCTGAACGCCGCGGAACACGGCGCTTGAGAGTTAAGTCAGGAACAAGTGAAGCTTTGCCTTATTGTTGCTCTTTGCTCTCGCAGAGTGCTCATCAAGCTGCACTAACGCTCCTGCTGTGTCTGGAGGGGACATGTGGGAGGACTACTGCAGCTGTCCAGCAGGGGTTTGAAGCCAGAGCTGACCATCAGCCCAGCTGGGCAGCACCAGCCCTCTCCCCTGCACGGGCTTGGCTCAGCCTGGGAGAAATCCAGCAGCCAGCAATCCAGTGGGTGTTGGGGTACTGCAGGCACGCAGCCAGGTAGCCAGCTTGCCTCTGGCCTTCTTCATCTTCAGGAAACATCTTTCACTCTGCACATACTCCAAAGCTTGAAGCTGCTGCATGCTTCTCAGAGAGATGTTTCCCTAATGCTGTTTCCCAAGGTGGTAGTAGAATGTTTTTCCTCGCAGATAGATCATAACCTCAGGCGGAGTGCGACATCAGACGTGGGTACATTTATGAAAAAAATTGGCATACTCTTCTGTCAAGCAACAGTTAAAAGAAAATCTGCAAAGGGATTAGCTCTGCCATACACTCTGGGGCTTGCTGACAGATGTCCTGAAAATCTGGAAATGTGTCGATCTATCTTTACACAGGGTTTTTGGTTTTTTTTCTTGTTCTCTCTCCTTCTGCCTCTCCTCATCCATCTTCCCAGGGCACACAAATGGGAATTCCTTCAAATCCACGGGGCTTCTTGGGACCTGCCTTGATGCTATCCACAGATTGGCATACGGGTCCTAGGGTGCAATCTGGGCTGAGTTAAACCCAAAACCTCAGTCTCGTTAGATGCCAGCTTCCCTGCAATGGCAGCAGTGCTGCTTTGTGCCAGGGCAGTTAGGGTTTTCTTTCTGTTCCAACTGCAACCTCTCAGCTCATTTTAAAGGAGCTTAAACGTTGGCCATTAAATATAAATATCTTCTTTTTCCTCTGGGTGAAACTGATGTTCAAAACTTCACAGTGTAAATAAGGTCTGGAGAAAATGTTTTAGGCAATGATTCTGTCAAAATAAACAGCTCTGGCCATTCCTCCCCACTTCAGACCAGAGCTCTAGGTGTATCTCCTCTCCCTTTCACAACGTGTCAGAGGAGTTTTGACCTGATTCTGATGTTCCCCCAAGCACATCTTCAGGCTTAAGACCCTGACTTCTGTGGATTGTGTTGCGTGATCTTGGGCAAACCACACAGGACGATTTTTTTTTAAGTGCTTTCTGTTTCTGGATGGTTTGACTCTGCTCAATGTGAAATGCTCAGGTGGCCTCTGAGAGGAGGGGGGTGTGGATACAGCCCCCTCTCTCTGAGCCATACAGTCTTTTCTGTTCTCCAGCTCTGGCCCAAGTTGTTGCCCTCAGGGAGACAGTCACTCCTGCAACTGCGGTTAAATCTCTCCCTCCTCTTCTCCCCCCACCATCTCTTTCCCTCCCCTACAGGAAGGAAATAATTTCTCCTGACTTACGGAGAAGTCAGGAGTCTCCTGCCTTGCTAAAAACAACACAGGGGCCTGCCTTGCTCTATTGAGTCCAGTCCCTCTTTTTGCTGTAGTTTGTTACCATTAGCACCCGGGTTAGTGCCTGCTCTAAAATCTAAAGGTTGCAAATCTGTTCTGTGCCTTGTTCCCTCTCCCACCTGCTAATCAGAGGAGTGGAGTAAATCCCCACGGGGTCCAGAACTTGAGGGTGTGCAGTGTTTTGTCCTGAAAAGGACCAGCATTCTTATTTCATAACGTACGTACGTTGCATTTCTGCCAAGCCTCTTTTCTCTGAGGGCCAGACGATGGTTTAACTTCACTGTGCATCTGTGGGTCACGGGGAGCCTGTGCACATCGGACAAGCAGCATGTTCAGAGTCTGGATGTTGATGTCACTCTGCTTCCCTCGGGCGAAGGACGCAGCTCTCAGTCACAGCTGTTGTATTACAGCAGCCTCTGGCAAGCCAGAGGTTTGGGATGCATCCACCCTGATGGCCCTCGGCCACACAGCAGCCGCCCAGTCTTGCCTCTCGCTCAGGCACCCGTTGTTTGTGCTTCTGCCAGAAAAGGCAGGAGCATGGGAAGCGCCTGTGACTTGGTATGAGCACGGAGCAAACGGCAGCACGTGGGATCACTTCCCCTTCTCCCGCTGCCCAGCCTCAAGCCCTGCCTGCCAAGGCGAGCCATGGGGAAGCAAGTCCAAGCGCACTGCTGGCGGTGACCGAGCAACAAGAAAGACGGCGGTGTGGGTTGCGACCTAATGAGTGTATCATCAGCATGGCTTGAGTCACGCCCGTCTGCCTCCAGCTATTACAGCTGCCCCACTGCCAAAGAGCAACCGCGCGGCCCGACCAAAATGATCCCGCTGCTGCTGAGGACGGCGCTCCTGAATGACTCAGTTGTGCTGGGAGTACAAGGCAGCCCAGATCTGTCTTCCTGGAAAGCTGCTTCGCAGTGACCTTGTGCTTGAAACGGTTTTGCCTTTGAGGTGACTGTGGTGCTCATTTCCATTCAGCCGCATGAATAAACCACGCGGACAGACAGACGTCCACGGGGAGTCACAGCCCCACCACGTGAGCCTGAAACGCCACAGCCAAGCCTGAGGGAGGGCTGGCTGCCTCCCTAGGCTGGAGAAAGCTGTCCTGCCCGAGCCTCAGTTTCTCCACTGATGCAGAAGTGAGGCCGATGTTTTCCCCAAAAGACCAGGAGGTGTTTGTGAAGTCCTCCGAAGAAGGGCACTCTCATGAACACCAAGCTATTTTTGTTATTGGGGTCAGGGAGGAGAACACACGCAAAGTTCTTTAAGCTCTTGAAACACAGAAACACAGGTTCCCATTAATAGTCTTCAGCACACACAGTTCTTATTATAATCTAATTTGACTGGAATTGGATTAATCTTATAATGCTATAATGTCATTTCCATGGTCTTTTTATATTTTTATTGTTACTATGCATTAATGCAATACTCTGCAAGAGCTCTGAGAAGAGGATGTGAGTTTAGTGAATCTCTGATAACATTTTTGCAGGGCATTTTTATGCTCCTGTTAGGCTCGTATGCTATAAAGTCACATAGTGCCTGGAAAATAGCAAGAATTCACAAAAATTCGTCTTGAATTATCTTCCAACAGGCTCCACTGGCAAAAGCAATGTATTCAGAGCCAAGACACCAGGCTTGTCCCTGACCTGTCCCAGGAGCTCACCTGAATCATGCCGATGCTTTCGTCTCTGTCTCTTCATCTGAAGATGGAAATAATATGTCCATATAGGACTGTCATGAATCTGAGGTCTATATCCCTTGCCATCTAGAAAACCTATCTTGTGTATCACCAAGCTTTAATACATCGTTTTTTATTGAGTTTATCCTACCTGTGCCCTATATTTCTTAATTTGCCTTTTTTTCTTTTGCTATTATTCATTTCTCTAGTTGTACATCTTTTGAAGCGATAGAGTAAATGATCTTTATCCTGCGCCAATTTAAAGATGTTGGACGTTTACTTCAAAGCAGCTCCACAGTTCTTGCTCCGAATACTCACGGACTTGTCCATGAGGACTTATAATAGGACAAAAGTGACAAATGTTGGGTAAGCTGAGCAATATTACAGTGGATGACATTTCAGTCCTCAAATCACCTAAGAGAAAAGCCAAATAGACTGGTATTTTCTATGAACTCTTATCAACACCTCTGTTCCTTTTCCAAGTCTCACTTGAAGGCAGTCTAGATGCAATTAAAGCTTAAGGGCCAAAGCGTGAGCTTCATTTTCAGTGCAAGTACAACACTAACCCTTTCTCTCCCAGATCTCTGGTTATTCTGTTCTTTGGTTCCTCTGCTCAGAGAGCGTGGCAAAGCTGCAAATTAAACCTCCCACTCTGAAAACGGCACGTTTAACATTATTAGCCTGCAGAAACAGAATTTGCTGGGTCACTAGGAGCTGGCTACCAACGCATCTGCCACGACAGCCACGTTGGGAAGCAAGTCCATATGGTAATCCAGACAGCTTCTGACTTCTGCTGGGTACAGCTTCTAAAGACTTGGCATCTTTTATTAGACAGTTTGGGTTTGTGCTGTTTTCTGCCTTTCCGTGGCATAACAGGGTTGGGTTCCTGCATTTGCATCACCAGCACTTCACTGGGGACACTCCGTAGGCAGAAGGGTGTCCTGTAGAGGATCCTTGCAGGATGGGAGCACTAGGAGGGTACCTCATTCTGTTGTTACTGTCACTTCTGGCCTCTTTCTTATTATGTAAGCAAACAAGCAACTGGGAGTTTCATTTGGAAGGAAATTTGAACCCTTTGCACCCTTGAGAAGGGCTTTTTCATTCTCGTTTTATTTACAAACAACCTCAACCCCAGTCCCTAGTGTTGCCATATTTATGCATTCCAGCGTTTCCTGGATGTACTTGTAATGCACTTCTGCCATTGACACACTGTGGTGTTGATTGACTGGGCAGCGTCCCAAGTGCAGCAGTGCCTGCACGTGGGGAGGGCTCACATCTGGCAACCTGGCATTAATACTAGCCCTGGATTCGGGTCTCGGCAACAGCGCATCGCAGCGGGACGGTCACGAGTTGATCGAAACTTGCAAAGCCCGGCTGTTATTTCTAGCTTGCATGGGAACAAAAGGGTGCATTTATACCATGTCCCAAGACTCCGGGTTTCCGAGGAGCGCCCGAGGACTCTCTTTTTTTTTTTTTTCCCCCCTTAAAACAAAGGAACCCGGTTTATCCCTGCAGCTCCTTCACGACCCCGGCTTCACCCCCGAGCCCCACGCCACAACC
>VXAZ01003712.1:823829-861839 GCA_013399875.1 Gymnorhina tibicen | reverse complement strand
GGGCGGGGCGGGACGGGACCCCCGGTGGGCGCCGTCCCTCGCAGGGCGTCCGGGAGGATCACCCCGTGCCGGTGCCAAGCGCCTGTCCCCAGGAGTTGTCACTGCCCGCGCTGCTCCTGTGGTCGGAGGGAGGAGTGGCGGAAAAACCCCGTAAATATGTGTATATCTATATATATATATGTATAAAATAAATCAGGTTTTCATCTCCACCCGCAGTACCCCGGTGACCATTCCTCGCCGTGCCCCGGGGCGCGGCGCGGGGTCCGGCCGGGGCGTGGGAGCGGTGGGAGCAGAGGGGACGGGCAGCTCCGCGCCGGGCTCCGGCTGCAACTTGGGAAGGAGAGCGGCCGTCCAGGGGCTGCTGTTGCTGGGGTCGGGGGGTGTCTAGGAGGGGAATGCTAAGGGTAGGGAGTTACACGGGTCTGTGCTGAGCTTGCACAATGAAAGCAGAGTAAAATGCCTGGGGTAAGGTAGGCTGCAGAAACAAAGTGCTCTGCTTGGCTCTCGAAGAGCGCGTTGAAATGTAGAGGAAAGGCAGTCCCTGCTGCCGTGAAATGCAATTTGATTGCTTTGTGCTGCCTCTCAAAGTCCTGCTGTAGTCCCTTCTCTCTGCCGGCGTTTTGTACCCTGTGAACCGTTAAACGTGTGGTTTTGTCCCGTCCCACAAGTGCCTGCCCCAGGGATGACTGCACGCAGTTCTGTGAAGTCCTCTGGGATCCCCGTGCTGGGTGAGAGAGGCTGTAGGAATGCGAGATGCCTTCCTACAAATTTGGGAAAAGCAGAATACAAGACAATTAAAATGCCTCTTAGGCTTTTTGCTGAGGACCATGTGCGAGGCTTAATTACTGATGTAGTTGATAGGAACATTTGTGGAAAATACAGCACAGCACCCTCACGCTGCTTTCTGCCTGCGTATGTACAGAGCAACCTCGGAGCTGTTGTGATTTGCCTTTTCATTGGTATGAGTTTCTGCTGGCATTAATGCTATTGAGAGAAGAAGCAGCAGGGCTGGCAATTTTACTGTCTTGAGAATTGTCACATTACATACCTGCTCTGCCAATTTGGAAGCAAGATCTCTGCTAGAATTGCAGTCGTGCTTCCACGTCTGTAATTTGTGTGTGTCTGTGTTTTTTCATGTGCTCTGCCTGTCTTCAGCAGAGAGAGAGAGAGAGAGAACTCTTTGAAATGGTTTTGGAGATGGTTCAAACTTCCCCTAACCACTAGCTTGCTTCCTTGGGTTCCCTGGAAAAGCCATCTCCAAGCTAAGTTTATCCAGTGTGCCTTCGCTCCGTGAGTGCGGGGAGGCTGTCGTAGCCCGCGAGATGGGTGTAGGCGAAGGGCACGGCGCTCGCTGACCTGGCTTCGCACGCTCCATCCCTGCTGCTGGAGAACAATAACACTGTTCTGGATTAGGGATTCCTAATATGGAGCGCTCGGGTCTGTGGGTCGGTGCGCGCTCCGGAGCACGCCCAGCTGCTGCGGTGGAGGAGCAGCAGGGGGCATCCCTCCTCCTGCCGGGGGCATCCCTCCTCCTGCCGAGGGCATCTCTCCTCCCGCCGAGGGCTCCCCGCAGCTGGGACCCGCCACCCCTGCGCTCCACACCCCGTGCTGGTGCTCGCCCGGAGCCTGGCCCGCTGCCGAGGCCGCCCCGACCCCCTGCTTGCAGGAATTAGCTTTCTGCGTTTGACCTAAAACTGGTTCTAACCTGCCTTCATCCTCCCCGGGGGACGAGCTGCGAGGTGTCATCTGTCGCTTTGGAGGATCGGTTGCGTTTCAGTGGTCCCCAAATCCCATGGACGTATCTAGTTCGTAAAAACATCGTGCTGGGCTCCTTGTGCTGAACGTGAGGCTTTTTTTAAGGGTAGGATGTGTACCACGTGTGCGCCTGGAGTTACTTTTCCTTCTTTTCACCTGGACTTCTTTAGCCCATTGGTCTGCGTTTGCCCAGCTGCCAGTTTTAATAAAGCTGGGGATGTGTGACAGTGCCTCAAAGCCACGAGTCACCCTGAAGTGCTTTAGGTAGCCCCTTGTAAAACTGAGACATCATTTGACTTAGTGGAGTAAAAATGCCTGTTTTGTAACATAAATCTGACTGACTAGAAAAGGACTGTTGCTTTCCAAACAAGTAACATTAATGCTAGAATATGGGGATAAGGTACTGTGGGTCAAATATGCAGAAAAAGAAATGCAACTTGTTCTTTCCTTCCCCTTCTCCAAACTCATTTAAAATCACTGAAGGAGGAATTGTGGTTATGGAAAGAGATGGCGGGTGATTTAATATAATATATCAAGCGTTAACTACCTACCAAAATGCAAGTAACTGTGAAACCAGGGTCTGAAAACCCACATCTGGCATGTGGGTGGAACATTTGTAGATTTGTGCTGTTCTTTCACCCCCCTCTTGCTGCAGTGTTTGTTACAGGGTTCTTTAAACAAGTGGCACTTCATCACAGCAAGTACAAAATGGGAAAATAGAGCAAGTGCTGTAAATAATCCTCATGCAGCAATGAGACCATTAATACTTGTGCCAGCCAGTGCTAATCCTATGTGTAGTTGCAAGATTTACCTCCTTTTTTTTTTTTTGCAGGGATGCAAAGTCTGATACTCCTCATATTTATAGTGTAATATATAGGAAACACAATAGGCTTCTGGGGAACGCTGAACTCATTCATGTCAGTGACTGGTTTATGAATAGTTCTGCTTCTGAGTCTCTTGCAGTCTCCAGAATACCACCTGTGAATGCAATTTACAGCTCTTTGTGTTCAAACATTGCATATGTATATATGTACATAGACTCATTACCCTCTTCCTCTCTCTATTCATGCATAGTAATTGGTGATTTATTTGTGATTCCTAGAGGGGAGCAGAGCATGCGTAAGGTCTTGAAACTGCAGCTCACTTGTAAATGGCATGTTGGAGTGAAATACCCGTGCCGAGGTGACTCTTGGAGAACGAAGGGATGATCTTCCAGGCCTGTCTCCTGGAGGGGAATGGGTGCCGGCTGGGAAGCAGCAGCGTGCAGTTGGCTGCCGCTCAGGAGTTCTGCTCCTGCACCCTCCTGCTCTTCTGCTGCCTGCCCAGGCACACAGGCTGAGGGGGCCGGTGGCTGACACACACAAGGTGCAGTAGGCCTGAGGGCTGCTTGGCTGGAGGGGGACATACGGAGAAGACAGCGTAGTGGGTGTTTGCACACAGGGGGCTTGGGGTTGTTTTTGTTTACCACAGCTAGCGGCCCGGGAATGTTGCTGGCGCCTCATCTGCTCCTCGGTGCATTGTTAGCAGCGGTGGCCAAGATCGCGCTTTCTCCATCTGCGTCTGCCCGAAGTTCTCCGCCGCAAGCTTCGTTCTGCGAGCCAATTCCGCTGCCCTCGTGCCTGTGTCTGCTGCCTCGGGATCGCTGTGCTGTGCGGTGCCGGACCTGGACTGATCCCGAGCGTGCCGAGGTGGGCTGTGACTCTGCTTCATCTGGGGAACGTGCTGCACGAGGGCTCTGCAGATGGCCCTGGCCATTGCCTCACTTCTGCGTGTGGCTGAGGTGGCTCTCTGGGTTTCCCCAAGGCGGGAGGCTGCTGCGGCCATCGGAGCCGGGCTGGCAGGCTCCGCTCCTGCTCATCCCCAAATGCAGTTCTTCATGGGCAGACTCCCTCCCGCAGTCTTGGCCAGACTGTCTGACATCCTGAGGCTCCTGCAGATCCTGTTTATTTACACAGGAGGTTTTGGTTTATGCGAATTGTTGTCTTTTAGTTGACCTTCCGTCAAGTTAGATGTCTTTATTAAAGCAGTTTTTATTGCAAATCGAATGTGTACTTAGAACACTTCTACCAGGCCCATTATATAAAGTGAAAGGCAGAATAAACAGTGCTGCAGACCACAGGGAAGGAGATGGAAGAGAGAGGGCCATAGGGAGAACATTGCTTCAGTGTTGGGAGGCTTGTTGAGTTCTTTATTTTTAACCAGGAAATTTCCTTTTTTGAAAAAAAAAAAATTTTTTTTAAAGTTTTTTCTTTTGGTCTCTCTTGGTTTCTTTCTTATCACTACAAAACTGGTCATGGGTTCTGTCATTGATTTAAAGTTTATGCAGTCTAGTTTGAAGCCAGAGGTGTTTTCATTGGTTTACTTTGGGTGAATCAGAGTGCTGTAGCCTGAAAGAGTGCTCTTTGCTGTCTGATGGTTAGCAACCTGCAGACCCTGCCCAGGAACTTAAAGCACCAGGAAAACCACCTGAAAGGAAGGGGAAGATTTTCCAGCACAATAGGATTTTCTTATTGTTGCTAGGGTTCCTTAGCTCATGATTTGACTTGCCTACTGGTATCAAGGACGTTTAGGCCCTCCAGCCAATGTCTGGAAAACTGCTGTATTGTGATTTGCCTCTGGCTTTGAAGTTCCTGAAGACTTCTTAATGATAACCTGCTGAATTGGTTTTGACTCCATTTTTATATTGGCGTTTCTCTCCTAGTCGTATAAAATCTTCTTAAGGAATAGTTCTGTGTGTTAGAATATTAGGGGATGTTTAGCATCTGTTTCTTATCAGCCATGGAGAGGCTAAAATGGAGCCTTTCCTGACAGAGCTGGGTTTGATCACATTGCAAGGCAAAGAAATGGAGTCTGCAGCTGCTTTCAGTGGGTCTGGGGTGTCTCTGTGCATCTATGTCATGTCCAGCTCTAACCTGTTGCTCACCCTGTCTCCATCAGGAACATGTTTCAAATGATGTAAGTCAGTAAGCTTTTTCTTGTTAGCTTTAATTAACGAGTGGCGATGAGACAAGAGGAAGTCTTGCCTTTCTGGCTGTCGCTACAGTGGCATTTCAGTAAGTAATTGGACATGAGCACAAAACCAGGCCATCTCAGCGAAGTGACGGGAAGCCTTTCTTGGAAAGGGAAAGGCTTTGACACTCAGGACTTGCACCATTGCTGAGCAGTACTTACACAAATGCCGAAAAGCAGGGATGCTCCTGAAGGGAGATGTTCCAGCCTGGTTCCTCCTGGCGTGGCAGGCAGGGGAGGGTGCAGGTCAGGGTGCTCACATGAGGACCATTTGGAGGGACTTGACTGATCTCAAAGCTGACTTGGCAGACACAGCGAACACATAGAGGGACTGTGTGTGTGCGTGTCTGACGTGAAAGTAGACCTGTTTTTCACGTGGTGCTGCAGATATTTGTGGGGTCCCAAGGGAAGGGGGTGCTGAGGAGGTAGGTGGCTGGAGGGCATGGCAAGTTCATCTGGCTGGGTTACCCCAGTTTGCTGGGGTGTGCATGCTCCATGTGCCAGGGCCTCATTACTGCAGGTCCAAGGATGTGTGACCAGTTACTCAGCCCTTCAGTGAGTCCAGTGTTTGATCCAGCCACTCTTAAATGTTACCAGCTCCTGGCAGAGGCTGCCTACTCTGTCCTGATTAGTGTTTAATCTGTAGTTTCTAGCTGAAACCACTGCCTGAACCCTCCTATGGCTCCTCCTTTTTGATTTTTATTCTGGTGCTGGTAGTTCCTTGGTGTTTCTAGGTCCATTTCCAGCTCTTATTAGGCATCAATCCACAGGGAAGGAAGACATGGTGCACTGTAAAGTGGAGGAGTGGCAAAAGGATCACAGCCTGATGGAATGATTTTGGGTTGGAAGGGACCTTAAAGATTATCTAGTTGCACACCCCCTTCCTGCCATAGGCAGGGATGCCACTCACTACACCAGATTGCTCAGGGCCCATCCAACCTGGCCTTGAGCGCTTCCAGGGATGGGCATCCACAGCTTCTCTAGGCAGCCTGTTCCAGTGCCTCCGCACCCTCTGAGTAAAGAATTTCCTCCTAACATCTAATCTAAATCTCCCCTTTTTTTGTTCAAAACTATTCCCCCTTGTCCTATCACTATCCGGCTGTCTATAAAGTTGTTCTCCATCATTTTTGTAAGCCCCCTTTGAGTACTGAAAGGCTGCAGTGATGTTTCCCTGGAGCCTTCTCTTCTCCAGGCTGTAAAAAACGATGAGCCAAGGGAAGGCATTAGGAGGAGAAGGAAGGTGAAGAACCCAGCTGGTAAGAAAAGACAGAGGAGAACAGGCTCTGAAGGATCGATCTTGCCAAATGCCAGGCCTTACAGCATGCCCATAGCTTTTGAAGTGTCAAAGACTCCCAAGTACAAAAGAAGCTCAGATAGTGAGGATCTGTCTGTATTTGTCTTGTTCCTGAGCAGTGTACTTGCCACTCCTCTTAGCTGACTTCTTTCCAAACGAGATATTGATTCCATCTGAGCTTGAAAAATCATCTAGCACTTCTCCTGTCTCTTCTGATTTTGGCAGACTTGAGACTTTGCTGGTCAGGAGGGGATGAGGTTGCCACCGAAGTGCAGGAATAAGGAGATTCCAGTGCAGTTTCTGGTGACAAAGTTGGCCCTGTTGGGATCCAGAGCAGCATCTGGGGCAGCTGCACAGCCATTAGCACTATCAAGCAATTCACTGATGCTAGTTGTTTGCTGTGGTGTTCTGGATGTTGTTTTCCTGCCCCTTGCAAAACAGCTCATCAGGCTCTGATGTGTTTGGAGTTGATTTTTGATAGCTGCTGTGGCACTGCTAAGTTTTGGGGTTTTTTTAACTAGTGGCATGAGTCTGGAATTGCTGTCATTTGCCTGGTGTTCCCTGCTCTGCTCACGGAAGCTGATAGTTTTGCTTCCGAGCAAATATGTTCCCCTCTGGAGTCATTGCGATTACTGGGGGAATAACAGGGAATGGTGGTGCATCTGGGGGTTTTTTGGGGTGTTTTTTTTCGGTTGTTCCTCCTGCATTGCATTCCTGATGTGTCTGCATGAGGCCTGCTGTTGCTTTTATGGCTTTTGGGCTTTGTGTGGAAGTTGATAAGCTTGTCAAAGGGAGATGGGAGCAGGGAGTGAGGTAGATGTATTTTTCAGCAGACTCTGTAGAGCTAAATGTCTGTTCCATGTTTGAGAGGAGCTCAGCACTGACCCAGGCTGCTATGAAATAGGTGGTTTCTGAAGCTTTTAGAGAAATGGAGGCTTGAAGATGAGATACTGAGCCCCAAAATAGCAAAGTTTTTGGTTGCTTCTTTGGGAAAGAAGGGCTCTGATCTCTCATGACAGCGATGTTATTAAGATTCAGCTGCTTAGATAAATTGGGCTTTTGTCATCTTGGATTAATCATTTTGTGTCCATTCAGCATCAGCACCATCAACACAGGAATCTGCCCAGGTTCCTCCAGATCTCTCTGAAAGGGAAGCTGGACCTTGAGTATGAGGAGGCCGTTGTTTGTTGCCAGAAGTCATCCAGAAGCTCAATACTCTGGAAAATCATACTGCTGGAATCTGGCACTTATTAACTCGAGTTACCCAGTACCTAGGATCCAGCCAAAGGGCTCTGGCTGGCTGCCAAGCTGAAATTACCAACCTGGGTGTCAGGCCTTGTTGGTTCCTTCTTGATAGCTTGAAATAGGAGCTTCCCAACAAGCATGTGTGTGCCAGCCTCTCTTCTAGTCATATTTCTTCTCACAGCTTTGTAAAGTGTTCGAGGTAATTATAGTACTTAGTAATATTTATTCCGTTCTGAGCAATTATCTGAATGCGTTTATCTCCGGTGTGCTTTCAGAGTGCTCTGCCCCCTCTCACCGTATCATTTCATCTCCCTGACTCAGTGCTTTCTGCGCCTTCTCCTTTCATACAGTCCTTGGCCCTCAGCTTCTTCCAGTCTCCTGAATAGGCTGCCAAGCTTGGCTTTCCTCTCCTGGAGGTTCCCGTACCCCGTTTTCCTGCTCTGCTGTCTAATCCCATTACGGAGGAGGGATGTTTGCTTAACCGCCCTGCCAGGTGCTAAGGCGCTTTCCAAGGAAGGACATGGATATCAAGAGAAACTGGGCTGGCATGGTGCCATCTCCCAGCTTTCTGCTGGCTGCTTGTGGCCTGCAGACAGTATCTTGAGAGCTCCTGCTGAAGGGTTTGACCTTTATGCCTGCAGTGTTATCCGGCGCCTACAGCAGGAGTCACAGCGAGCAAATTCCAGTGCTTTCTTCTGACTTGTGATATGGTTGTAGGCAAGTCACTCTGTCTCTGTTCTTGACTCCTTGAGGTAGAGAGAGTGGCTTAAAAGGTGTCACGGGATCTTTTGGGGACGAAATATGCAGTGCTAGGGCTGAGGTCTCACTTGCCGTCTGTAAGCAAACGGGCTGCTTTTTTTTCTTATACACGGAAGAAAACCTGGCACGGAAGAGATTGTCGTGCCCTGATTGATTTCACTCTTGGTGTTAGAAAAAGAAGAAAATTGATTTTTACTTAGAGCTCTATGGTGTTACACACCTGCACAAGCTCTCTTGCTTATCCTACGCGAGTGAGAGCTCTCCTTGCCATCCTGTCAGGCTCGTGGGGCACAGCCCGTGTGAGTGTAACGTGGAGCTGCTGTGATTCACCCCAGCCATCGGCGTTACGGCAGCACAGTTAATCTATGGGTCGCTGGCATGCTAGGAGCTGTTACGTCTAATCAGTCCCATGCCATGAGCTAGTTGGCAGTTAAATCTAATCTAGAGTGTGTAGCTGCCAAATGCTTGAAGTTCGCCGAGCACTTGCTCCTTTCAGCTGTAAATGAGTTGGGACTTGAACAAGATGAGCTTCAGGTGCCTTCCCTGCGAGTAGGACTCAGAGTTCAGCCTCACGTACCTGTACTGCAGAGGGGCAAAACTTGTTCAGAGTCCAAAGGGCTACAAGGAGGGTGTAAATCTACCTGCTTATCTTCATATTTAGATATCAAAACATGCTTTTCTCATCTCACGCTGCTTTTTCTCCCACCTCTTCCCCTTTGCCTAGATGTGAGGAGAGGTGTGTTCGGAGGTGATCTCTCAGATACTGGCATCATCGTTAGATCACAGAGGGACCTTGGTTCTTTTATAAATATAAGTCTTGCCTGAGATGGCTAGTTTTTATTTTTATTTCCTAGTTTCTTCTGCTCTTACACCTCATCCACTCCTCCAGAATTTTCCAGATGTGCCTGCAGGGTCCCTCTGCAGATGCTACCCTGTGGCCACCAAGTGAAGGAAGGGCAGCGCTCACTGCAGTGGTTATTCTGATTTGTGCCTGGCTCTGGTGTTTGGGCTAATTTTTGTTCTTTCAGTCTTTGCAGGGAAGAATGTGGCTGCAGATGTGTGGTGGGAAGGAGGTTTGTTTCCTCCTGGAACAAAGGGGAAACCTATCTGAGACTGCCTTGAGCAGCATGGGGTAGTGTAGGGGAGGCAAGGAGCTGATCTCAAAGAGGTCTCTTACCTCTTCTCTGCCTGCCTCTGTTAAGCCGTTGTCACCCTTCTGGCTCTCATCTGGATCCCCTTGGTTTTTTTAGGCTGGCTTGTTTTGGGGGAGGGTGTAGGGAGGAGAGGGGTGAGTGTGAGGAAAGATTTGCTGTGTGTCAAATGCCTAATAGCTGCTCTAGCAGATCCACTGGGATACATTACTAAAAGCATCTTAATGATCTCAGTGTAATGAGTTTGAGCCTTGGAAGCCCCTTACTGGGAAGGGGATCCCAGGGCTTTGTGCTTGGCTCGTGGAGGATGAGGGCTGGGTTCCTGGCAGCAGACAGGGCAGGCAGCAGGAGCTGCCTCAGAATCTCAGAATCAGTGAGGCTGGAAAAGCTCTCTGAGGTCATTGAGCCCAACCTGCGACCAGACACCACCAGGTCAACCAGACCATGGCACTGAGCACCACGTCCAGTGGCACTTAAACACCTTCAGGGGTGGTGACTCCACCACCTCCCTGGGCTGCCCATTCCAGTGTTTAATCACCCTCTTTAGGGTACCCATCCTTCCATAAGGAAGCGTCAGAGGGGAGCCATATGTGGGGCTTTGGCGTGGTGGAAAAATAACTCGGTGGGAGGCTTGGCCAAGCACCAACTACTGCTGTTACCTCAGAAATGTAGATTACCAGAGGTTGCAGTTGTGTGGGTGCCAACTAAGTCCCTAAAGAGATGTAATCTGAGGAAAGGGTAATTTTCTGTGCAGAGATACCTGGTTGTTGGTGGAAGAGGGAGATGCATAGAGGAGCATGACCATAGCTGATACCATCAGCCTCTAAACCTGGCTGCTGGCAGCACATGTGGTGAAGAGGCGTGCTGGGAATGTGGCTCCCACCCCAGCTGCAAGAGCAGCACCCAGCTCTGCTGCTCCCATTCCTCTAACCACTGCTGCTCCTCAGGTGGCATCATGTAGCCTTCTCCTCCTGGCAGTGCTGGTGGCCTGGGAAAGAGGTGGGCTGTTTCTTACCTGCAAAAATGGGAGCAAGGGTCATGTGAGAAAGGAGCGTTCATCAGTCCTGGAAAGTACCAGTGGAACCATGAAGACCCCTGAGGTACAGGTGGGGATGATGAAGAGGGGGTAGAAATGACGGTGGGAGACAGCAGGAATCCAGTTTTCCAGTGGAGGGACAGATGTAAAAGAAATGCATGTACGTGATCCTAGAAGTGCTGCAGTAGAGATTCTCCATAGTTACTGGGGTGATCAGCATCATTTTCTAAATCATCCTCCGTATGTGGATGCGAATCTTGAGTGTGGGTAGGGTGAAGTGAGGCTTCTGGGGAAGTATGCTAGTGGGAGGCCAAAAATAAATTATCAAAGGAAAGAATTGAGGAATTAACAAAGCTAAACGGATGTACGCAGCTCTAAGAAAAGGGTGTCGTTTTTGAAAGCATATTTTTGAAAATCCATTTGCTTAGTCATCTTACAGATAACTTAGCTATTTTTGCCTTCTTTGCTCTGATGACACTTCACTGTCTATATAATAGGTTTAGCATCTGCATTCTTTTCTAGTGTGAAGGGAAAATATGTCTGCTAATTTTGAGTTGGCTTTGTAGAATTGCTTTACCTCTTGGCTGTGAAATAAATAAGATACTGGTCTTAAAACTATTTTAAAGGAGAATAGTTGGCATAATTTCCTTCTAACCCATCTTTTTAACCCATCTGCCATGTCTGCAATCGAATTTGAATAGAGAATATATACCCTTGCTATTTCATGTGCAATAATAACTGTGCCCTCAACTGCTCCAGACATTAAAGTGGTGATGTTTGGGTTCAGCACAGTAATCTACTGGGGAATGAATGCAAGATCAAGGGCATTTGCAGGTTTTTATTTCTCTGTGTTTGCAGGGGCTGTGGCACTGCTAGCGGGTTGCTCACAAATGGTGTCTTAGATTTTACCTCTTCTGCAGGCAGCAAGATTTGCATCTTGCCATTCCTATTTGATCTGCAAGTGGTGATGAGAGCCGTATACTTGAATTCAGATTTTCTGAGTAGCAGTCTGCAGTCATTAGGGCAGCACTTAGACCCCAGAGGCTTTTTCCATGTTTTCATCCTGTTTCAGTAACCGTGTCTCTTGTTATCTTGTTCCTGAATATTTTCTCTAGTAAGAGGACGTTGTTTGTTGCAGCTGTTAAACCTCAAATGTCTTGCATCTCCCTTAGGGAAGAGAGGGGAGAGTTCCTGAGGTTTCTGTGTAAGTAGACTATAGAAACACCTACATGTCTTTCCCAAGTATACAGCCGGGAGGTATTATTGGTGCTGTCCTAACCAGCTGATGGAATCTGGCTGGTTTGGCCTGTGATTCCTCCCTCTTGCTGGCTTGCTGTGTTGAAGGGGTTTAGTAAGGAAACAGGGATAACAGAGATTCTTTTTTCTTTTCCTCTTTTTTTTTTTTTGTTTGGTTTTTTTTTGGGTTTTGTTTTGTTTTTTTGGCATGCAGTGGTACTGGATGGCTCTGGTTGCTTTTGTCAGAATAGCGTAGCTAGGAGGTGTCAAAGGAAATTATGGATGTTTGTTCGGTTTCCTGGCTGGATATACCATGTGGGTTTTGGAGAAATGTGCATTGAATAAACATCGGGTAAATCTCCTAGGACTAGCACCGCCTGGGAGCAGTGTTGGGAGCTGCGCTTATCTTCGTGGCAGGATTTAAGAAGAAACGTTTGTGTGAGAAGAGTTTTGTGCCCCGTCTTCGGTTCCCATCGGTTCAGTGATTTGTAATGTTCCTCCGTCTGTTCCCTTTAAAGCCAGCTGGCCAACCTTAGGGGAGAGGATTATCTGAGTAAAATTCTCCAAAGCCTATATTGCCGTCAGAATTCTTTCTTTCCCCCTCTTTCACAGTGCCGGAGGCCAGCCCGAGCCCAGGCACGACCATTGCCACATTTAAAATGTCGGGGCCAGCCCTTGGGATTGCCGGAGCCCCTCGCGCCCCGTCCGTGCCACTCGGCTGGGTGGCCGTGGGTGGGAGGGCACGGCCCGGGCAGAGCCGCCGGCGACAGACGCTGCGGGGAAGGGCGGGAGCCGGGGCACGGGTGGCGGCAGCTCGGCGCCTTTACCCGGAGTGACCTGGCCTGAGACGGCAATCCGAGGCACCGTGTGCCGCCGTCCCCTCGCCCCTGCTGCCCCCGCAGGTCGCCCTCCCTCCTCACCGCGGGGCCCGGGGGATGCTGCGCTGGCAGGAAGCCCTGACCAAGCGCCAGGTGCCCCGGGGCCTGGCAGGGGAGCAGGCGGCTGTGTGAGCATGGGGGCACCTTCCCAGCCAGGGAGGGCCTGGCTCGGGCTCCGGGGCTGGCTTCTGTGCTTTGGGACATTGACCAAGAGCAGCCAAGTGCCTGTGCTGCCCAAGCCTTGCCTCACGAGCTTGTGCAGGACATTTGATTTTGCCTTCGTCGTGGGAGGTGACGTTTCAGAGCTGCTGCAGGCAGGTACTCAAAAAGCTGTGCTAGTGGGTGCAGCCCGTGTCAGCCCTCACCACCTGCAGTCTGCTGCCGTCAGGTGAGGAGGGGGATGGCCTCAGCAGCTCCTTTGGGATTGCTGTCCCAGCTTCCTGGCCCTGCAGCCCTCCCTTCTCCCTGTCTTTGTGCTGGTTTCCTCCAGCTCTATCAGTCCCCGACAGATCTGGAGCCTGTGTGGTGTTTTGGTGCAGCTGCTGTATCTGTTCAACTTGCATCAGTCGGTCGCTGTTAAGGCTTATAATCAGTGTAAAATCTCTGGGGTGCAGCTATTTACAGAAAAAAAACAACCCACTGCACCCTTCCAGACTTGCATCAAACAAGAGTTTTAGTCTCATTAATTGAATTCCTCTAGAGTCTGATAACTTGGGCATGTTGAAATCAGATAAATAAAACCCTCCCTCCCTGGTAGCTGTGTAAGCCTTTCCTTAACTCCGTGATCAGAGGGGACTAGGCTTTGCTAAGTAAGTAGCTGAAGATGAAAACTTCTGCATACATCTGCTCATCGGGGAGTGTAGGCAGGAGGATGCTCAGAGTGGTGTATGAGCACAGGAAAGATTTACCTCATCCCCCACCCTGCCTTTTCTCAGTTGATTAGGAAAGGTTTTTTTGTTTAGTGACAAATGCTGTTTAGTCACCCTCAACCACACTGTCTGTGTCTAGAGGCTGGGACTCTGCTTTCTTTCAGACCTTCAGATAAACCTGCAGCCCTGCTAACTGGCAAGTCTGCTCTTGCTGAAGTCGGGGTGTATCGCCTTTGGAGCATCTCTCGGGCCGTGCTGCCCCATCTCATGTCGTGGACGCCGAGACATGTTGCTCTGGGGGGCAGAAGGGCGTTTGGACCAGTGCCCCGAGGTGTGGTGTTGCTGAGCTGATTCTGTAATCCTGAAAAAATCCAACTTGCAGCTTTTCCCAGACTCCATACATCAAATGAGACTTGCAGTCGTTAAGGTCGTGTCCCTTTCTCTGTTGCATCCCTCGTGTGCAGTTCCTGACTTGGTGCTGAAGGCTGGGGCCCCTCTTGTTCAGCAGATGCTGTTGGTTAGTCCAGACTCGTTCCTCCCCGTGCCTGGATCACCCATGCCGTAACGAGGTACTGGGCTTGCCAGCCAGGCTGTTGCGTGTCTTGATTTTCAGCCAGCACTGCTCTTCCCCTTCAGGGTCTTTCTGTTTTTCTCCTCCCCTGCCACTCCTGGTTCTGCTTTTTTTGTGCATCCTGGACTTGGATTTCCCCCCACTCCTCTTTTATCAGTATTTCTGCCCTGTGGCTGTTTACACCACCGACACAGTGGCATCTCCCCCCATCCCTGGGACACTTCTACCCTCTCTTCCATCTCCAGCCCCACCATCTGCTGCTTCTGCTCCTGCTGTCATGCAGTGGTGTGAGGCCAGCATGAGTCCTCTGCCCATGCTGACCTCTCCATCTCAGAGCTTGGCCTCTTCCCTCTGCCTTGTCCCTCGTAAACACTTTTAACTTTTGCTGCACTGAATGTTGATGGTGGTATTCCCCCCAAGCTTGGATAGCCCCTTCTCCACCTTCAGATCTGCTTCTCAAACTGTAGCAACTTCATGAAAAGAACTGGCATACAAATGAGGGTCTGTCTTTACCTGTTGGTTTGCTCTGTCCTGCTTTCCTTCTCCATGCTTTTCACAAAGGTAGAATTTCCAACCTTTCTGCTTGTCTTAAGGGTCCCAACTCATCTTCCCTTGTCTCTGTTATTTGTTTTCCTGCTCATAGACTCTCTCCCTCAGTGCAAAGCTGCTTTATCTCCTCCTCCTCCAGCAGCTGCTATGTCCTTTGCAAGCCCCATGGGATGCTCTGTCTGGAGCTTTTGCCTCCCAGCTCTCTGTCAGTTTCGTCTGTCTCTGTGATTTACTTCACAAGGGCTTTCTTAATAGCCCCCACTGCTCTACATCTCGGTGGTGATCAAATGTTACCTTTCTTGACTTTGTAATTGACCTTGCAATAACCAATTTTGGTCTCTTTCTGGAGAGCTTTCCTTTAAGTTCTGTTGTCTTTGTCTTTTCCTGCCTTTCTGACAGAGCTTTCCTTATGATCTCATGAGTTTACCCTGTATACCAGCTTCAGGGTTTGTTTTTGTGTGGCTACAAGGGGTCTATTCCATGACCCTGTCCACCTCTTCCTACAGTCCCTGCCTCGTTGTAATTTCGTCCACTCGTAAAAACTGGAGTGGCCTCTCTCTGCTGATGTTACAGGCTCATATTTCTGTTCAGTTCACAACTTTAACCTCTGTCTCTGGTGCTTACTTACATGCATGTGCACGCACCTGGGTCTTTCTGCTTCAGGAGTGTAAGCTGCAGCATTTCCTATCCATCTCTGCCTCTGAAATGCATTCAGGTTTTTTGTTGTCTGCCGATTCCCCTGAACTCTCAGATTAGTTCCTCCTCCTCCGCTGTGCCAAATGCGAGATGCGTGTCTTCCCTTTTAAAGCCCTTCTGAGCCTTGTTCTACCTTGTCTTTTTAGTGCTTCTTCCCTCTGTGGTTTTTGATTCCCAGCCTGTGCCTCTCATTGTGTTTCCTCAGGCTGGGTTCTCAGAGAAAGAGGGCTTATCTGATCGTGCTGCCTCTGCCACCCCTTTCCGGATAACCTGGAAGCCCTTTGGCCAATTTTACGCAAATTTGACAGGAGTAGAGAGCTTGGAAATAAACGAGTTCCTGCAAGCCTTGTGAGGAGTAGGTAGCTGAGTCAGGGCAGTGATGGGGGACTGAAGGAGACCCTTTTCTTCAAGGGCTTCAGCAGTGCCTCCAAATGACTCTGCCAGCTGTAGGAGAAGCTCCAGCTGGAGCTTGCAGTCAAGTCATTAGTCTCAGAGACAGCCTCCCTCCTGAAGGCATGGGAAGCTAGGCTTCATTAAGTCTCCTGCTCTTAGGGTTGTTTGGTAAAAGTGGTGGCTTGGAACCCTTTTATTTTACTCTTTGTGGTGGGGAGTAACCTGCAGCGAGCACCTGCAGCACTTTTTCACTTGCTGCCTTTGCACGAGGCCTGTTAGAGACCTGCCATCAGGGTCTCCCAGCGGAGAGATACCTTGGCACTTCCTCACACTCTTGCCTGCTCTCCTTCGCTGCCCTCTCTTGACCCATCTGCTGGCTGTCTGAAGGTGCTGTCTCTCACAGCGTGGCTGAGCTGGTGGAATATCCCTACTGCTAATTAAAAGGGTTGTTTGCCCCTGTCCCCTGAAGAAAGAAGTGTCTCTGCTCTCTCGGTGAAAACCAGTGACTCTTTCCATGGGTCATTCTTTTTTCAGCTCATGTGGAGGTCAGGCACGGGGAGAGGAGAGTGTGTGTGTGGGTGTGTTGCTAGGAATAAAGTGAGTGGGAAAGCAAGACTGCTTTTTTGCCATGGCAGCTGGTACCTAGATCAGCTTAACTGCATTGTGAAGCTACGTTTTTAAACTGAATCTCCTGGGGTGAGGGTATTTTTGCCACTCTTCTCTCTGTAGAGAATCTGTTGCAGTGAGGCTGCTCTAAGTAGGTGCTTGCTGCTGAACTAAGGTAACTGAGTCTACAGCAGTGGTGAATGAGTGCAGTCCTTTTGGAGAGTCCTTCACAGAATAGTTGAGGTTGGAGGGGACCTTTGGAGATCATCTGGTCCAAGCTCCCTGCAGGTTGCTCAGGATCATGTCCAGATGACTTTTGAATACCTCCAGGGAGGGAGACCCCACAGTCTCTTTGGGCAGGCTGTGCCAGTGTGCAGTTACCCCCCACAGCTGTGGGTTGGTTTTTGTTTGTTTGTTTCGTGTAAAAAGTGTTTTCCTGAGCTTTCCAGCTGGTCAGTTCCCCCTGGTGCATGGGCTTGTTCCCCCTCATGGAGGAGAATCGCATCTGACTGTCCTTAGTCACTGATAGTAGTACTGTGCTTAGGAGGGAATTACTGTGCCTTTCTCCCTCCCAGCCTGGAAGAAATAGTAACATAAATGCTTCTGCATCCCTTTTGTTTTGTTTTGTTTTGTTTTGTTCTGTTTTCCCTTCCAAATGCCGGAAAGCTCCTGTCCTCCCATTTGAAATGAGAGCCTTGGTGACAACTGCTGATAGTCTGTGTAGCATGTCAAACTAATAAATTATAGTGTATGCAGACAAGGATTTCTAACATCTTAATTAGTAATAAAAGGCAGCAGGTAGCTGAAGAATCTCCCTGGATCTTTGTCTGTCTTTCAGAGATGCTGTCTGACTGAATCACAGAAGTTTTGAGAGGCAGCATCTTGCTGCTGCTTAGTGAACAGGGAAGAATCCAGATGAATTTGTGGGGAGGAAATGGAAACTGTCTGCTGATATATGGCTATACTTCATATTTCTGTGATCCTTGATGGTGGGGTGGGAAAACTATCTTGGAGAAATGCATGCTTTTAGGTAGTACACTTGACTTCGGGGATAAGTCAATTTGCTGACTTACCTGAAAGCTCTTTCTGCTGAAGGAGTACAAGATGGCAAAGCTTTGCCTTGCAAATTGAATGTTCTCTCGTGCTAATGGTCATGGCTGAGGGGCACAAATGTTTCCTTAGCATGCCAGAAGGAAGAGGGAGAGATTGCCCCGGCTGCATTCTTTTCTAGATGTTACATTTGAGAACTTTTTTTTTTTTTAGTGTTATTTTTACAGAGCTGCGTCCTCCAAAGGGGAGCAGGTGCAGACCTGTGCCTAAGGATATGGCTGGAGTGCCGGAGGAATGGTGTGCTCTGGGAGGTAGGAGGGAATGTGCAGCAGGGCACTCTGTCATCAGCTCCTCCAGCCTGTCAATATCGAACAGATTGTTAAGTTTCTCTCTCTAGAAGGTAATCGATTCGAGGTTAAGCAATTAATAAATGGCTGCCCGAGGCTTCCAGTTTGGAGGTTGAAAAGGAGGTGCTCTAGCCCTGCCCTGTCTGGAAGAACAAAGGTGCAAGTAAAGGTTGTGGAGAAAATAAGGGTGCTGGACTCCTAAGTGTCATTCTTACCAAAGTAAGGGAAAATCTGGAGTCTCTTGGAGCAAGGGGAGGGGCAGGAAACCAAATAAGCAACTTCAAGGAGTATGGAAAGATGGGCCAAAACACTCACGTTTCTCTTTGGAGGTGGAGGGAGGCATTTTATGTCTGTCCTTCCTCCCTGTGTTTTTTTTAAAGAGAATGAGAAGCCTTGTTTTTCTTGAGGAAAAATGAATTTGAGGGAAGGTAAGAAACCAGGCTCTCCATGCATCAGAAGTATTTTAAGAGATCTCATGAAAGAGAGGGAATTCCTTTAATGAAAGGCTGGGTAGTAAATGCTGTTTCCTCTTGGCAAGGATAATGTGAAGGTGAGATTTGGGACTCTACTCTGTTTTCTCCTGGGAGAGTATTTTAAGCATCTGGGATGTTATGAGGTGAATTACAGCAATAATAGGGACATTCTGGTTTTTAATATTGGAAGGGATCGCAGAGCATGCAGGAGAACGAAAAAAGAAGTGACATTAAAACGTTATTGACTGTGAAACAAAATGAAGTTTCTTATTGTCTGAGAGTGAGTGATAGCACGGGGAATAATGTTTGACAATTCTTAGAGTGACCCTGGATGTTGAACATATAGGACTTGAAGGCTAAAGAAGGATAATAAAAAGAAATACAGGGGCTGGAGGGCATAATGAACTATGTCAGAAATTTCCTGCCTAGCTTTGATGCTCAAAACAATTTCATTTCACCCCCTCCTCTTGATAGTCTGGGAACAGATACCAGCTAAGAGTTCAGCAGCCCAAAGTGCGTGTTGGTGCTTCATAGCTTTGGTACTAGGATGGCAATGCTGAATCTTTTAGAGGTGTGGGAGCAGTAGTAGAGACACCAGGGTAAATGGTGTGTCCTTACACATATTTTAAGAGCTAAAAGAAGAGAAGAAAAAGCACACACAGGAATCTTAGGAGACTTCACTTTTTGTGCAGGTCTGCGCTAAATCTTACAGGGAGTACCTGTGGTGACAGCTTCAAAACTCAGGCTGGGGAGGTAGTAATGAAGCCATCACTACTTTTCATTGGAAAATATAAAAGTAGGCATTGCCTTGGGCATTCCAGCAGACCACTTTAAATGCTGCTGTTTATTGTAGTGCTTAACCAGACCTGGAACCAGCAGCAGTGATACAAGTCACTAGGGCATGTATTCAGTGGGCTGTAAGGAGGAAGAAACTCCTAAGGATAAGGCACGAGGAGCAGTGCAAGTTAGAAGTACTGCGTGGGCAAGCCAACACTTCCTGCCTGCATACTCCCAATATAAGCATAATCTGCCAGGGAGCTTCTGCTCGTGTGTTCTTCCCATAACGATAAGGATGCAGTATGCGAAGAACATGCTGATCTGAGAGATGGAAAAGGGCTGCAAAGGCCATGTGCTGACCTTGGAGGGAGAGAAATAGTTGATTAAATGATTCACAGGACAAGCTCTGCCTTAGGTGCAGAAAAGAGCCTGTAGTGCTGCTGGAGCTCTGTGCCATTCTGTGGGGTTAGTCAAAACTTTGGTGAATCCAAGGACTGCAGGTTATAAGGGATTCTTTTTTCTCAGCATCTTTGCAGGAAAACAGTAAAATTGCAATAAGCAGTAGGTGTGTTGCACAAAGATATTTGAGTCCGCAACAGCCATTTACCATTGTGAATCTGAACCAGCAGGGCAGCCAGCTCCGTCTGTCCCTCGTGCACCAGCATGTGTTGTTACCTTTTTCATCAGGTACATCTTGTGCCACCAGCTGCTTCAAAGCCCTTGTGAAGTGAGGAGGCTGAGCACCACGAGCTCCAGAGCTCAGGGATCTGTGTGCAGAAGGACTGCCCAGCCATCCTCTTTCCTTTGGTTATTATGGGTATTGCTCTTTTTTCTGACCACAGGCGTGGCTGGCTGGCTTCTGGACGCTGAGTAGTTTGACTTTTCAAAGTAAAGCTGTACTAGATTAAAGAGTAGTTTCAGGCTTCTGTGCAGCAAAGTAACTTTAAATATACTTTCTGGTGGGATGATCGAGAATGATAGAACTGTAAGAGCAGGGAGATCTTGTGTTGTGTATCCCCTGGGGCAGGTTCATCTCTGCCTTATGGTATCCTTGAAGAAAGTAATTGTCTGTTAGAGGAAGCTGTAGTGTGAGATGCCTCAGTCTCACAAAGCAGTCTCTCTGGTGCCTCACTTTCCTAGCTTCTGGAAAATGGAGCATGTAGCTAGCTCCCATGACCAGTCTGAATTTCTGCTTTCAAGTCCAAGCCTATTGTTTCTTGTCTTCTTCGCAGTGCCCAATGTAGATATCAAATTATTCTTTCATCCTTTCAGCATTTTTAGAAGTTTAAAGGTTGTAATAGTACAGATGATCTGTGGCTCAAGAATATGCTGTTCTAAGGTGGTGTTAAAACTAGCATATTTTAACATGCCTAATTGTAGAACAGGGAAGGAGCAGTTAGAGGGAATGTGACATCCATATAGGATGTGGTTTGCTTGAAAGAGGGGGGGAAAGAAATCACAAGGGCAGATCACATTTCACGCTGTGCATCTGCAGAATACCAATGCCATACTGGGGAAAATAAGGAAAGTCTTCTGTCAATATAAGGGCCAGATCTGAGAAGAACCAAAGGATGTAAAATGGCTGTGATCTTGGCGAGGGGGTTGGATGTCTGACTGGATGCATAATTATAGCAGAGGTACAAGACCTCTTTTCCAGTCAGAACTTGGGAAGCTAGTCACAGGCCACAACAATCTATGGTGATTAAAAGAAATGTCATCTCTTTCATATTTACTGAAAACATTTTTTCTTAAAAGACAGTAAACATCTGCTGTGGAAGTGAGCGGCTGTGAGACGGAGCAGCGAGCAGAGCTGAGGGAAGGCACTGTTGTTGGAAGAACAAAGAGCTTCATTGGCGGCTCCTGTCTAGTTTGCCCATGCTTTGATATTTCCCCACTGATTGTGGTATTTCCATACCAATTATTGTATAAATTGCTCCTGGCTGACCTCGCCACTTAGGCATCCTTAGCTGGCTCAGCAGTGGGAGGAATTTGAATGAGAAATGAATAGCTTTATGAGTTGGTTTAGGAAAGATGGTCCATGTGCTGAGAGTGGTGGGATGGTGGCAGGAGCGGAGGAGGAGGGGGATAGGGGATCAGGCATCCTTTTGGTTGCACCATTTTTAAACACTAAAGCAAAAGGGTGGAGGATAAGGGACAGAGTTGTTCTGCAGGTGTCTCCAGCCAGCCTTTCAGTACACTGAGCTCTCTTGGCATGACAAAAAATACACCAAGCATAACACTGTATTTTCCCCAGAATGAGGCTTTACAGTATTGGGGGGATGGGAGGGGCTTACCACATGTTTTCTTCTGATAGCATTGGTTTTTTCCATCTGGCAGCAGGTTGCAGTGTACGGAGATTGTTCCTGCTGTGACTCATTTATGCAAAAATTAAGCTCAAACCTGATTTTTGGTTGTGCGCCTTAACAGGAGACTTCACAGAAAAGCAGGTATGTGTTGCTAAAAGATTGTCTCTGCTTTGGCCTTGCCTGGTGGGGCAGAGTCTCCCTCAGAGATTTTATTAGTCATCAGCCCATGGGGAAAAGAAGTGATGGTTGCTCGGGGAAGCATTCTCAGTGGCTGGACAGTGGTGAGCTTGGAAGAGCCTTCTTGAAATGAATTACTGTTTCGTGGGTATCAACCCTGCTGTGGAGTCCAGAGAAAAAGCAGGGACTGAGTAATGGGCTGGGTTTGGCAAGAGGTGTCTGCATCCTCCATGGGTGACAGAAGGGAGGGAGGAAGGGCCATCCTCTGGGAGGCCGTAAGTGAGACTGAAAAATTAATCTGAATTAAGATGGGAATGTGAGCTCGGAGGATGTTAACTGTGCCTGAGTAATCCACTGGGAGCACAGGCCTGTGCAGGGTGCAGTGCTCCTGCTTTGGGGCAGGGGAGTGGGAACACTGGGGAGGGGCGATGCCCCAGCCTGCAGCTCCCGGGCAGCAGGACACAGGGAACAGCAGGAGGGAGTCTGCTGGCACTTTGCTCACCTCAGACGGCACCATCCCGTGCGCTGGGTGGTCAGCCTGGGCTCCTGCAGGTCCCCTGCCCCCCAGGACCTGCAGGAGGGCAGCAGTGGCCACAGCCTGTGGTGCACTTGCACCTGCTCTTGGGTTGAGCTTGCCCAGAGCATCCCTCAGGCTTGGAATTAGACACTTTAGCATAACTGCCCTTTAGCACTTATGTCTGAATCGTCTTCGTTACTGGGGACTTCCTGCCAGGTCCTGTGGTCTGCCACAGATGCTAATTTGTCATAGCCAAGTAGGATTTAGGCATGCTCCCCTCCCCTTGCCTGCACAGGGGCACAAGCTCCCATGTCAGTTCTAAGGATGTTTTGAGGGAGCCAGTTCAGTTGTTCAGAGCAGAAATAGTCATGCTCTTAGAGAAGAAGACAAAATGGTAGGTTTTTTAGCTTCTGTTGTAGTATAACCAAGGCATAGTCTGCAGACCAGATGTGACCCACGTGGTTGAAGAGTATAGTATGCAATGACACGGGTTGTGAAGTGGCACGAGGACAGCTGTACCAGTTCAGAGTAAATCCTGCACCTTGCTTGGCATCATGCCTCAAAAAGCTGTAGGCAGGCAGCCAGGCAGTTGTAGCTTGTTTTGGGAGCCTTATGAACCTGATGTGATTTACCTGTTTAGTAGCCCTCTTTCATGTGCTCCTCCCACTCACATTTTGACCCATGTAAACTTTTTCCATACCCGCAGTATCCTTTGGCAGGGGCATTCCCAGGTCTGCTGTGTGCAGTTGCAAAAACTGCCTCACTTGTTGTAAATCTGGATCTGGCCAGTTTCAGTTGATGGCCCTTGGTTTTTAAACTAGAAGAGATGGTAAAGGGTCAAATTCTTGACCATCCTTGCCATGGTATATGTATTTGTGAAAAAAAGCTTTACCAGATCCCCTTCGAGTCACCTTTTTTTTTTTCCAGACTCCATTATTTCTGACAGAGAAGCCATTCCCTAGTGTTCATCCTCATTGTTGCTCTTCTCTTGACACTTTCTCAGGAGCGCCTGTAAGTTGAACAAACAAAAGCGACAACAAAACCCAGATGTGTTGCTGTGTATTTGTGAAAGGGAGAGGGATCTCTTTGGAAGTGTTTTCTGTCTAATAACTGTAGTCAAAGGCACAAAGTAATTTTTAAAGGGAATTCAGGATTAGTATTGTTAGTTATTGACAAAAAGTACTTGAGAGCTTCTCAGTGAAGGAAAACTGCTGTAAAGCTGCAGGGGTAGAAATATCCCCTCAAACTATGTAATCCATTTGGTATTAAGCACTGTTAGCCCTGTGCTTATAGAAGATATCTATACCAGGAAGGTATTTATATCAAGACCTTTTTTAGTTGCTCTCTAGTGGTTAGAGATCCACGATAATACTCATAAGAGATCACGTTTCTCCTTTAGATTAAACAACTACTGGCAGTGATTATTGATATCTAAGATAACTCGGTGCAACTGCTGTAGTGCCTTTGGATGTGGTGCAGACATAACCCATATGGTCTGAGATGGGGAGAATATTTGTGCAAGAGGCTCTTCATCGTTCTGTCATGAGTTTTTATTTATTCTTTTAATATGTCAATGCTGTGGCAGAGTTTCTGTGTGCTCAGGCATCCTTTCTTTCGTTACACCCACCTGTCCCTTGCAATAAGCCTTGAGTCAATGTTCTCAGCTAAAATTTTGCACGCCTGTTCTTCTGAAAGGGACCTGAAGGTCCACCTCCTTCCCAGAGGGTAAGTGTTTGGCACTTTCTGAAACAGGGCATCTTCAAATCAGGCACCTGAAATGACCAGTTGAGTGTGGAAAAGCTGAGCTCCGAGCTCTGTGTGTGTCTCCGTGGAAAGGTCAGATCTTGCCAAAATCATCCAAGGTTGCTGTGAGGGTACAGATTTTGCAAAGGCACAGTATACTCAGGAGCTGAGCTGCAGCACTGCTGGGGGAGATGCCTGGCTGGCAGGGATGCCTGATGCTCCTTTCTTGCTCCTTTCTTTCTTGGAGAGGCGTTGAAATCCTGGCTGTGACGTGACAAGGGAGGCTCGAACGACTGCGTGACTCTGACAGGGCATTTTCCTCTTTCCTTTTCCTGGCTCTTCAGAGCTGTTTCCCATGACATTTGCAGTGGCCCTGGAGCCTGCTGGGTGGGTTGGCATAGGGGAGGTGCAGGGACTGGGCATCTGAGGTTCCTGGGTCCTGCGCTGTCCCTTGCCGCTTGAGTCCAGTCACCTGGCTGCATGTCCCCTCTTGCCACTGCTCTTATCCCCCCTTGCACCTCCAGGGCCTGGGAGATGGGTAAGCTGAGAGCTGCCTGGCTTTTGTTTGGCTTGCTCCTAGCTCAAAGGGCTGTCAGCAATAGCCCAGATCTGTAGGGGATAAGGATCAGGGAATGGCTTCCTCCTTATTGCATGGGATTTGCTGTCTTTTGGAAAAAAACAGATGCACAAACCTATAATTTCTTATTAATTTTAAAGTAGCACTTGGCTCGCTACCTCCTCCCTATCAGCCCTTGCGTTGTCAGTAAATTATATTGGATTTGCAATTAAAAGCCAGCTGTGCCAGTGCAGTACCAGCCAAATGCCACCATCACTGTCTCCTGGGCATCCTAGGGAAGGTGTGGAGCACACAGCTCCTCCTGCAGTGAGCTCTTCTCTCACTTCAAGAGGGAATGATAAGAGTTTAAATGGGATCTCAGACACGTTATTCTTGTTAATCAGAGCGCTTGCTCGCTAAGGAATGCAGTTCTCTTCTTAATACTGTGTGTTGTGGATGTACAATTCCCAGAGCTTGCAAAATGCCAAACATCAAGCAAAAGGTAACTGTTTGAGGACAATGTGTGCTGGTGGATGTCTGCCTCAGGCTGATTGTTTTTATTCTTTCCTTTCTTGATTAAAATAGTTTTGGAGAAGTATTCCTGCTTCTGCTGTTCGGGTTTGGTTTTGTTTTTTTTTAAAGTGTTGAAAAGCATTTGTGCCCAGCTCTGTTGGAGCAGGAGTTTGCAGCCAGGCACAGGGAACAGCACTGCGGATGTGCTGCTCCTTGCCCCTCTGGAGATCTGGTCTGTTCATCTAACTTCCTGAGCCTTTGTGTCTCACCTCTGGGACAGCAGCCTGCTGCAAGTTGTAACAAAAGCCTGACTGTTTTGTCTTCTATCCATACTGGAGCTGGGCAGGACGTTTTCTGCACTGTCTTCTTCTGTCCCTCAGCTTCTTAGGCTCCTGGAGCCAGAACGGGAAGCAAGGAGCTCTTCGGCTCTTAACTCAGTTTTGGCTGCATTAGGAAGGTGCAGCAATGCAGTGCAAGAGGGAATAGAAGAGGAGGAATGTATAAAGTGGGTCTCTTTAGAATCTGAAGGAGGACTCCAGGTACAGTTACAATCAAGGTCCTAAAAACTATTGGCAGGGGAAGAAGGAAGCCCACATTAGTGCTTGCCATGAGGGTGGTGAGATTTGACATCTACCAAAAATCTGTGCTGTGGGTCCCCAGTGTTGTGATCTTCCAGTGAGCTTTGGAAAGTCTGATACTCATCTCTGATAAAATGCTATTTTTCGACCAGATAGTTGGAAAACTCCTATGTAGAAACTCCAGCACCATGCTAAAAGCCTGATAAACAAGGTTGTGCGCTCAGCTGAGAAGTGCCTGAATGAGTGTTGTGTGCGCAACTTTTAATTCCTACCACTGCATGTTTGCCTTGTGGTGCAATTTTAATTGTCATTGCATGTGGGATGTCTGTATGCTGTAGCAAGGCTGCATGTGCATACAAAAATTGGATTATGAGCTGTCTTTAGGTGTGTAATAAAGATCTTGCCTTTCCTGCTGCTTTGAAAACAGTTCACTTCAAAGGCTGTGGTATTTGCTTTGTCCTTTGGCCTTTGTGGGGTGAGAGGAGAGGCTGTCTGCAACTTGGATGTGTTAGTTGTCTCTAGCAGTATCTTTCCCCACGATGAAGAGATTGGTACAGCAAACAGTGGGGGAGTGTTTGCCTCTGTTGTTCCTCTCCCTGTTTGTTTCAAATGTGCTAGCTTTCCCCATCCTCCCTTTAAATCACATTATTTCATAAAGAGTAAAAAGAAACATAATTTGGAGCAGCAGCAAGCTGAGCCCAAGTTAATAGTTTGAATTGCACTCCATCTGTTCAGCTGCATGCCCTGATGGATGTGCTGAACCCATTTTTCACAATTTGTTTTAAGCTGCTAAGAACCATCTCTGCTGGCTCCAGTCCAGGCTGGCTGTGGAGAAAAACTTCGTATCTGGACATCGATGTCCAGAGGGCGGGATTGAATCAATAAACCCCAGATTCAAGGCTACCTCTTCCCCTGCAAGATGCCAGTTTTTTGAAAGGTTAAATTCTTCTCTGGACTTGAGCGTTGTTATTGAAAATTAGAGGAGAGGGGGAAACCCCCAACATACACACGCACAGAGAGGATGAAATTTGCAAACGTGATTATGCAGGACCTGCTTTAAATCGGCTTATTGCTGTTTTATGATGGCAAGCAAGCAGTCACAGAAGCCAGGGTGATTGGCCTTGCCATGTGTGCATGCTGCTGGTAACTCAATAACCGATGAACACCCACCGTGGTCTCCAGACCTCGAGCCTTTGATGTAGCAACAAACAAGATAGATTGCTGTAATTTATCTGGCCCCTGGAGGGCTGTGCTGGTAATGTGCCATGAGCCCAAGGGCCAGCCATCCATAATCTGTGTAAAAATACAGCGGATCGCAGTCACCGTGCTGCGGGGCTGTCTTTGTTTTGTGCTGCACGCGTTTGTGTGTGTGCAGCGCACAGCGCTGGGCCCTGACTCTAGCAGCCAGGGGCACTGAGCCTTAGTGTAATGTGCCCGCTCCCTCCATTAGCTTTAATTGGTTTTCTTAGGTGCTAAATGCACACCTTTCAGATAGACTTGGGAAGGCAGTGCCCGACACCTGATATTTCTCAGTGTGCCTTTACAAGCAGGAGAGAGAATGGAGAAGGTGTGCTGGGTTTGGGGGAAAAGAATGGGATTTTGTACCAGCTGAAGCCGCTGACAGGTTTGCTGGTGGAGGATGAGTGCCTGAGGCACTGGAGTTGGGTGGCCCAGCAACCAAAGGGAGGGAGTGCAGCCCCCTGGCTCGCACAGGGGCCTCTCTCCATGGGGTGATGAGAGTTGGAAAGTAAGAGTACTGAAAACAAAGACCTGTCACCTTGAGTTTCTGATTTGTTACTGCATGGTGGGTTGCCCTTTCATGCCTGGGTTCTTGCCGCTTCCAAACAAGGGGTTTTTGTTACCTCACCGCTGCTCCTTTCGTGGGGTGTTTTTTAAAACACTTCCATCGAGTTAGCAAGAATTCTGCAGTGTGACTCGGGGGGTGCTGGGCCAGAGCCCGATGTGCCAGCTGTAAAATGGGGTGTGAGGGCTCGCCTTGCCCAGCATGGCCATGGAAAAGGGGGTGATAGGATGGGTGTGTCTGGGTGTAGGTGTTGGGGATTGCCTGCCGGTCGGTAACACCGGGCTCCTCTCCTCCCACAGGCATGGCACTGGCCCAGCGGCAAGTGACGGTGCAGGAGGGACCCCTGTACCGCACTGAGGGGTCCCACGTCACCCTGTGGTGCAAGGTGAGCGGCTACCAGGGCCCGGCGGAGCAGAACTTCCAGTGGTCCATCTACCTGCCCTCGGCCCCCGAGCGGGAGGTGCAGATCGTCAGCACCGTGGACCCCTCCTTCCCCTACGCCATCTACACCCAGCGCGTGCGCAGCCGGGGCATCTTCGTGGAGCGGCTGCAGGGGGACGCCGTCCTGCTGCACATCACCGAGCTGCAGGACCGCGACGCCGGCGAGTACGAGTGCCACACGCCCAACACCGACGAGAGGTACTTCGGCAGCTACAGCGCCAAGATGAACCTCGTGGGTAAGCCGTCCTGCTCGCGGCGTGGCTGGGCCAGCAGGGGGGTCAAACCCTAGAGCCCCTGCGTGCAGCGCGGCCCGCATGGGCTGTCGGATAAAAATCCCGTGAGGGAGAACCGGAGCGGAGAGCAGGTGGCACGGTGGTATGAATTGCAGGAAATCACAGTGTGGAGGCACAGGAAGCAGCAGGCTTTCTTCGGTAATAAGGCCCTTAAAAAAATGAGACACCAGGCAGCACGGCCAGGCAGAGGAATGTTCGAAGCCATGGCTGAAAGCAGGAGTGACATGGAACTGATTTATGCAGAGGGAAAAGAGCAGAGGGTCTGTATCAGATGGCACGAGTCACAGACGAGAGAGCTGTGTGCCAAAGGTGGTGAAATAGCTGAGCAGGGAAGAGAGGAGTAATAATGAGCAGCACATAAAAGAGAACAGGAGAGGTGGTCATCTTCAGACTCTTTCAGCAGTGCTGAATGCATCCTGAAACCAGCACACTGATCAGATTGAGCTGCCTGTAGATGAGTGTGGAGAAGTTGGTTTGGGATTTATTTTTTATTTGGTTTGTGTTAGAAAAACCAAAAATAGGTTCTTTAAAATCTGGAGTATTTCCACGGCACCTCTCTGAGTAGAAGATTTGACCTTCTCAAGGTTCAGCTTGCTTTCTGTATCTCAAAACAGGACTGTATTTGAAGCGTCTAACTCAGCTAACAGCAGTCAAATGGCTTCCATCCAACTCTTTGGCTGAAAGACCCCTAAAAGAGCTCCTTCCCAACACAGACACGCCTCTAGCAAATTTAAGCCCACAGACAGCAAGCAGGCTTGCTTTCCTTAGGAGGTGTCTGTGAGCCTGCAGCTTGGAAACCACTTTGACATTAGCAAGCCATGGTGGAGTTGCTGGTTCAGGCTGTGTTGACACAAGAAATCCAGCGTGAAAGGAGCCAGGATGTGATTTAAATCACAATAGCCTTCCTTTGGGTTGAGCTTCTTGCCTCCAGCTTTCGTGGCCTTGGCTTCTTTCCTTCAGAGGTGCCAGCCCAGCCACTCTGCCAGGTGAAACTCCACAGCATGGGTGCAGGTGCTTATTTAGGTGCCTGTTTTCCCATCTGATGTCCATGAGCAGTCAGGAGGCCAGATGCCTTGAGTATTCTGTTTTTTATTTGTAATTCTGTGATTTGCTTTAGGTGTCCAGATTTGCAGTTCCCACTGCAGTTTAAACAAGCCTGAGTCAGCGCTGCCGCTGTTAAGTCACCTCGGGGAGTGAAACCCATTGAAACCAACACCTGCTGAAAAAACATGCCTGGGGGCAGGGTGGGGTTGGATGTTGGGTTGCTCTGCCAGGGAGCTGGAGCTGAGCACAGTCAGCACATCCAGTGGCTGGGCAGTGCAAAGCTCCTCAGCTGCTCTCCAGGGGTCTGGGGAGTCAAAGCTGGGTTGGTCTTCTTTTGCTCTGTCCCACCCTTTCCACAGCTACAAACCACTAAGATTTGGGAGTCCGTAGGCACCCGTGAGCAGTGCTCTGAGGACATTGGCTTCAGGGCTTACGTGTGTCGGAGATACTCAAGGAAATTGATCTAAAGTAACTTGTAGTGGTTTGGTTAAATCACATTATGCCCCTTCATGGATGCTTGCACTCAGGATTTTGGGCCCTAATTTGGTTTAGCTTAATTCATTTCTGAAAATTCACTTCGGAAATGACTTAGGGTCACTTGCGTTTTGAACGTGGGCATCTGTGTAAGGTGCTTTCTGTGGGTTAGCCAAACTGACAGAAACTGAATTTTTCAGAGTGCTCCCTGCAGTGACCTGTAGACAACAGGCCCTTACAGAGAGCCTTCCCTCTGCCTCCCATTCATGGGAACTGGTGCTGACTTCAGCCTTGTTGGACCCTGAAGTCCTGCTGGGGAAATGGGCTCCCTCTGCAGAGCTGGGCAGATCACATGTCCTTTCTGTTTTCCTGTTGTTTTAGGTCTCAACTACAGGTTGGGGGTCTTCAGGCTGGTTTTGTTTCTGCAGAGAGTATATGCAAGAAGAGAAGAGTACATACAGAAGAGAGTTACTGTTCTCATTTTCTCAGAAAAAGAACCAAACTTTTTTTTTTGTTCATCCAGTTATGAATTTTTAATTGACTCATTAGATTGAGTGGCTCTTTTTTGGCAGCAGCAAAGCCTGAAGGGAGACAGGTTTGTTAGCATCTCTATTCTCTCCACTTATGTGTGAAGTGGATGGGTTTGAAGCAGTGTTGATTTTAGGCTTGCTGCTCTGGGACCTTGGAATTGTTGTGTCCCGTGGTTTGAGGAAAGAGCTGGAGGAGGAGCTTCTCCTCTTTTCCACCTGCAAGATACAGCCCTGTGACTGGGGAGCTGGATGGGACACTGGTGCAGCAGCACGTGGGGCTGCTGTCTGCACCGGGACAGCTCAGCTTGCAGCAGAGCAGCTGGGATGTGCTCTGCTCCTGCCATCTGAGCATTGTTGAAGGCTGTGTCTCCAGGGCTCTGAGGCTGCTGAAAAATAATCTTGTCAGCTTCAGAGACATGCCAGTTTGGCTTGAAAGTACACTTCTGTCTACCTCATGAACAGCAGGCATGGTTGGTTGTCCCTCTCTCATTTTTAGTGTCACCGCTCCAAATTCCTTTTCCTTCACTGAGACTTTGGCCACGGTCTGGTACTGCTTTGAAGACCTGATGTCTCTGATGGCTTGGAGTAAGAAGTGCTCTCCAGGCACTCTGTGGGACTCTTATCTGAATTTAGGCATGCAGCACAAGTGCTAATCTCACTGAAGCTAAGAATGAGGCCAGTCATGTGGTTCAAAGGCCTTCCGCCCATGGGAACGTGTGTATCAAGGCTTAATCGTCTTCACCACTCTTCAGTTCCCTTCAGTTGCTTCAAAAACAAGCCTTTCTGTATCTTGCTGCTCCTCTTCTCATCCCCCTCTGAGCTGCATCTCTGGGCTGCAGGATGTGTTAGGAGAAGAATTTAGGATGTCTCAGACTGAGTTTCAGGTGTTGAGGGAGGTGGGGTATAAAAAAAAAATGGGGGTGCAGCTCTTCAGGATGTTGTGGAACCATGGTCTTGTGATTGATTTATGAGAAAGGATTAGCCCACGTACAAAGTCTGCAACTCTGTTGTTTGCCTTCAGAGTTCAGTTCCCTGAGGCTGACACAAAATTGCTGAGGGTAGTTCATGCTGTTTTACTCAGGGTGGCAGGAAAATATTTTGGAAGATCTCACGAGTTGTCTGCCACCCGTTTAACACCCGACTCAGTGCCTGTGGTAGATGTTCGGGCAGTATCTGCCATCAGAAGACAGGAAAGGACAAATCTGGAGAGCAATCCATCTTTGTTTAAATTAAGCGCCTCGTTCTGTATGTTGACTAAAGAGAGATCCTACGTGTTAGACTTGAGCTAGGCACTAGTGGCTGAAGGCTTGGCTGCTTTTGGAATCTTCCCCCATCAGGCTTCTAAGCAACTGATGGCAATCTTGGCTTTGTGGTTGAATTGGGAAGACACTTTGAGCATACTGAAGAGGGGAGTTAGAAAACTTAAAACTGGACTGATTAAATCGTGGATCTGGGGACTATGCACACAGTTGTGTTGGGGTCCTGCCTGCTGCAGGCTGTGAGAAGTAATGTGGGTTGTTCCTTCACTTTTTTAAGAAGTTAAGGACAGCAAAGTATTTGCAGGTGAGGGAAAGCAGCATCCCAGAAGCACAGCGTCACAGCCGACAAGACAACAGTATTTTCCAGATTGTCACTGGAATTACCCCTTTTCTTAACTTGTGAAATATGGGCAGAAGAGGAGGTTTCTGCACAGCAGTTTAGGTGGTGAAGCTGCAGGAGTGCTGTGCAAACTGAGGTGCTGGTTTGTGCTTCTCCTGTTGATGGGCAAACTTGTGTTTGGCTGCAGGGTAGAACTGAGCACATGGCAGTTCCTTCAAAGAGCGTGAGTCACTGCAAATTTGTACTCCACTATATCTCTGCAATGAGTTGTTTGTGTGCCTGTACCCTTACTTAGATAACAGTGAAGAGGCCCAGGTCTAACCTCTTCAGAAGCTTCAGACTTTTATCTCAGTGTTTTTTCATCTGTGCTCCCAAAAACGTTGAGATCTTTTTCAGAGTAAGTGATTTGAGGGAAGAAATCAAGCTTTGAGGTTTTTCTTAAACAGGTAGTGATAGAGCGGGAGGAAAGGTTTCAAAGCGCTTGAGGGGGTGGCAGCTCTTTTGGTCTTTATTTTGGGGGAAGCAGCTGTACAGCATCAATCCTAAACAAGTTAAAGCAAAAAAATGAAAGGGGTTTGGATGGGAGGAGACCACAGTCTCCACGGTACCACAGACTGGGAAGAAGCAATGTCAGTGCAGACTTGAGAAACAAGGAGCACTCAAACACAGCTGCCTTTGCAGTGGGCAGGAGCTGCTGTGGAGCTGGTAGTGCCTGCAGGGATGGTCACCAGGATCTTCTTCCAGCCAGGCTTAGGTCACAGAGAATGGAAGAGGCTTCACGCTAGCTAGGTGCTATTCAGTGGCTGCCCTGTCAGCCTGGCCACACTTCTGCTCTCTGCTGCTTCTCACTGGTCTCATCCTGCCTGGGTGGGTCGGTGCCGTGGTCTCTGCCCTGTTCTCCTGTGTCCTGCATTACCTGTGATGGCTCCCAGGGGCTCTGTGTGGTTTTTTGGCTGGTAGCCCCATTGTGGTGAAGTTTCAACACTGTGCCATGCTTAGGAGTGGTGGTGGGCGAGGGCATTGCTGGGGTGAAGAGCCATCTGCCCCTCTGCCTGAGGTCAGGGCTGGCTGTGGCTCTGCATGGTGGGGTCTCGTCTCCTAATGCTGAGCTGCCCAAGGCACTCGCAGCTCTCTGCAGAGCAGGACTCACTCCGTGGGCACTTAGACCATGCCTTTAGGAGTTTGTCTTCAGGATCCTCTGTGCCCTGCAGCTGTGACATGTAACTGCGTGGCCACATGCAAGCCTGTGGCTGGGACAGGGAGGACATCTGTAGGGTGTGTCTGAGAGGCTTTGGTGGCACAGGAGGTGGAAGGAAGATTTATGCAGGCCAGACACTTGACACTGGAAGGAAAGGAGCTGTGTGTGTCTCAGACAAGCATTGAAGAGAAGAAAGCAGGTCTCTTTTGTTGAACTTGCCACGAAAAACCTCCAGAATCTCTCTGCTGAGATTGAAAGAGTGGGTAGCAGGCAAGAAAAAAAAAAGAACTTTTATTATCCCGTAGCAGCTGCTGCTGCTTGTTGCCAGCAGCCTCCCTTCTTCTTCGTCAAGTGCTGCCATACGTGATCTGTCTGTGCACGGAGGAGAGGGAGAAAGTCACGTCACAGTTTGGATTTGGGAGAGCACAGTCTGCTCCTGGCAACGTGGATGAGAGCAGTCATTTCTCTCCATGTGGGGCACGTGGACCTCAGTGGCTGCTTATTCCAGCTGTCAGCAGGGCTGAAGGTGGCTTTGCTTGAGGCAGGTGTCAAAGAGAGAGATGGCAATCTCGGAGACAAGGACCTACCAGTTCTGATAGAAGTCTTTGGGGGCTCTTCTTTCTGTGCTGCCTTTTTCTGCTTTGTCTTCACCTGAGAGACAGGGAGAAGTGTTTGTCACTGTACTTGAGCGAGCAGCTTGTGTCCTGGGGAGACCAGGCTTTTTGCAGATGAGCAACAACAGGGCAAAAATCGAAATAAGCAGTTCAGCCTGTCCTGAAAGGTTGCAAAGGCTTCATCTCTGGAGGGTTTCAAGACCTGACAGGATCAAGCTCTGAGCGGCCTTGTCTGACCTTATAGCTGACCCTGCTTGACCCTTTAGCTGCACTACAGACCCTCAAGGTCCCTTCCACCCTGAATTGTCCTATGATCCTGTGATGAGCCACTTGGCTGCACTGCAGAAAGGAACTGCTGTTAAGCAGCATTTTGGAGGGTTGGTGCTAAATAAAAGAGTTCGGAGGGTCAGAGCTAAATAATGGCATAACACTGATGATCTCAACCAGGTGAGAACAGCAAGGACCTATTTTACATCCCCAAATTCTATTTTTTTTTTTCTGGCATATTTTTTGTATTTCAAATTGTTCTTATTTCTCTAGTGAGGTTGGAGGAGTTTGTCTCTATTGCTCTGCTCTGGTGTATGAAGGTGGAACTTGGAAATCCGAAGCACAGATGCCCTAATCTTTCTGAGTCTGTCTCGGCGGCTTGGCTACCTCCATGAAACATGTGTGTGCCTTATCTGGCCAAGCTGTGTAAGTTAACCAAAGTGAGCTGCAGGATTGGTGTTGTGCTGTGTGAGTTACATTCATCTTCGCCTGTTTGGGCTGTGCTTGTTGCAGTAATTAGCTCCCCAGAGGAGTAAAATGTCCTTCACTTTCAAATTACCCTTTAGCTGACATTAAAAAGGGATTTTTTAAAAAAGAAAATCAAATGCCTTCTTATAGGTGGTCCTTTGCAACTAGACACAGGGTATTTTGTTCTTGCTGTCCTCCTTTACATGCCTAATTCTCTCTGTGGTAACCTTCACCAAAAAATTGACCTATGCTCCTCTGCTTTTCCTTTCTGTTCCTGCTATGGATGGAAGGGAAGCGTTTGTCTGTTAATGGGGGAGGAGTGGGGAGGGGTAAACATATTTACCTCTGGCAGTTGCTGTGGCCACAGCCTGGGGAATTGCACCCGGCTTGTGATGCTGCAGGCATCGGGCCCTATTGTGCTGCCAACTTGCTGCATGTCCCTGGATATGGCGCTCTCCGTGTCCCTCACCGTTTTCCAGCTGGTAAAATTAGGGATAATAGCACACAAGCCTTTCACAAAGTCTAAGCTAAATAATTGTGATGTGCTTTGAGCTCCTCAGATAGCGGGAGTTAAAAACAAAGGCTTATATTTCAGCTCTGCCTGGTAATAATGCTGAATAGGATTCATCTCCTGTCCTGCTTAGTCATTTCTGCTATCTTGGAAGTGTAGCTGCCTAAGCTCACCCAGTTTTCCCCTCTCAGAAGCTGTGAGGCTGATAGGCACTGCCAGACTGGGGGGGCCGGTGATCCGCAGTGCCGTGGGCAGGGACGTGGGAGCCCGGCACAGGCAACCCTGTGCTTTAGTCAGGAACAATCTGGCACTGAATTGCATGGGCTGGTTATTCCTTCTGCTTCCTAAACCACTCTTTTGTGGATAACCAGTCAGGTTAGAACTGATGGCTTGTGACAGAAATCTCTGTACGTGTCTTCGCATAGCGGGGCAGCGCTCACTCACTTTGTGTGTCTCTATCTCATCCCCTGTTACCGTGTTTTCCTGCTGAACACTTCAGTTTACTCCTGTTTTGTTGCAGTGTGCCATCTCCTATTCTTTCCTGTTGGAATTGCTTGCCTGATTTTCACTTTCTTATTGTTGTACTTATATGACATCACTTCTGTACCTCTGTGCAGGAGAAATGGAACAAACTGTGGGCAGACTATGCCTAAAAACTGGGTAATCCATTGTATCCACTCTTTTGTTTCTTTCTCTGGGTTTTTTTATCCCTCCCTCGCCTTTCTGCCCTGTCCCTCAAAACCACGAGCAGCTTGGTGGCATGACATGCGTCGTGGGAAGGACTCTCAGTTGGGGAACTGATTCTTTCTTTTTTTAATGCCATCCACCTACCCATTTCTCAAAAACCTGGCATTAGACACATTTGGAACACATCGCTGTATTCCATATGTTTTTCCTGTATTGTCCCCTTTGAGGCAGAGGTACTTTTCCAAATTTAGCTAGCGTGTGCAGAACAATTACGGTAAGAATATGTGTCCTTTTTTGGGCGTATCTGTACACTTGCACCGATGCATTGTAAGAAAAAAATGTATTCTAAAAGGCATCTCTAAAAATGTAAATTAATACACCCTCAGGCAATTGCACAGCCCTCTGCTCGCAGATCTAGGCTTGTCTTTAAAATGAGCCCTCTCACTTCCAGACTTTGTACGTCCCTTCCCTGTCAGGAAGGCGGGCGTGGAATCCTGAATGCTGACTTGCCTTCAGACTGTGAAGAGCTGCGGTGTTGTGCTTGGGTGGGTTTCTGTGCAGCGCCGAGCCTGAAGAGTAACATCAGAACAGTCAGCTAAAACGATCTTTGAAAGCTAAAGCAGTCTTTCCTGAAAAAGCCTCTTTCCTGAAGGCTCGGAGTCATGCCCTCCAGTCTGCTCTCTAGCCGTGTCTGGCTCCTCTCAGGCGTCCCTCGGGTTGATGGGAATGTGGCACTTGCTCTTTGCTGAGCCCTTTGCCTCCTCAGTGTCAATGAGGCTGCAAGGCTTGGTGCCCTTCTGCTGCCCTGAAGGGAGTTGCTGAAAACAACATGTCTGCTCAGACCATGTGCCCTTTTTGTTTCTCCTGCTGGCTCTTCCCATGTGCTTTGCCAGTTCCTGGTAAAAATTAGGTGTTTGGTAATCATAATTGTCATAACTGTTTTATAGGACGCCTCTCAGTCTGTCCCTCTGAGTAGAGGGATTGGGTGGCATAGGCTGTTTGGGTATATTGACATAATGTGCTGAGAAGAGGTAAACGATGCAAACGTCATTAAGCAGGGTAGAAAAATCTTTAGTCAGAGATCCTGGTGCATTTGAAGACCAGCTCTACCACTAGTGGGCTACTCAGCGTCCTAGGGTGAAGCCTAGGTTCAACACCTTGTCTGGTGTTGAAAACAAACTAATGCTATCTCCCATCCTGAATTTAACATATTCTCCTAATGCCCTCTGGGCAGCTCTGAACCTCTTTTTTATTTTTTTTTCCCTCCCGCCCCCCCCCTTCCCCAAATGATTACTTTTTCACTATATGCACAACTAAGAGAAGCTCTTGTAGATAAAAAAAAAAAAATTACTGCACACAAAAGGAGAGCCAGAAGGAGCTGGGCCGGGTCAGGCAAGCAGGCGGTGGAGCCAGCAGGCTGTAACGTGGGATGGGCAGAGCCTGGTACCTGCCCTCCTGCCTCCTGTGCGCTCGGCAGCTTTCCAGGGGCTGCCTCCGCCTCGCTGGAGCGGAGCTCAGGGACACCCATCTCTTCCACCTGCACCTCCCGGCCAGTGATGGGTGCTGATGCTCCCTGGCACGGGGACCTGCTCCCAGTGCCGCTGGCAGAGCCTGCTGGCATTTCCGGCAGCCTCGCTGGGGTACCGGGTGGCGGGGGAGAGGCACACAGCGTGCGGGTTTCTGTGCTCGTGCACCTCCAAAGAGTCTCTCAGCGTTAAACGGGGAAAGCGATGGCTGTGAGCACAGCTGGTAGCATATGGCACCCGTCCCCTGCCTTAGCAATTGCTCAGTGAACTCTGAAAGCGGAGTACGGTCCCCGTGGCTCCCGCCAGCTGCAGCACTGAGAAATCCTGCGATGGAGCGGGCCCTTATTTGATTACCACCGAAAACTTCGCGTTCCACGTTGCCTATTTCTCCTGCTGTGCTTCCCCGGGGATGTTTTTGCTGTGCTTACTCTTTCTCCTGCTCCTCTTTCTTTTTTTTTTTTTTTTTTTTATTTTGTTTTCCCTGGAGGATTGCTTTATTTGTTCTTTAGTTCCAGCCCCTCAGAGTTGGTTGCTCTGCACTTGTGTCGCTCTGCTGCCCTGAGAGGCAGGGGCAGCTGTTCCTGCTGTTGATGCCGATGGCTTTCCTTGGGTTCTCTTGGAGAACAGTTAGGTCTGGTGATGAGCAGTGGAGTCCCCACGTAGCAGAGGAGAAGTGCAGTGCCCATTGCTCAGCTCTGTGCCACGAAATGCTCCCTGTGGTGTGGATGCATGTCTTCTTGTTGAAAAATTACAAAGTCAAACTGGTGGCCAGTGCTCAGGCAAACTGCAGAGCAGCACAAGCCCAGTATCTCCTAGCAGCGTTACCAATCTACATCAGATCCTTTTCATCATCTCAGATAAGATAGCACTAAACTTGAAAGCCCACTGCTTCTGTCCCACCCCTAGCTCGATGATTTGGAATCCTTATCTCTGATTTAGAGACGTTGTTATTGAGCATCTGGGGGAGAAGCGTTGGGAGGAGGGGGAGATAGGGAGACTTCTTCAGGTTTAAAGCTCCAGAGGGTCACTGCCCTGCTTCTGCTACCCACAGGAGAGGTGGGAAAAGGAAAGCAATTCTTTGGTGCTTCTCAGAGGTAGGCTTTGGGTCCCACAGCAGCCTGTTCCTCCTCCTTCAGCCCAAAGCCCTGGCAGGACTGGCCTTTCTCCCCTCTCCCTTCAGCTGCAGAGCTTTGCTTTATGTGCTGAGAAGGAAACCTGACCTGTGCTGGGACAGAGCTGCCCCTTGGTAGGGAGAAGCTGGGGAGAGAAATTTTCCATCTTGATTCTGTGGCTGCCCTGTCAGTTTAGCCCTCTAACAGTTTTACAGTCTTTATCTGATATAGGTTTAAGAGGATTTCCCTGGGCGCAGTGGGATTATTATAAGTCAGAGAGCAGTCTCCAGCTGATATTCCTTCGGCAAGTATTTATTTTAAGTGGGTTTAACAGTATTTAATTTAAAAAAAACTTTCT
>VXAZ01003712.1:712654-823777 GCA_013399875.1 Gymnorhina tibicen | reverse complement strand
TTTTTTTTTTTTTTTTGCATGGGTTGTAAGTAAATAGTTTGTGTTATCAGAGAAGTAGAGCCTGAATAAGATGAAGAAATGTATTATTGCTTTGGCCCGGGCTGGGGGTGGTGGAAGGAAAGCAGCAGCTGGAGGTGGGGAGGATAGAAGATAAAATAGTAATGTGGTGGGAAACGTAACATTATTCCATGCAGCACTGATTAGTAATACTGCCAAACAGCTGTTTATAAATGGGAAACGTAATGGGAAGGAGGGCTGCAAGGAACGTGAGAGTGCTGCGGGCACTGCTGGGTCATCATATGAGATGGGGATGGCTTCTGTCAACCTTGTATCTGCCACCTGGGGTATCAGGGGCTGTGCTGCTGCAGCCCTCAGGAGCGAGGGGGGCTGGGGGTGTCCCATCCACCCTCCCTGGCCCTTGTGGGATGGTGCTCAGTTGTTCTTACACATAACGTGCTCCCCCCAGTTTAGGAGTTTTGTGTCACCCTCAGAAAAGAGGAGCAGTGGCTACCTTTGGCGCTGGGAAAGCTGTGCCTGTAGGAGAAAAATCTCCTTTCGAGTCACATGTGGGCTGTTTCTTTATCCTCCTCCCTCCCTCTGGCAGGCTTTATTGATGGCAGACGGCTCTGGGGCTGGATGTGTGTGCACACATCCAGAAGTCGTGCTGTCTTAGTGAGAGCCGCCTTCTGGCCACCTGCACCCGGGCGGCATCCTAGTCCTTGGAGTATTTCAGAGGATGCTAATGGAATGGGATTAGCCGCCCCACTTGCCCTTGCCATCGACAAGAGATGTTTCTGGAGAGCCTACAAAGAAAAGCCAGAGCTAACAGGGCAAACCCGAACAAAGGCGCTTTAGAATGCAGAGAGAAGCGTGATTTTTACCCTGAGGAGGCAAGAGGTGGGGCTGCTCTGCTCCCCATTTGAAGTCGGAATGAGCCTCTGCCTCAAGTGATTGTGGATGACTGAGTTGGTGCTAATGGGCTGGATGCCCTTCAGTGTCCCTGCTCTCCCCTGCTCCGGTTCCTTGACATTGTGTTTCAACATATTGCGCCCTTCAGGGCTTTGTTCCTTACTGCTCGAGAGTTGAAATGATAAGTTAGGGCTCTCCAAGGAAATGCAGAGCTAGGGATGCCTGCCCTGGGGAAGTGTGTCATGGCAGGCAGGGTTTTCTGGACAGGAATGCCTCAGTCCTAGGCACGATGTGCTCTGAGCACTTAACTTGCTCAGACCCTGTCATCCTTCATTTTTAGCTGCCTGTTCAAGAGAGCAAGATTTTTATAAAGCCATTTCTTACCAAAAGCATTTCCTGATTGTAACTTGTGGTGCCAAACACACTGAGGGTGAGAAGGTTTAGAGAGATCAGTTTTCTTTATGGCATTGTGCTGCTGCATGGAAGCAGACATCCCAAAGCAGCAGGTTACTTATCAGAGGGTTAATGCTGGGCTCTCTGTCCACTGAAAAATTGCAGAAAAATTGCATCAGCTTGCCGCAGATGACCACAGGTGCTCTGGCAGTCTGTTGTCACCTTTTGAGCTCTCTCAGGTGTACTGATGCCACCTGTCCACAGACAGGACTCCTTGCAAAGCTGCAGGTGATGGTTGTGCCCGACGGGTGGCCCACCTGGCACTGCGGCTGGAAGGGGGGAGCGCTGGCACAGCAGTGTTTACCTGTGGGGAAGGGAAGGTGGGTGGAGAGGTGGCGTTGTCAGAGGCACGAGTCCATAATTTGGAGGGATTCTGTGCTTTCAAGGAGCTGCTTTGTTGTGGGTGCAGGCCAGAAGGGCTGCCCTGAGAGGGGCAGGTGCTCTGGGACAGTGTGAAAGATGGGCTATGGCCACAGGGGTGCTTCCAGTCTCTTCCCTTCTGCAGTCGTGTCCTGGGCCAGCGTGTCACTATCCAGGGTTGTTACTCAGGCCTCACCTCACCTGTGTGCTGGCTCTGCAGAGCTTGTCTCATGAGTAAAGTCAGAAGCGCTGCCCATCGTCCAAACAGCCCCTCTCAAGTACAGCAGCTGAAGCCAGATGAGTATATGAGCATATCCAGGGGACTGGTACAGGGAAAGCATCCCTTTGCATGAGGGGCTCCTGCCTCCAGGCAGAGTCCTGGGGTGCAGGGTAAGCTGAGCCAAAGATGGATCCCTTTGGCTGCTGTGGGATAGGGGATTATGGCACCTCTACCCTTACTGGGAGAAAGGGAAGTTTGTGGTCATCCCAGTGCTGGGCAGTATGAAGGAGAGCAGGCAAGGCAGAGAGTGAGCAGGCTGAGGGAGATGGTGGTGAGGGGCTTAAAAACCAAGCAGAAGGTGTAAGGAGGGAGGAAAGAGAGCTGGGAAGGGGAGCAGGAAGAAAGGCAGGAACAGCAGCAGTGGGAAGGCAAGAGGAGGAGAAGGGAGTGTGGAAGTGGCAGGTGGAAGACCTTGGATGGGAGTTTTTGTGCTGTTAAGAGCAGTGGAGTGTGTAGGTTGGCATCTTGGAGGTACTGAAGCAGGGAGAGCTGGAATGGGGATGCCCAGAGAAGGACTGTGGCTGGGGTGGAAGAAGTGTCCCTGCTCCCTCCTGCAATGGGAGGAGGCCCCAGAGCTGCCAGAGACATGGGTCCCTCTCCACTGGCCTCCTCCTGCAGGGCTTTGTGGGGGCTCTTCCCCTACCCTTTCCATGTGTCCTTCAAGTGCCCTAGATGCTGTTTCAGGCTTTTGGCTCCAGAGCAGACAATGGGGGTTTCAGTGCTGTCTTCCATCGGGGCTGTCAGCATGCAGTAATTACCTTTGCACTGCTGCCTCCTACCCTTTATTCCTCTCCCTTTGTGACTGGGATGTCAGAGGCAGTGATGGTGCTTTGAGGAGCTCCTTTTGAAGTGACTTTGTGAGTCACAGGGACTGGCGAGCAGTGGGGAGTGAGGCACTGGTGCCCAGCACTCTCAGATTGTTTCGGCTCCCTCATGTCTGTGGCCAGAGCAGTGTGTCCTGCATGCCCATCCTCACAGACACCGGGCTCCTCAGATCTTGTCTGCTTAGAGAGGCTCGTGGAGAGGGTTTGATGTGGATGGAAGGAAGGGGGAGAGAGAAGGAACCAGGAGGCTGGAGGCGGGCTGGGCTGGGCAGCAGTGCTGTGGGTTTGGGTTGTGCCCGTGGGGCCGGGCTTAGCCAGAGCCTGTTGCTGTGAAAAGCGCAGCGCTGGCTCAGGCTGCTGCATGGGTGCTGAGCTGCCCCGTGGCAGCAGTGGGATGAGTTTCTGCAGGCAGCCCCGTCACAGACCATCAGTACAGCAAGACGGACTCACTGTCTCCTGTGGTATGTTCAGGCCACAGGATGCTCTGGAAGGGCTAAGTCGAGCTGAGTAACTGTGGACAGTTTGCACTAATGAGATGTTTTAGCTGACACGTGTGCCCCCAGGAGCCACTGCAGACCCCTCCCCTCCTTGGATCTCTCACTGAAAGGCTGGAAGGTGCTTTCCATCACTGCTAAAGTGTCATGAGTTTGAGCCAGGCACCACAGTCCTAGTCCTATTACTGGTCCACTGAGCTGATGCCCACAGGGCCACCCATCCTGTCCCTTACTGTCTTCTGGTTGAAGCTGACAGGACCGAAATGTGAGTCCTTCCATTGACTGCCAGGACTTAGCACCACTGTTGAGCGTTCAGGGATGCTGTGTGGAGCAGTAGGACAGCCAGCCAGCCTATCTGTGAAAGCCCAGTACGCCAGCCAGAGCAGAGCCTGATTAAGCTTATGAAACCTGACAAGATCACAGCCCAAGGTGGTATTGCTGGAGGCTGCTTGACTGGGAACCGTGTTCCTGTTGCAGCGGCACAAGCATTAGGGATATATCTCTTGAAGCCTGTCATGACACACGGCTGGCCCCTGAGTAGGGAGGCTGGGAACGTCTCTCACCGTTGTTATCCTGCCAGCAGAGTTCAGGAAGAGCTTCCTCCCAAAAGGAGCACCGGCTGCATCTGCTTGCAAATGAGGAGCAGTTCCTCATTCTGTGCTGGGGGATGCCCCATCTTGGCTTTGAGTGGATGGTCTCCTGCACAAGTCAGTCCTGAGCAGGGCACTGCACTTTCGGCTCTGCATGTTCAGTGACCCCTCCAGCTTGGCTGGTGTGTGTGTCCCCCCAAAATAATCAGGCTCTGTGACTTGTGAAGGACATCCCCCTAGCCCCGCTGCTCCATCAATGGCCTGTGTCACTTTGACCCCAGATGAGAAGCTGTTGCCCATTGTCAGGGCATGGCAGTCATTGCCCAAGGGTGCTATGTGCTGCCTGCTGTAGGTCTGGGAGCTGGCAGAGCAGGGACTGCTGCAGGAGGCTCTGTGGTCTGCTCACCATCAGCTAAAATAAGCTCTGAAGCAACGCATCCTGTGGTACAACCTGGGTGGGAGACTACCTGACTCACCACCTCTGCCTAGCAGCTATTGCAGGGATCTTCGTGCCACTTGTTGTGGATCTGCATGAAATCAGAGGCTTATATTTCCTAGCAATCAGTATTTCTCACGCAGGCGCTGCCCTCGGATTCCTCCTGGTCGGATTTGCGTTCGTCTGGGAGGAGCAGCAGCAGCAGCTTCTTAAATGAACCAGCTCTTACGCCTTTGTTCCCTTCAGCCCCACAGGGTTAATCTCCTTCTTGGCACCTGATTATTTGCTGCTGCAGGGTGTGTGTTTGAAATTCTCATTTTGCTGGCTTTAATCCCCATCTGGGAGCTGTGTCCAGGTCCCAGGGGCTGGGGGTGGGTTAATACCTGAGCCCTGCACCCCCGAGCAGCTCAGTCGCCTCTGCCTCTCACCACAGCTGGTGGCTCTCAGGTATCCCCGAGGAAGGTACTGATGTGAATGGACCACTTCCCAAACGGTTATGAAGCATGTTGTGTTCCTTTGTGAGGCTGGTGAGCACTGGTATTGCTGGCTTAGCAGCAGGCCCACTCAGAGCCAGGGGTGGGGGCTTGCAGGGCTGTGTGGTCAGGCAAGAGGTGGAGCTCCCTTTCTGGTCCTGCCGTGAGCTCCTCTCCCTTCACCTCTTAAGCACATCAGGCATTGACACAGCTGGCAAACATTGCTATATCCCCACAACCCACCAGCTTCTCTCACCCTCCTACAGCTCCAGCATTTTGCCTGCCACTTCTGCAGGTAATAGCACCCAAAACTTTTCAAGCCATTGCTCCATCTTGCTACCTTCTCCTTCCACCCCAGAGATGCCCACAATCACCTTTTCAGAGTTCCTCTGCCACCCACTTGCCTTGATGCCTAGTCCAGGCTGTCACACTGTCCTCTTCCCCTCTTCCAGTGTCCTTGCTCCTTTGGGGCAAGACCATTCCCAGTGGAGCTCAGGGTGCTCTCTCTCCCTGCCCATGTGCTACCGCTTCTCCCCCAACCCCATGGGAAGCAGGTCTGCTCTCCCTAGCTCCTGCCCCTCCGCCGTAAGTTATGCATTGGTTTTCAGGACGCTTGGTTTTCCTCTCCCGTTGGTTTTCCCCCCTCCAGGTGCTTCTGTCGGTGTGCAATTAGCTGGCACGGCACCAAGGAGTGGCTCCCCGGGGTGCTCCCTCGCTGACATGAGCAGCAGACGGTGACTAAAACAGAGACAGCTCAGCGCGCGCCGCGCTCCCTTTGTACCTCTCGCGCTCCTCGCTGCTGCTGGGAGCTCAAAAGGGATCGCAGATGTGGAATAAACGGGAGCGCTTTGAACAAGTGGCACCGTAATCCCTCCCTGCCCCCGCCCCTCTACCCCCCCCTTTTTGCAGACATTAGTTTGATTAAAATTGCATGAGCCCACACACGGGTGTATTTTATTTTATTTATTTATCTCCTCCTAGCGAGAGGCTGGTTTGAGGTCTGCTTTGTGGGAAAGCAGCCGGAGGGATGCCGGGGAATTTGGGGTGTTTTAAAAAACTTTCCCTCTGCGGAGCTCACAGCCGGCTGCCGTGGGGCTGGTTTTACTGGTGAGACCTGCTTTTCCTGTGGGATGCTAAACACAAGCACCTTCTTCCCAGCAGAGCCCGAGGTCCTTGCTGGTGCTGCCTGGGTGTGTGCTGGGCAGGCAGGAGCCCCTTCCAGCGCTGCTGTAGGGCAGCAGCATCTGGAAGGGTGCATGCAGTAGGGTTGCTCCAGCAAAACTTCACCCGTGGCTTTCCACATTACTGAGGGCATCTCCATGGCTGAGGGTGGGTGTAAACAGCCAGCATAAAGCATAGGAGTTAACTCACAGTATAGATAAAGCAAAAATAGATAAACTCCTTTTCAGCCAGGTTTGTGTACCCAGATTGGCCGCAAGTAGAGAGTCTTCATTACCATTCAAAGCAGCCTTCTGTCTCCTCTAGAAATGGGGAGAGTTGGATTACTTTGTTCTGCAGTCCTATTCCGCTCTGTAAATGCATTATTTTTGCCAATGCTGTGGCAGTGCTATGTCAAAACTCCTTGGTGGGCATTTATAGGATAGGCTGTCTTACTGCCTCACCCAGGGGCACGTACGGTTCAACTTTTGCGTGTTTTCCCCTGTTTTGGAAAAGAAAGATGCTATTTCCTTCCCTTCAGGAGGGTTTACTTGTAATGAAATGTTTGCAAAGTGCAGTATGACTCTCCAGTGAGGGCTCTGTTGCACTCCAAGCATGGTTTCCTTGTCTGGATCTCTGTCCTGCCCTCCTCGTGCCTCTGCGTTTTTCCCCAGGCGGAGCAGTGAGGTAAAGGGGCCGGCAGCTCTCCCAAATGTGCTTATCCCAGGGCGTTGTGAGCTGCCTGGGGCTTTAATCTTTCTTCTCAGACGTCACTGTGCATCACAGGGCTCTGGGGAGATGGGCTGGGATAGCTGTCATCCCAGCTGGCTGCTCAGCCCTGAACGAACTCCTCCAGCTCAGCTGCTCTCTCAGGTCCGCAAGCCCGTGCACTTTTTAGAAGGTGGAAATGCAGTGAGAGCTGTACGTTCCCAGCAGGAGACAGCTTCCTCTCCTCCTCCTTGCCCACAGGGATGAAATGGTTGTGTAGTGTCTAAAGGATAGCAAGGTTTCATGCAGTAGCAGTGCGGGACCCTGATTGGGTGCTCAGTGCAAGGGGTTCAGAGCCCCACGGGGTCCTGCCCCTCTAAGGCAAGAGGAGCCCCCCGCAGCCCTTGCCATAATCTGGTGCGACATGTGGCCATCACCTGGTGCCCCTTGGCATGGAGTGCCTTTAGTGACACCCCATATCTGCCTTCCTTTAGGGGGAGTGGTGATGGGACAGAGATGTGCTCCACAAGAGCCCCTGTCAGTGCCTCCACCTGCAGGCCTTGCTGCAGGGTGCAGTTCCCCAGGGTTAATGGGAATGGGACCTGCAGGACACAGTTCCCTGGCAGTGTGGCTGCTTGCCTTCCCCATGGACTGGGAATCTTTGCTGGCTGGTAGGGGTTAGCATAACAAAGCGTCAGGTGAGAGGGAGGCATTGAATTCCAATAAACCAGCAACTGGGGAATGAAATCTCCTTGCTTCTAATTCGAGCCCAGGTGTCCCTCTTGCTTACCTTGGAGCAAATGTGCTGTAATGCATAGGAAACAGCTCAGCAACTGCAGCTCTGGCTGTCATCGAGGTGCAGGCTGAGGTTTATTAAAGACCTGCAGAGGTCTGTAAAAAAAAAAATTATGATCTTCTTGGGCTTAGTCATTGGAAGCTAAATATTTGAATAGGTACGGGCAAACGTTTTGCTGAAATTGGATGATCCCTTTCATATTTATGTTTGGTTACGCTTGCTCCGCATGTATTTGGATGCTTGGCCAGGGGCAGAGAGGGAGGTGAAGGGATGAAAGGATCTTAGTACAGAGAGGGGAAGACAGGAGCAAGGAGTGATTAGAATGGAGAAGAAAGCAAAGGAAACTACTGAAGGTTAAAAATAATAACAATTAGGCTGGGGGGAACCAAGAAGAGGCAGAAAAATAAATCGGGGCCTTTGAAGAAAAAAGGGGACAGACAGTGAAGCCTTTTATTAAAATCTAAATGGCTGACTCTGAAGATAAATGAGCTTGCAAGGAAACAATGAAAATAATAAAAAGTGGAAGACAGGAAGGAGAGAAATTTTTAACAGGAAAATGAGAGGTTCTCACAGGCGTGTGCGATTGAGCATGCCAGCAGAGATGCTCTGTAATCTGCTCTAATAATGTGACAGCTACTGGGGGCTTTGGAAAAACAAACATAGCCCAAACCTCGCAATTATTTTTCCAGTGGGGTGAAGCTTCCTGAGTGGGTAAAGCTGACGGTGTCCTCCTTTTGGTGTCTCTGGGGCTGCAGGTTACAATCCAGCCTTTCCTTTCTGGGATGTGTCAGGAGCTGCTGCACGGACAGTAAGCAAAGCCTCTCCCAGGGCACTGCTGGTTTTTGTTCCAGATGCGGGGAGGCTGGAGAGGCAGTGAGTCAGTGCTTGCCTGGGGTTGCCCAGCCAACAGGGTGCTCCTGCCACGAGACAGCAAAGTAAAGGGACTTTGATCACACCTTGGGAATATCCTGCCATTTTCCACCCGGAAGTGTTGTGCTGCAGAGGGCTGTTTGCCCTGTTTTGGTGTGTTTTGCTGTGTCAGTGGAGGTGGTTGGTGATTTTTGAAAGAAGGATCATGGCACCCTGCTTGCTAAGGAGGAGCCAACCTCCTGTTGGGCTGCTGTGAGGATTTGTAAGGTGGCCACTTCTTTCTCTGTAGGTCCTTGGCACTGTGGGGGGTTTCTTGGCTTGGGAGGACATGGCTCTGATGGACAAAGATGTCAGACTCTGCTCTGGGGAGGTGTGATGCTGTGTGCATTTCTGGGAGGTCAGGTCTGACCCACAGACAGGCAGGTGGAGGAATATGGTCGCTCCAAACCAGCCTGGGGTCTTCAGTGCTGCCCATCTCCGTGAGTAGCTGTGCACACAAAATGGGGAAAGACTGAGTTCATTGACCTCGCTCTTCCTCCTTTCCCAGCGGAGGAATTTCTTTACGGTGTGCCTGACTCCCACCAGGGACAGCCTTGCTGCCATCCACCAGCCGTGCGTGTGTCAGTCCCTCTGTGGAAATGACATTTCCAGGAGGGAGCCAGTGCTGCAGAGTTCAGTGGAAAGTCGTGTCTCAAAACCTCTCTCATCAGTGTATTGGTCAGCACCTAGGGCAAAACCACAGCAGTCGCCACGAACTCCAGAGGTGGAAAATAGATCTATATGACTTTTCTCCTGAAAGGAAAAACGTTGAATCACAGGGACCTAATTGCTTGAAATAAATGCGAAAAAAAGGTAGGAGGAGACTGGTGGAGGTGAAACTCAGCAAGCCAGTGCTGGTAGCCTCTGTTAGGCTGCACATCCACCCACTCTGTCTCTACTGCTGCGTTCAGGGTGAACATGACACATTTTTTGGGGATGTGGCTGCCTCTTATCCACTCTCAGCCTGTGTTTCCCCAGGCAAACTCTGGTGGGCCATAGGAAAGAGTTCCCAAGCCAGACTTACCCAAAGCCAGTGGAAGGCCATGCTCTCGATGTTCTCAGTGCGGTGGCATGCACCTCAGCAGCTCTGTGGATAAAGGAGGAGCATTTGTCAGCCTCCTAGGAATTTAATCTCCACATTTTTCTCATATTGTTTCTCGGTACTCTTGGGGGCTGAATTTGCATTGGTGGCATGAAAGGAATTGTCTTTTCACTTGCAACGTGTGAGGTAGTGAGTTTTGCACTTTGCCTGTGTGTCTTTTCCACAATCTTACGACCCCCACCCCTTTGTGGTTCCCCTCAATTCCTGAAATTATCAAGGTGAACTGCATGGATTAAAGTCTGCTACAAATATCTATTTTAACAGCAGGGATAAGAAGCTGCATTAGTTTAACTGAAATCACTTTGTGTGGATTTTTCTGGCATAAACCAGACCTTAATAGATCCAGAATGTCTGAGGATGATTGAGTACTCAAATAAACTTGCAATGAATTTTATGGGAAAATAGCTTTCTGTCTCTTTTATGTTGTGGGGTTTGGGTTTTTTTCCAGTGATGGCTAGAAGAATGAACATTTTTCTTAAACAAGGATGTTTGGGTTTTTTTTCTTTTTTAAATCATTTCCCTGCTTATTTATTTTGGGGCGGCAGTGTACAATGTTGCTGTATAGTCTTGTTTTGCTATAGAGAGGTGGCATTTCAAAGAACCAGGCTAAAAGAGCTGCTTGGAGCCTCAGGTGTGGCCATCTCTGCTAACAGGCCACAGGTAGAGAGTCTTTCCCAAGGAATTTCTTTCCCAGGTGTGCCTGTTAATGGGAGCTGTAAGAGTCTGGCTGAAGCTCCCTTCCCTTATGTATTGATTTCCCCACTCTCCCATCTGTGCTGTCATGATTCCACTAGTTCTTCAGTCACCCTTGAGTTTGCCAGGGCACAGGAGACTTGAATACCTAATGTGCTCAAGGAATGGTTTTAGAAGACAAAAAAACCCCACCAGAATAATTACGTGGAAAAAGAAAAAAACCTTCATACCATTTTAACGTAACAGAAGAAAAGAAACAGTCTAAAGCTCTTTTCTTCTTCCTTTTTGAAGGCTGTGTTTATAGGAATTTAGCTGTGATCTGAAATATGATAGCCTTTAAAACTGTCCTGCTTTGTTACAGGGAACAAAACAGTGATAAGCAAGAAGGGAGGACGTGTCCTAGCTATGCCAAAAAACAAGGCTCTTGAGTCTACTTTTAGTGGGGATTTTTGTTTGAGTGGATGAGTGGGTCCCCTGTTTTAGACAGGACAGAACGCTGATACCAGTGCTAACTTTGATGGGGATTCTTATAAAAGGAAGAGGAAGAAATGTGGGCAGAAGAACTAGTGAAGTTTGGTTTCCTGTGGGTTTTGCTTTATGGTTGAATTGCTAAGTATCTAATAAAGTGCAGTGGCTGCTTTTCCTTGATTGCCATACCCCCATGGTTATCTTCCAGGCGACTTCTTTGGTGTCTGAGGGTTGACTAAACATCTCATTGTTTCCCACAGAGAAATATTAGTATGTGGTGGGTATCTCTTCTGCTTCTCCAGCTTTTTAATGAAACCTGCGAGACTTATTTGTGAACTGCTGTCTTACCTCTCACTTTGAGAACTTCAGCCACTCTCAAAGCAGTGACCACTTGCTAAAGTTAGGTGGAAACAGGTGCACACACTACACTGTCATGTGGTGCTGTCTCCTCTGGAAGCCTAAAAATCTGTAGGAAGAGGTCGACCTGAGAACATTTACCAGCCAGAGGCTGGTACAAAAGGTGAAGATGGAAGATGCTGTCCAAGAATCTTGCAGTGCTGAGGAGCCCCTCCTGAAGACTCTTGTCTTTCAGCAGACTTAAAAGCATTACTTTCTGTCTTGCTCCCTCGTTTTTCTTTGATAGCAGCCCAGGACATTTAGGGATCCCTCTTCCTGTAACTGCTGAGAACTTCCCTCGCCCTCCCTCTGCTCAAGAGTCATTTCAGGCTGATGTGAGTTGGTGGTGTTTCCATCTGTTGAGCTGACAGCAGCCAGCAGAGTATCTGCTGCTGTTCCCAGGCATTTCTCTCTGGGTGTCTCAGCCCATTAAACTCCAGAGCCCACCTCTGCCCAGGGCATTCCCGGGAAGCAGCAGCCTAAGTGAAATGCTTCATGCTGGCCATTTTGCCATTTACCTGCAGGGCAGGGAGCAGCAGCTGGGAAGCTGGCAGCTTGCAGAGCCTTTTGCGCTGGGATGCAATGGTGAAACAAGGACAGGGTGGGAAAACTGGAGCTGTCCGTGGGTCTGGGAACAGGAGTGTGTCAGCTGTGCTTGGCTCTCACTCAGAGGCTTCACCAGTAGAAGGGCTGGAGGCCCTATAAATAAAATGCTGAATTCTGCTGGAGTCAGTGCTATTGATCCTGCCCTGGAGACATCATGGAAACTTCCTATTTACTAGTTTATTTTGTGACTTATTTTCTTTACTGTTTTGAGTGGGTTTCTTAATGCACTGCTTTGATGCACTGTGTGCCTTTGGGTTAATGACAGGTGCGCCAAAAGCATCTTCTCCTTATTTTAATGAGAGATTTATTTCCTGAACAGTTATTTTTAAATGCCCACAGTCTCCTGCAAAGGAATTGGGGTGTCCTGGAAAACTTGGAGCACTGTGCCCTAGGAGACCTACCTGTATTTTGGAAGACTCTGAGCTTTCCCTTCTGACTGTAACCATCAGTGGCGTGTCTGTGCTGCTGAGATCAATGCATATAAAAATAAATACATTTATTAAAAGATTTTAATACAGAGATGCGAGGCACTCTCATGCAGAAAGTCAGCTGGTTGTGCATGGCACATTAGCTTTTCCAGACTAGCTCATTGCTACACAATTGCACCTTTTGCGCAGTCTCCAAAGCCCAAAAGTTTCAAGCAGAGCCATTTTACCTCCCTTTTACTTACTCTCTGTCCCTCAAATTACCACCACCTGAACTGGAAGAAGCTTGGAGAGGAGAGATGACCATAGCCATGTGATTAACAGGCAAAACTGCAGGAGTACAGTAGAAAATAAACTCCTCAAGAAAACAGATTTGCAGAAGTGGATGGTACCTTGTTTTTTATCTATGTTACCTTGACCAGATGGCAGAAGACTGTCAACTGTTTGGCTGAATTTGCTTTATTCATCTTAATTCTGCTTTCCTCAGTCTCTAGTAAAAGAGGAGAGCAGGTGGTCCTTGTGGCTGGGGAACTTGGACTCCATCCTGCAAGAGCCAGACTGTGCCTTTCATTCATCATCGGAGTGCCAGCTTCAGAGTAACAGTTCTGACCTGCCAAAACCTTGTTGGAAGAAAGTAGCTCGGAAATATGCAAAAGAGCCACCACCCTTCCTTCCAGCTTCCAGAAGTCCCTCCAGCTCATGCTGACTTTGTGGCTCGCTAGATGGTTATTGTGTGGTGAAGCTGTATGTTTGTATGATATGTTATGAATAATTTCCACGCTTTAAACAGGACTGATGGGTGAAGAAAAGATTTCCACTGTCTTAGTTTGTATGGGTTTGGTTTTTTTCCTTAGATTTCAAAACTTCTTTTCATCTGCTTATTAGCCATCCTCTGCCTCTCAGTAATCTGCATGTGAAGGATGTGATTCTCTCCTTCCCTAAGTGCATCAGGATGCCAGTGTTTTCTCTTTGTCTTTCCATGGGAACTTAAGACCCAGACCTGGGCTGAACAGGAATTTTAGCTATAATAATAGAGAGTAAAGCCTAATTCTCTGCTTTCTTCTGTACTTTGCTTGTGAGGGTTGAAATGCCCCGTTCCTGTGTGTTCAGCAGAAGAGTGGGGTTTGGAGGGGATAGACTCAGATTCTGCTTGCAAAAATCATCTCCCAAGTGTGTCTTGATCTGTGTTGTCTTGCCCTGGAGGCAAAAAGAAATCACTGCTGAGCCTGAGGAGCAGGACAGAAGGGGCTATTGAAACTGTCGTCATGGGCTTTGCATCTCTAGGTAAAGGTTAGGTGCCCAAAGGCAGATGGGAGAAAGGTGCTTGCAGGTCTCAAAACCTTCATTATTGAATAAGTGAAGGATAAACAGCTCTCACGTGCACGCCTTGACCTCCTGTGTGATCTCTGCCGAGCTCTTGAAGCAGGGGCACTAATCTCTGAAAGCAGCTCTTGCACTCTTATCTCCTGGTGTTCCTTGTATAGTTGAGGTAGAGGAGAATGAATCCTCCTTGAAAATTGATTTTTGAGAAGGGTGACTTACCTGACTACAAAGCACCACAAACGTTATTACAGTCCAGGGGGAATGTGGCCTGAGATGTGTTTTGAAATGATACTACACGACTCTCCCTGTTCAGCTGTTCGTATTGCCTGCCTGCCTAAGTGCACTAGGTGGAATGAAATCAGGCTTTTCAAAAAATTGGAGAAAAGAGGATTTTCTAAGCTTCCTATTTCTGTCATTTCTTAACTTCAGCTTCAGAGGTGTAAAACATTAAGACAGTGTTGCCCGCACAGCTTCAGAGGAGCCCAAGCTGCGTCAGCACCGTGTTTGCTCCTTTTTTGCTTTCCCTGCCTGTCCTGCAGGCTCCAGGAGGCTGTGGCTTAGCAGGTTGCCCTGTGCCGGTTTAAGCCACAGCAAATTCCCACGTGCCTGCTCTTAGCTCACAAGTGCTGTTAAGTAAAACACATCAGCTTAACCCTCGGTGGAAGTTGCGTGCTGACGCGCTCTGCCCTCTCTGTGTTTGCAGTGGCTTAGGCTTGCCTTAAGCTGCGGTAGCTCGCTGCTGGTGCTCGGGATCAGCGGGAGAGCTAAACCCTCACAGAGGTGAGATTGTGGAAGAGGGAGGGAGGCAGAGGAGGGATTTGTGGTCTGTCTCACCTTGGCTTGCTGCTGGAGGTTATTGCCTCCGCAGGTGAGCGGCCGGTGCGGCGCATGGTGGTCTGCAGCCCACTGCTGCCCTCCCTGGGTGTCTCCCCCGGGCTCTGCTTTGGAGGGGTCTGTGGGGTGCTCGGTGGGGCTGGGCTGGGCTGGCAGCCTGGCCAGGTGTCACTGAGCACAGCAGCTGGGGCAGGGACAAGTGCCAGGGCCAGCGTCACCCAGGACAGAGGCAGGGTGTGAGCGCTACCTTTGGGAGAGCTGTGGGAGCTGGGCAGTGCCACAGTGGGCCTGGATCATGTCCGGGTGTGCTGTGACCACAGAGCCCATCCAGGAACCACCTCCTGTCAAGTGCTGAGTAGCAGAGCAGGGACATACAGCCTGTCAGCAAGCAGAAGTTTCCTTGTTGCAGAGAAGCAAACATCCATGTCCTTTTGGATGTCAGCTCTGCCACCTCCTCAAACCTATTTTTTACTTGCAGACTGATTTGCAGAGTCCCTGCAGAGAGCATCTACCTCGCAGAGAAGGACTGCAAAAAAAAGCGAGCGCGTGTGAGGGAGTAAAGGTTTTCCTCCCTGAGCTGGCTGGGAGATGGCAGCAGGGATGAATCCTGTGCTCTCTGCCACACACCCAGCTCATGGTGCTCCTCAGCCGCCTCTCCCTGCCCAGCATCTCTGCCCTGTGGGCTGCTGTCGTCAGGGTTCGCTCCACTGACGCTCCAGGTAGTTTTTGCTTAATGAACACATGATGACTCTCACTGCTGGGTGCTGCCTTGTCCTTTTACCACCCCTTTCTGGTTTCTTCTCTTCTCTTTTTTTTTTTAATTTTAATGAGGTTGCTTGAACTTTTCCACCTAAATTAGCTGTCCTAATAACCAGATGCTCCTTGGGATGCTTGGGACATGGGTGGATAGAGGAGAAGGAGCTTGTTAGCAGGAGCCTGGCTTCTGCTGTTCCCTAGAGCAGCTTTAGTTGAGGGCAGGGGCTGTGAGTGTGCTCCCAGCACCTGCCATGCTGCACCCAAAGCAGTCAGGGGAAGGGGGCCAGCATTTTTGGAGGAGCATCCACTCAAAGAAATTATCTGAACAGCACTGTGCTGGTGGGGCTGGAGCCCCAGAGCAAAGCCCAAGGGAAGAGGGGAGGGCAGGTGTCCTTTTTCCTGGAGCTGAAGCACTTATGAGAAGTCCAGAAAGCTTCAAGTCTCCCAGGTCCATCAAGGACCAGCCAGAACTGGGGCTGAGCACGTTTGCTCCCCCTGCACACGTACCCTGGGTGCACAGGGAGGAACTTTCTGATGGGGTCCTGGGGTACCTGCTGCCACCCCCTGTGGGTTTGTGTGGGGCCTGGGGAGCTGCAGGAGAGCGTTGCTGTCCCTCGTGCTTGGGGTGGACGCGCTGGCTTCTGTCCGTGACATCTGAGGGGTCTCACAGAGGTCGGATGTGCGGCTTTGTCCGGGAAGTGCCTCCTGCAAGGCACATCGTGGAGACACGGAGCAGGCTGTGCAGTGGGATCCTCTGCCGCTGCCTGGGAGGGAGCACAGCCTCAGCCTCAGCCGGGTAGGCTGGACGCGTGACTAGCGGAGCCCACAGCAAGCACGGAGAAGTTCAGGCCCTGAGTCAGAAAGCTGACCTGATTTCTACTTTTTGCATCTTCTGTCTGAGTTTATTCTCCCCTTTCTCCTACATTAGTTACTTCTGTTTTGGGTTTTTTTTTTCCTGTGCCCTTTCTCACTTGCTGCTTGAACTCACCCAGTTGCATTGGGAGATGCATTTCCATTGGCATAATCATTCCAGGCAGTCGTTAATGTACCGACAAGGATACCATTGTAATCGGAGGATTTATTACTACTGCTGTGAAACAACTGCCATGCTGTCTCACTTAACTCTTCAGCTCCCCTCCTGTCTTCTGCCAGCAGCTGAATCAGTAGCAAACTGCCCTTTTAAAAAAGCTGCAAGCATGCAACCTGGGGATGTGTTATTTTATTCTGGTTTTTTCCTGCTCTTACCACGGAATGCTGCAGTGATACGAGTCCAAGTGAGTTCAGTGCTTCACCATCCATTTCTTGGTTGCGTTGCAACTGAAAGTGACTTTGTTGCTAGACTTCTCATTTAAAGTAAGACTTAAATATTTCCATGAAGATGAAAAGTATATTTTAACTGCCTTTCTTTGTACCACACCAGTAGTACTGCTTACTCTTGCAGGACCTTGAAGGGAATCCGCTGTTTCGGAAAAGTGTATGATTTCTTTTTTAGTTTAGTTAAACTATTACTAGTCTTTTATCTGTCTTTAACCATCCTTATTTTTCAGTGCAGATGGGGCTTTGCTGAAGGAAAGTAATCCCCGAACAACCAGACTATGAATACTTGTTTTTCCCCGTGGTACCCAGAGCCTGTGGCTATATGTTGGTAGGCAAGGAAGAGAAGAGGGAAAGTTCTGCACAGAGACCCCGCAGCCTCAGTCACAGTGAAAATACCTCTTGGGGTGGTAGGTTTTCCTTCTCAAATTGTGGTCTCAGACAGGACCTTGGGCAGTGGGGGGAACTTAAAAGCACAATAGAAACAGAGCTTTCCTCTGCCTGCAGCCACCTGAGAGTTTCTAGCTGCTCCTTAAAAATTAGACAAGCTGAAGAGATGCTACCGGTGGCCTGATCAGCTCAGATATTTTTGCACTTGCAAAGGTGACATTGAGGGTCTTCATCAGTTTTGCAGCAGGAGTGTGTTTCCTCCCTGCTGAAGGCACTACACGCGCTCGTGACTGGCAGGGAGGAGTGCCTGGTGTGCTGCAGCAGGTATGGATCAGCATGTACAGCTAATTGCCAGGCACGAGGGCTCCAGAGGATTACACTGCTAATCTAGATACCGCTCCTGCCTTATCACCACCCCCTCCCTCCCGCCGCACGCCTGCACACGTGCTCGGATCCTGTACGGAATAGGAATCAATAGTGCTGTGGGGGAGGGATGGAAGGAACGTGGATCCCTGAGAGCTTCCAGTGACTGGGAGACAACAGGTCCCTTCCAGCTCTTCCTGTGGCATCGGGAGTGTCTCTGGTGGCAGACCCACCCTCTGTCCCTGGAATGGTGTGGGTGGCCACAGAAAGGTTAGCAGATTTTGCAGAGTCTTAATAACAGAGCACTGCGTTCCTGTCCCTCACATTCCCACCCTCGTTGCCATTGAGGTGCCTCCCAGTGCTCACCTCTGGGTTCACCAGGGTGGCTCTGGCATTGCTGTTCCCCTTGAGCAACTTTCTGTGTTGAACACACATCCAGAGGGGCTTTGATAGGAGATTTATTGGCGCTGAGCTGTGATCCCTGCGGGGCAGTGAGATGCTGTGGGACAGATGGAAACACACCTCTTGCACTAATTCCCTGCAAAATCCAGGGTGTATGTCTTAGCCAGAAACAGCTTCTTAGGAGTAGGGAATACATGTATTTGTTCTTCCTAAATAGTTCACACCTGATACTTGGTAAGCTTAGCTCTGTCCAGGTGGTATGAAACAGGCAGCTCGGGACACAGGGTGGTAGCACCATGGAATGTCTCTAAAGTGTATCAGTGGGTAAAAGCTACAAGGAAATCCAAGGGAAGAAGAGATTGGTGGGTTTTGCTTGTTCTGCAGTGGCCGTGAGATGGCCCAGCTGTACTGGGTAGGCTGTCTAAGTTGTTTTACTCCTGAAGAGCCTGAAGTGTAAGGCTGCTGTGGTGCTAAGTGATTTTCACAGCATTGTTTCACCAGCTCGAGCTAGAGAGCCTCTGGCTCCCAGCCTGATGCTCCTCCTGCATCGCTTGGCAAGGAAAGGGCGTCTCAGGCAGGTTTGCTGCCTTGCCTGGGAGTACAGAAAACGTTGGATCTCTGCTTTGTGTTGGCTCGTAAAAGCTTTGATAGCCTACCCCTTGGAGGTGTTTGGGGTTTTGGAGACCCAAGGATGAACCGGAGCCAGCCTGGGGAAAAGTGAGACACCTGGATCATCCTTGTGTTCATGGGCAGAGTTCAGCACGGCACTGGGAGCTGCTGGAAATGGAGCCTGTCCTGGGGCTTGGAGAAGAGTGTGTTGAGGTGTGCACCCAGTGCACACCTGGGAACTCCAGTCTCTGCTCCCTGCCTGTTTTCTGGGAGACTGCAAGCCAGTTCCTTGGCCTGAAGTTAGGAGTAATTAGCTCACCGAGTGCTCATTGATTGCGTGTTACTGAGGTTTGTGCATTTGAGGTGGGTTTGACTGGAGCTGGGTGTGCAGGCTTCCTGAGGAGGGTGCCCTGGCCAGTGGGGAGCAGCTCTGAGCTCCTCCTCCTGGTCCTGGCAACTGGGCCCTGGGACTCTCCCTGTCTGGGTCCCTGACACCCTCTAGTGGAAATATTTATATTTAATATTTCAGGAGCTTTCAAAACTTGGTGGTGGTTGTGAGCACCTTGTGCTCAGCAGCCCACCCACCACTGAGTACCCATCAAGTGCCCTCTGCAGTGACCTGTGGCTTGGGGACTCATAGGAAATGCTGTATTCCTTGCTCTGAAGTGTTGTAAGTACAAGCCCAAAGCTGTCAGCTGTGACTGGCTCAGGGATGGTGGTAGCACAGTAGATTTGCTCCCGGGAACTGCTTTTCAGTCACTGCTCTCCTTGTCCAGCCTCTCACTTCCAAACCTAACCGTGATGCTGGAGAGAAGGGAGTTCTGCTGACACTTGCAGAGGGTCGTGACAGCTGCAGGGATGGACTTGTGTTGGGGGACAAGGAGGAAGCAAGGCTGGATGCTGGGGGAAGTGCAGAGGAGGCTGCCTGGATGGCACATGGAGAAGAGAGGAGAAACAGGCAGGAGCTGGGTGAGAAAGAGAGAGCATAAGGCTGTGTCCTGCAGCATCCCACTTGGCTCTGATTCAGGTGTGGCTCTGCTCCCTTTCATACAGGCAGGTGACTCTCACCTAAGCTTGTCCTTGCTTTCAAGTGAAGCTCAGCTGGCAGAGTGTCCCCAGAAGTCCTGGTGCTTCCTGCGGCAGGTGTCTGCAGGATGAGTGTGGGCGGCTGGCAGCATGATGGCTGGCAGCAAAGCCAGGGCTCCCAGGTGAGCACTCTGCAGACTCATTCGTGTCCTGATATGCAAACTGATGTCTCTGAAGCCTGAGCAGGGTGACTGGCTTGGGAGGAACTTCTCTTCTGAGAATGCACCTCTCTGCGTGCTCTGTCCTGCCCTGGCAAGCACCTTCGCAGTGTTCCCTGCTTCCTTCTTTCTCTGTGACTTCCAGCCCTAGCCTGCTCCAGCCTGATGGGCTAAGCCGTGCCTGTAGCCCTCTTGTTACACAGAGTCACAGAATGGGTGAGATTGGAAGGCACCACTGAAGGTTTCTAGTCCAATCTCCCTGCTTGAGCAGGGTCCCCCAGAGCACATTACTCAGGATTGTGTCCAGAAGGCTTCTGAGTATCTCCAGAGAAGGAGCCTCCACAGCCTCTCTGGGCTGCCTGTTTCAGTGCTCTTGTCATCCTCACAGAAAATAAGTTTTCCCTCGTGTTTCTCTCCTCCTACTGCTCAGCACCACCTGGCTGCATCCTCCTGATACCTGCCCTTCAGATACTTGTATACACTGATGAGATCCCCCTCTCAGTCACCCCTCGTTGGTGCAGGCCAGTGGGGTCTGTGCCTTGGAGTGGTGCATGAGCCCCAGCAGACTTTTAGCCCCACTGTGGGAGTCCCCGGTGCTCACTGGGCTTTTGAAAGGAGTTGTGACATGCTGCCGTGTTCAGCTGCCTCTTGAGAATGGCGTTTTCTCTTCTCCTAGCAAGTTCCCCCCTCCCTGAACACAGTACCCGAGGCACGTCTTGCGGTGTAAATAAAACAGCTGTTTGTGCATCGCTGGCCAAGCGTGAGAGTGATGGTGTGAAGCACAGGGCCTCCCCGCTGGCCCGGCCATCTCAGGGCTCTGGCTTGTTCCTCCCTGATCATCTCATCCTTCAAAAACTTTTCATTTATCAAACAGGTCTCAAGTCCTCCTGGTTAGGAAGGTGGCACTGACTATATGGGAATACGTGTCTCTGCCATGCTGATGTAAGACAACACCCTTAAGGCTGTGTGCAACCCTAAAGGTCTGACCAGTTCCTCTCACCAGAGGATCTTGGTTGGCTTTTTTAACTAAAGTAGCAGGAGGAGTGCAGCACAGCGTGTCAGGTGTTACCACAGTTAAATTACAGCTTCAACCACACGCCGACACCTCCTGATTTTCCTCCAGGAGTGCGCTTTGCAAAAACCTGCCTATGTGGGATAAAGGATGCTAACCCTCCAGCCAGGTTATGACCTGGAAATACAAAGTCATGGTTCCAGCTGGCAAAACCACGTCTGTGCTAGCCTCCAACCAGCTCAGGGGATGGTGTGGCAAGTGGTTGCCTGAGGCCCAGCCTTCAAACAGGTTTCCCAGCATTACTCCTGGGAAGTGGGCAGCTCCATGTCTGTCAGGCCAAGTGCCTGTCCCCTTGGAGCATGACCTGGCTTGTCCTGCAAAGCCAGACAGGCTCCTGGGGTAAGCAGCTCCCTGAGCTTACCCAGAGAGCAGCCATGCTGCTGAGCAGGGCTGGGGGGCACATAGGGATCTGGTGGGGTGCACAGGGCTCTCAAATGAGGGGAGAGAGGACAGGCACATTTCCTTAACAGTTACCTGCTTTTGCCCCATAAGCTGTTGCACAGAGGCCCTACATCCAAGGCATCTCCATGGGAAAGTCACTCCAGCAAGATGATGATGAGGCTTAATTTATTTAAATAACAAAAGAGAAGTTGTAAGAGCCCGTGGCTGGAGAGCTAAGAGAAAGGAGCTGTGCATCTGTGGAAATTACTCAGTAAGGTTTGAAATGAGAAGTTTAAAGCTTGCTGTGCAGGCAGCGTGAACTGGCAAGGTTAGTTGTTGCTGTCACCGCTGTTTGGGAGGCTGGGGCAAGGGGGAAAGGTGAAGCAAGCAGAATCCTGGCCATGGTCTGCCAGAAGCTATTGCCAGTGAGCAGGGGATGGGAGCTCCAGTGAGAAAGATGAGGGGAAGGGAGGGAGTAGAAGACATGGTGGCTGCAGGGACAGAGACAATGCCTGCAGTGTAAGCAGCCTTACAAGGTACTTTTCCTGTCAGGCAGTAGCCTGGGTGGTGAACGTGTGGTAAAAGAAAATGCTCCCATCCAGACTGGATGTGGGAAGATTTCTCTCTCATTTACTCCCAACTTGTTCCTTTTTTTCTTTGCCCTCTTCTGATTTTGACTTTTCTGCCATAAATAATCCCAGTGGTTGTCTTCGCTGCAGCTCATTGCTCTCTGTAGCAGTGCCTGAATGAAACAGATGCAGCTTCTGGCAGCTCAGCTAATTTTGTCAAACCATCCAGTGCTGTCAATGAAACCAAACTGAGATATGTTAATTATATTCCACTGGTACGTGGCAAAACCGTGGGCATTAACAGGCTCGCAAACACTGCCTTGTCTGCAGAGCTGGGGAGAAGGTTTACATTCTTCCTTCCACATGGTGTTTCTTGAGACGGCAAAGTCTAGAAAAAGTCTAGTCTTTCTTTATTAAAAAGTCTGTCTTCTGGTGGTAGAACCTCTTGCTAAATCCAAGCAAGGTTGCGGGGGCTGCAATTTCTGGTTTTCATCCTGATTTTAGCAGCTATACTTCCTTTCCTCTGGTTAGTCAGCTGGAAAAGTAGCCAGCAGTTTTACTGCCAAGTGCCTTGACATGGCTGTGTCCTGGGAGCAAGCACTGGTCAGGATGCAATTGTATTGCTGCCCTCAGAGGAGACAGTTCCCTCTGAATGCAGAAACCCCCTCCTTTGGCCTGAGGGGGTCATTAACGGATGAAACTGTATAAACAAAGGAGAAGGGAATTGGATCTCGTGACTTTTTTATGAGGGACGATTAAAGGAACTGAATATGTTCGGCTTGGCCCCACCAGTGACTGAGGAGGAGTGAAGACCATGCCAGGGCTAAGGAGTGGCTGAAGGATGTGGGCAAGAGGGGGGTCACAGAGCATGCTGGGGGGCACGTGATGGAGGAGAGGCTCCTTGTGACAAAATGCCTTGATGGGAAATGGACATATTAAACCGTGCTGCTCTGCAGCGTGATGGAAAATCTTGTTCAGTTGCTGGGGCCCACTGAGCAGGAATTTAAGCACCACACTGGAGTTTGTGCTGCAGGTCAAGGTCTTTCCCAGCCAGGGGCTTTGGGAACAATTCTCCTTTTCTTAGGGGCTAAATGTGAGTTAACACGGCCTTGCTAATACTTAGAGTTTAATTGCAACTGTAAAAAGAAACCTCTCCCCCAGCTCTCTTTGGAGGTGTTTGGCCTTTAGACTCAGCACTTCGGCGTTGCTAACTCCAGGCTGTTCGTGTCCCTCTCTGCTGCAGTGATCCCCGACTCGCTGCGGGTGACAGCGATCCCGCAGACGCTGAACAAGGTGGAGCACGACTCCCTGGAGCTGAAGTGCGAGGTGTCCAAGAGCACAGCCCAGCACAGCCACGTGTCCATCGCGTGGTACCGGCAGCGAGGCGGCGAGGCGCCCGTGGAGATCATCTCCCTCAGCCGCGACTTCGTCCTGCGGGCCGGCAGCGCCTACGCCCAGCGGCAGGCCACGGGGGACGTGCGCTTGGACAAAGTCGGGGAGACCACCTCCAAGCTCACCATCTACAACCTCCACCCGTCAGACCAGGGCGAGTTTTACTGCGAGGCAGCAGAGTGGATCCAGGACCCGGACGATTCTTGGTACGCCATGACCCGCAAGCGCTCCCAGGGCGCCATCGTCAACGTGCAAGCCACTGGTCAGTGTCTCCTGTGCCTTTTCTCTCTCAGCTGGGCAGTGGGAGGAGATGGGAAATGGGGCTGTGCCTTGTTAGGTGGCTGGGGTTTGGCTCCCTGCTTTGCCGTGTTCCCCGCTTGAGAGGCTGCTGTCAGGGTGAAGCAGGGCAAAGGAGGGCCCAGGCACTGCCTGCAGCCAAGGGAAGTGTCAGCAAAGAGCAACCAGGGGATGCCAGGCCAGCAAGGGGGCTTGGGTGGCAGGCCCTGTCTCCTGACATGGTCAGATCTGGGGCTGACACAGAAGCTAAAACACAGGTCTTAAGCACTTGGTGCTAGCACAGACAGTGAGGATTTTGGTAAGTGAGGAGGTAAGAGTGACACAGCAGAGAACAAAACCTAAGTTTCAGCAAGCACTTTTGTATTGCACAAGGTCCATTTACAAGTCAAAATTCTTCTCCTAGCCCACAGCACAGGTTCCTGCTAAGGATCTAAAGACCCAGCTGAGCTCTTTCTTCCTCTCTGATGTCTGCAAAGGTTCTGCCTCTTGACTCTAGCTGAGCAGGGTGTGAGTAGGACTAGGCTCCAGGTCATATTCCACAGTGGTACTGCATGCTGGTGTCACATCAGAGCTGCTACCTGGAAGAAAGGGCTGTGACTGAGGAAGCCTTTGCTTGCTCTTTGCTTGAAGGGCAAGAAGGTGCCTCTCTGGCAGCATAGCCCATCTGGCTTCTCACAGCGAAAGCAAGTCCCTAACCTTTCACCTCTGGACTTGCTTGTCCAAGTGATGTTGGCCATGCAGGGAGTAGCGAGTTGTAAACGCCTCGCACAAGGCGTGCTGGCTCTCCTGGTGGGCTTTGCCTTCCTGACACGAGTCTGTCTGTCCCTCCCCAGATAAGGAGTTCAGCGTCCGGCTGGAGACGGAGAAGCGGATGTACATCGTGGGCGAGCCGGTGGAGTTCCGGTGCATCCTGGAGGCGCAGAACATTCCCGACCGCTACTTCTCCATCTCCTGGGCCTTCAACAGCTCCCTCATCGCCAGCCTGGGGCCCAACGCCGTGCCGGTGCTCAACAACGAGTTTGCCCAGCGCGAGGCCCTGGGCCAGCTCAAGGTGGCCAAAGAAAGCGACAACGTTTTTGTGCTGAAGATCTACCGGCTGCGCCTGGAGGACAGCGGCAAGTACAACTGCCGGGTGACCGAGCGGGAGAAGACCGTGACGGGAGACTTCATCGACAAGGAGAGCAAGCGGCCAAAGAACATCCCCATCACGGTCATGCCACTCAGTAAGTAGAGACGTGCCCATCCCCTCCTGGGGGCATTGCTAGGTGGGGAAGCTGTGATGTGCCCAGAGCATGGCGGTGCAGGAGAGGGAGGGTAAGAGTCCACATGCTGTAGAGGCTTGGAATCCCAACTGGCAAGATGTATTTTTGTTGTTGGGAAGGGGATGAAAAGGAGGGGTGTGTGTCAGGTTCATAGGTGGGGAGTCATGCCCCCACCTTGGTAAGGACACCAAGCTGGCAGTTTGTTCTTGAGCTAAAGGTACGTGTGACAGCCTCTTGACTTGCTCCTCACACCTCTCTCCTGGCCTTGCTCTGCAGGGAGCTGGGTGCTCTGTAAAGTATTCAGCAGGCATAATGAGGAGAGCAGCTTGGCCTCAGTTTATCCTAAAAGCTGCTAGGTTCCTGCAGGCCATTGTGTGACGGTGATTCAGCTGTCTTGCAAGACAGCTGCACTGGGAGAAACCAGGTGTGCTCATTGAGCCCCAGTGCTCTTCAGCACGGAGCTCTGTCCTGGTCACCCGGTGTCAGCCGGTTCTGGTGAAAACAACTGGAGGCTTGCCTTGAATGTCTTTTATATTTGTCAGATAAACTTGATAAACACAGAAATAACATGTTGAGAGGAGAGATTCCACTGACTCATTCCTTGTTTTGCTCTCTGAAACCTCTGGTAGCCGTGGCATGGTGAACCATGCATGGGTTGCCCAGGCTACCATGGCAGTGGTAGCAGAGGGTAGCTGCAAGAGGATTTTGTGCTATATTTGCCTCCTACCTCCTAGATTTGTAGGGAAATGCAGCCCTTTCCTCCAGCTTTTTTTTTCCCTCCTCATTTCTCCAAAAGAAATTCTATTTCTTTTCTCTCCTACCGATATTTGGTCTCATTTGTTTGGCTTTGAAAATTACTCTAGCTAGAAATCTTGCATTGGACAAATGTCTCAAATGTAGTGTTTCTAGACCCAGCCACCTTTCAGACAGATTTGATTCTTGCCTTTGATAAATCAGCAGCTGTAGGAACAAACGTGATGATTTTTCAAGGGTGCTAAGTGTCCGTAACTCTGATGGAAGGCAACAGGAGTAACCAGCACTCAGTATCTCTGAAAAACCAGCCACAAAGCCTTACACCTCTGGGAAGCTCAAGATACCAGATTTTTTTTGAACGTTACCAAACAGCGATAGCTACCTATAGTGTCACTAGCAGTGGGAGCATGGGAGAGCTTCTCCCAAAAGGTGTTGGTAGGAATGGATGTGGCAAGATGGTGATCACGATGACGTGAACTGAAAAAAGCCACAGGGCGCTGGAAGCTTTTTTTTTTTGGCAGAGCCAGTTGCACGCAGTGCGTATTGTAGCAACAGAAATTCCCTCAAGTTTTGCTGAGATCCCATCCCGGACCTGTGACCAGAAGACACGGCAATGCCTCCCGAGCCGTAGGCAGAGAGATTTCTCCCAGCTTTGGCCTACACCTGCCTTGAGTGTGCAAGTCACCAGGAGCAGCTCGCTGCCCACCAGCTGTTTTTGGATGTGGTCACGCATGAGGTTAAGACGTGCCTGGACCCAAATGCGTGGGCAGTTTCCTGCACCTGGTAGAAGGCGTCTCTGGCCAGCAGCGTCCTTCTTGCAGCCCGAGCAGTGGCGAGTGTGTATCATCTCCCCTGTGTGTATGCGTTTCTCTCCTTAGAGACCAGCATCTCCTTGGAGATAATCAACAACGCCAGCATTGTCTTGGAGGGAGAGAGCCTGCGCTTTGGCTGCAACGTGCGCTCGGGCCTCGGGCCCCAGAGCCGCCTGTCGGTCACCTGGCAGCTGGTGGACAAGCTGAACCGGCGCAGCGAAATCGTGCGTCTGGACCGGGAGGGCACCCTGCACCCCGGCCCCGCGTACGCGGAGCGCAGCAGCTACGGGGGCATCCAGGTGGAGCAGGTCCGGCCCGGCTCCTTCACCCTGGAGATCTTCAACAGCGTCAAGGCGGACGAGGGCCACTATGAGTGCCGGGTGGCCGAGTGGACACGGACACTGGATGGGGAGTGGCAGATGGTTGGGGAGCGGCACACGAGCACCCCGGTGTCCATCACTGCTCTGGGTGAGTACTTGAGGCGTGGGGGGCCCTGGGGCCACGGTCCCCATGTGCCTGGCCGTCCCCCAGAAGGTCACCTGCAAATCACTGAGGCTGTTCTCAGCGCTCCTGCCCTTGCTTGCCAGCAAAACGGAGGCACCCAACAGCCTGCCCACAGCTCCTCCTAGGTTGGTGCAAAACACCTGCATGCGTCATTGTGCGTGGGGGCAAAGTCTGAGGGGTGGCTGTGGCAGGAGCAAAGGCTGAGGAGAGGGATAGGGCTTCCAGTGTCCTTCAGAGGAGAGAGGCTGCCAGTCCCATGATGTGTCCTGCCAGTACTGGAGCTAGGTTTTGGTCACTGCAGTGGTGGTGCTCCATTGGCAGCCCGTGGGCATCGAAGCCTCCTCGCCTGCCCTGGGTAAACCTTACCCCTGCTCACCAGATCAGGAGCACAAAATGCTGGGCATCTGTTGGCCCAGCCAGCAGAAATGGTGAGCATCTCTGACAGAAAGCATGAGGCAGGAATGGTCCTCGCTGCCTCTGCAGGGAGGCACTGAGCTGCTGGCCCGGAACCACAGTGTTGTCCACGACCAAGCTAAACCAGTACCTGGGATCACTGCAGCTGGTACTCTGCTCTGCCAAGGGGCTCCTCGATTTCAAGCACAGTGAAACCACAACAGTTTAGGAGAGGGGCAGGTAGGGAGTTTGACATTTTGCATGGATTGTGAGTTACTTTGGTCCTCTTGGCCTGGTTTCAAAAGTGATCTGCAGAAGGCTGAAGAAGGCATGACTGCTTCTGTGAGGCCACTGATTTTCAGAATGCCAAGGCTAAGACAATCAGGGAGCTCTCTTGAAAGGTCGAGATAGGAATTTTGGCGGGAGGGTGGGGTTTGTGTGGCTTTTATTGGTACTCTGACATGTTAATCTTAAGCTTTGACAAGATGTGTGTGAGACCAGACTTCAAAGTCGTTTTGTATTCTGATGAAAATCTTGCTTTTTTCTTCTTTCCTGTCCTTTGCTTTTGACCTTCTTTCAGAGGCTGTTTTGTCTGGAGTTAGAAATCTTTTCTGTATAGCTTCCAAAAGCAGGTAGGGATGTTCTTTTGTAAAGAACTAAAGGCAAATTCTCATCTAGTTTCAATGGTGTCTTCCTCATGAGGTCAGCAGCATTTGGCCTGCTGCAGGTCCCAAGTATCAGCCCGTCCCTTTACTCTGCCACTTGTAAAAGTGTTGAGATTAAGCATTGGGATTTTAAAATGTGTCACTTTCACTCCTGTTAAAATTTAAGATGCTCAGAAGTGCACAGCAGTTCCAGAAGATGTGATGGAAAGGTGGTTGTCCCACCTCTTCTGCTCCTCAGTCACTGTCTGTTGAGTGTGTTCTCTCAAGTCCTAAGAAACTTCTAGGTCTCTTCCTTTAACTAGCAAAGCTGAAGTACCTCATAAAAATACAGTAGAGAAACTATTGAGTACTGCTTTGCTGCTGAATGTGGTATTTTTTTCTTCAGCTTAATGTTTCTGAAATGTCCAGAGAAACTCAAACGCAGGGTACTAAGAAAGAGCAAGAGAGGTTTATGGCTTCAGAAACTGCTGTTTTAAAGAAAATGCAGTAAATTTAGTGACATTCACATTTCAAGTTAAGGTCTCATCATTTGCCAGCCTGCTGGGGTAAGAAACTCTAGCTGAACCACACAGACGATGTTCAAACCCATAAATCTAACCACACGGGGTGGTTCGGAAGCAACAGCCAGAAGAGAGAGATGTGCTGTCAGAAGAGACCAGATGTTCCTCAGCTTGTGAGGCTCTCGAGTGTGTGGCACTTAAGTCCCTGGCTGGCCACAGAAGGAGGCTGTATTTTTGTAGGGAGGTTTTGCAGAAAATCAATCCACTTCTGTGCTTTTTGTACCAAGTCCTGAAAGAGGAAGGGCTTTTGTTTGTTAACCTAAGTGCCATGACCATGTTAGCCGAGTTGAAGACCTGAGAAACTGCACCTGGTTTCTGCATGGCTTCATGAAGCTTCCTTGCCCTGGCCAGCTGGAGAGTAAATTTGATGAAGTCAGCTGGTCTTGGTGAAATTAGGTTGGCTTTCTAGGGCCTTCTCTGGCTCTGGGTTTCTCTGAGCTGGGCCGGGTAACACGCTTGCTGGGGCAGGAGGGCTGCTGCAGGGCCTGACAGTGAGGGCTTATGTGGGGCTGAGACGCAGCAGCTCTGCAGGGGAGGCAGCCTGGGTCTCACGCTGCACTCCTGGGTAATCACTGAACATGCTGTGAGAGGCTTTAATCCCGAAGATTGACCTGTTTTCTCAGTAATTACACATCCCAGAGCTCGGGCACGGTGACACCGTGGGGTTGCAGAGGCACTTGCTGAAGTGTGCAGATTTGGTGGGCTCTGTGCTGTGCCCGGTCTGCCTGCGGCAGCAGGGAGCTCCTGGCTCATCTCCTTGAGGCAGGCTGAAGCTCCATGCTGACCCAGAAGATGTTCCTTTTTTGACTGGGCACTGTCTGGGATCTCCTCAGGCAGTGGCAGCTGTGCTGAGAGCTGGGGTGGTCAGCACTGCAGGGAGAGGGAGAACTGCCAGCCCATGTGGGACACCCCACGGAGCCTCCGAGGAGGGGAGCGCTTCCTGGGGACGTTGGCAGAAGAAAACAAGGTCCCTGCTAAGTCTGCTGGCCAGACTGAAGTGATTGGAAGAGAAGAAAATACTTCCCTCTGCAGCTTGGAACAAATGAGCAATGGAAATACTCTGGCTGAATATGTAAGCCTCACTGGATTACAGTTGACTAACTGGAATATGTTATCTTTTAATTACTAATAGACTGCTGATTTCAACTCCTCTAAACAAACAGAGTGCTGGGGGTAGACAAGTCAAAGTGTATTGACCAGCTTGCAGAGTGGCAGACATGCGAGAATAACTGCATAAAGCTGTCCTGGAGTTGTGATCTGGAAGAGAACGAAACCTAAGCTGTGTGAAGAACAGGAGCAACCAGCTTCTCTTTCAGTTTGCCTCCATCCTGGTGTTTTGTAACCATTGCCACCTCTGTGATGCATGTTTTGAAGGCTGCTGCTTCTTGTTTTCCTCATTTTTCCACCAGCTGCAGCAACCAGACGCAGACCTGGGGTGGGAGACAGGGTGGGACCCCCAGCCCAAGAGGTGGATGTGAATCACAGGGGGCCGGTGCTGGGTAGCTGCTCTGCCAGGTGCTGCTCCCTTGCCATTGTGCTGCTGCATTTCCATACGGTGTTTCGGCAGCCTGCAGAGGCTTCCTGCCCTCTGGATCTCGGGGGTCTCACTCCTCTGGGCAGAAATCGAGGGCGATCCTGCTCTGGCTGCAGCCCGTGCTCACTCAGGCAGTCACTGCTGCTCAGGCAGTCACCACTGTGCAGGCACTTGTGTGTTTTTGTCTCTGCTTTTCACATCACTTGGCCGTAGCAAACGAGGAGCCGACACAGCTCGAGTGGCTGATTGTACCGCTGGATGACCACCCTCTGGCTTTTGCATGCTGACACCGGGGCCTCCTCAGGCAGGGGTCTCTCAAAGCCCTCTCCTCTCTTCCCACAGAGGCCGGATTTGCTGTCACGGCCATCTCCCGCACCCCGGGCGTGACCTACAACGAGTCCTTCGACCTCCAGTGCATCATCAAGCCCCACTACCCGTCGTGGGTGCCGGTGTCGGTGACGTGGCGCTTCCAGCCGGCGGGCAGCACCGAGTTCCACGACCTGGTGACCTTCACGCGCGACGGCGGGGTCCAGTGGGGCGACAGGTACGCGGGGTTCCGCACCCGCACCGCCATCGAGAAGGCCGAGTCCAGCAACAACGTGCGCCTGAGCATCAGCAGGGCCAGCGACACCGAGGCCGGCAAGTACCAGTGCGTGGCTGAGCTCTGGAGGAAGAACTACAACAGCAGCTGGACGAGGCTGGCGGACAGGACCTCCAACCTGCTGGAAATCAGGGTCCTGCGGCCAGGTGAGTGCTGAGGGTGCGTGGAGGGGCTGAGAGGGGTGTCGGGGGAATGGGGTGTGTGCTGGTGCTGCATCGGTCTCCCCTGAGTTAGGACTGCTCTTCTGGCAGTCACTGATGTTTCTCACTTGGAGCTGGCTCAGCTCTTCGACTGTGACTGTGTTGGAGCTCCTTTATCCACCTCTGGGGAACTGGGTCCTCTCTTTGTGACTTGTTTGCTATTCGTGGGGTTTTCTTCTGGGAAGTGAGGTGGCTGAGCTCAGTCCAGTCTCTGGACTGCTCCTGTGAGACAGATGGTTTTCAGGTCACCACCTCCATTCATCAGGGCAGACTCTGAAAAGAGAAGAATGGGGCAGACAGGATCAGAGGGAGAGACGTGTTCCCACCAAAGCCTGCACGTGCAGCATAGGTGGGGTGCTGCAGCTCTGGACTAGTAACTGGGTGCGTCTCTCATTCTAGGACTCCTTCCTAGGGTCTCCCCTGGCTGGGATTTGTGTTTTTCCTGTCAGTATCCCTCTTCATACTCCCTCCACCTTCCCCAACCCTGTCTTTAGACATCTCAGGGGATGCTGTGAGCTCCAGCCACCTCATGAGCTCTCCATCATTTTCCTTCCCTCTCTCTCCCTTGCCCTCATCTCCAGGTTAATCTTCTCCATTTATCTTGATTATGCTGCCTTGTAATACATGTTTTACTGCTTGCAAGGTCGAGTTGGTGATGTTCATCATTTTAGCTTACTTCCCTAGGAAACAGTGTTGAATGGATATGGTCCCTGGAGTAATATGCTTCTTCACAGCCCTGTGCATGCATATCTGTGCTTGAGACAAAGACGGAAAGAGAAATCCTTGGTAACAGCGTCCGGAAGAGAGCCTGTGTGTCGCAGCTCAGGGTGGCAGGCAGGACAGTTAAACTGTGCTTTGGCAGCCTCTTGTTCTTTCCTGGAGCAGTAACCCTCAAGTGATGCCTTAACAGAACAAGTTGTCTGGGTCTCCATGGTTTTTACCTCTCCCTGTGTCCCAGCTGCTCAGCAAACGACTGCAACACAAATCTTAGCTGTCAGTTCAATGAGCCCTGCATCGTGTTTGAGGCTTTATGGCTCACAAGCGGGGATGGAAGAGAAGAGGGACTCCTCAGAGCTCTCCCAGCACCATGGCTGCACCTTCTGTGTGTTTTGGTGCCGTGTCCGAGGCAGCCTCTGGGAGCAGGTGGTTGATGTTCTCCATGAGTGCAGTGTTGGCAGTCGGACCAGGGACTGCTCTGGTTCTCTCTCGTTTTGTAGGCAGCAGGGGGTCGTGTTGTGTCATTCCTGGGTGTTTGGCTGGATAATCTCCAGAGAGGATCCAGGATGATGTGGGAGACACCTTCCCAGACACTTCTGAATCAATGTCCTAGAGCCCTCCCAGTCAAACCTGTGCTGATGAAGTGGGTGCTGGGTTTTAGATAAATATCCAGGGTTTCTCCAAAAGGGATCATTCAGGACCCCCAAATGATTAAACACCTGAGAGCACTGTCTGTCTAATTCTGTGCCTCTACAGTCACCTTAATCTGAGATCACTTCAGGTTGCTACTTGGTGTCTCAGTCCTGGCTTTTCCTTTCCCGTTAGCCATGGGTGTCTGCCTTGACCCATATGCTTGGGGTGACCTATCTCCACTACCAGTCCACTAAGGGACACCATAAAGAAGGCTTGCCTGGAGGTCTTTCGATAAATGGAGCCAGCACGTGTTTCTAGAATATAAATTAATGTTGGGATTCTAGTTCCCTCTTAACCCCCTGCTCCCTGTTTGAGTGACCTTTCTGTTTGATGGGTTCCAGGTGCAGACATGGAAATCCGTATACGTCAGCCTTTGAAGTGTGTTGAGGAGAGAAAGGTAAATTAGTGATGGCCTCCTTGCTTTGTGAAATCCCACGTCCCTGAGGAATAGGGTGCTGGAGCTTCTCCTGGTGTGTTGGTTTGCCCTTTCAGTGCTCAGGCTGCCTCTCCTTGGCACTCTTGCAGTGGGGTGGTGTTTCTAGATGTCATCTGTGCTGAGTGGTAGCTGCAGAGGTGGCAGTGCTGGTTTTGAATTGCTTGTGTTAATGTGGTTGCAAAGTAATTTCACCTGTGGCTGTCTTGTGGCCAACAGGTAATTCCGAGGGAATGTCAGCAGCTCGAAACATCCAGTCCTTTCCTACTCCCAGAAGAAATGAGCAGTATTTTGAGAAATGAAACGTGTAGGGGCTGAAGGAGGGAGTAAGAAAGGCAGGCAACGGCAGTGTTAACCCAGCTCTGAGTACAAGGTCTGCAGGCAGGAAGGCACAAGTGTCCTGCGTGACATCTGAGCCAGATTTGGCCTTTGAGTGTGACGTTCCTGATCCCTTAGCTGTTCTAAGGACTGGCAGTGTGAGGAGAAGGCCCTGTAAAGGGACTCTGTATGTGAGAGATTATAGAGGATTTAGGTATCATGAAAGTTCACCAGCAGTAGCACTGGGATCCAAAGCTCCCTTTCCTGGCTGGTTGCTCAGTGTCGTGCAAGCCTGCACACCTTGGGTTGACAGCTCATGTGTGCTTTGCAGGGACAGAGACCTGCACTGCTTTAGGGCCAGTGCTGAGTTCTAACTTCTGTAGGCTGGGGCAGAAATCCAGGCTGGTGTGGGGGCTGCTGGACATTACTGGGGACCAGACTGGCTAGATTGCCTGTGTCTATTTCATTTGCCTACAATGCTGTGCTCTCCTGTTTACTTCCATCTCTCAAGCTGCCTGTTGTTTCTTTCTCGGTGAGCTCATGTTGCAGCAGAAGGGGAGGAATAATAAAAGTCTCAGTTCACGCCAGCTGCTTCCCCGAAACCAAAGCTGGCAGGAGACCATGCACAGTAGCGCAGCCTGAACTTGAAGTGAGCCCCAAGTGCAGGGGTGGAGATTTCTTTTGTGTTTGGGGCTCTCCTTCTGCTTCGGTGTCTGAAAACCTGGGTCTTTGATCCCCAAGGCCATCATCCCTTTGCCCTGAGGGTTCACCACCATTTTCCCATCTAGAGACATTGCCTTGCCCTTTGCCTTGCCCCTTTCCAGGTGGAGAAGAGCATCCAGCATGCAAGGCTTAGGGGGCTGATACGGGATAGCCATGTGGTGACTCCCTGGCACTTACAGATTTCTTGGGTTTTAGGAGAAGCAGAGGTACAGGTGGTTCCTTTTGAATCCAAGTGACTCTGGAAGAGTTTGGATGCAGGCTGAGCTCTCAGTGCTCACACTGAGATGCCAGCTGACCTCACTCTTCCCTGCCCCTCTCCTCACAAAGCATGGAGGGGAAACAGCACTTGGGCTCTGGGTCCTGCCTGAGAGAGGAATGTGGAGATAGATCCAGACAAGTCAAGGGGAGACCCAAGGGCTGTCAGGCAGGCTCTGTTCCCATCTCCTCCTTGGATCTTGCTTCTCCCTGCCAGGTTTCCAGGGATGGAGCGCTGAGACAGCAGGTGCTGTCTGGGAGCAGTGTGTGTCCATGTGGTCTGCAGGACTCAGACAAGGGCAGCAGACAGTGCACGACGGGGGCTGTGCTGCAATCTGGGCAGGCTTGGGTGTCTGCAGAGGGCTCTCTCTTTTGGCAAGGAGGCTTGAGCAGATCTGTGTTGGTGTATTAGATTGCCGTTGTCATTGTGTGAGTTACTGCACTTACAGTTCCCCTGCAGCACAAGTGAGGGGGTGATTCGGCAAAGTCCTGGGGTCTGAGCGCTGGGGAGTCTCTCTGGCAGCAGCAGAATAAAAAAAGCAGGGCTTTCACATAACTCCCCCACCCTCAGAGCACCTTCTCACCCCTTTCATACTCATGCACCTCCCCATGCAGCTCCCCGCCCCTCCATCCTTGTGTTGTCCCTTGTCCTGTTCCTTCATGACTAATCCTGGATCGGGCACTCGGGGAGAAGCTGCAATCACCTCTATAAATCTGTCCTCTTGCTGCTGGGTTTCTGACAGTAATGAACATGGGAGGAGGGATGGGGAGGGATGGCAGGGGATGATAACTGAGCTCAGACGCCAGGGGTGCTGGGCTCCTCGCTGCTTTTCTGCAAGCCAGTCTACGGCAGATTGATTGACCTGGGAGCCGTCGAGCAAACAAGGCAGTCATGCTCTTCATTAGAGCATTAATTAGCTTCCAGAGGCTCTCCAGGGGCCACTTCTTAAAGTTTGGTTTATTAGGAGCTGTCAAGTTGAAACCATCGTGGAGGGGGAGGGCCGGGAGGCTCGTCAAGCTGGCGTTGGAGGAGCTGGTGGTGGCTTTTGCCTGAACCTTACGTTGAGAGTGGGGCGAGCCAGAGCTGTGCTCTCCCTGAAACCTCTCATTGAGGTGAGTGCAGAGCACTCTGCTGCTTTCCTGCTGTCCACAGGAAACCACTGAGAGTGGCCTGGCTGGGCTAGCAATGGCCAGAGAAACCTAATGAGTGGAGAAGGAAGGACTCTTACCTCTGTCCAAGCCCATCCCTGGCAGCCACAAAGAGACTATTCAGTCTCATGCTCCTCCTTCTGTCTGAGGCCTGACTGAGCAGCCAAGCAGGGGGTGGTTGTGACTGTGCAGACTGAGGATACTGGAAGGACAAGGAGCGCACGAGGCAGAGCAGAACTGGAAAAGGAGGCTGTTTTATGGCACACTTGATGCTGCGAGAGGAGGACTGATTTTCAAATAATTAATTACCAAGACATTTGTGGAGTACAGTGAGAAGCTTTCCTTAACAAATGAAACTCAGGTGTTACCATTAATGCCTTTATTCCATCTCATCTTAGAAATCCTTAGTAATTTCAGTGTACAAGGAATCCTCTCATGGATGGATGTGAAAGATGCCTTTTCTTCTACAGGTGGCCAGTGGGGTGCTGACCAGACTCTTGAGTAGAGGCTCCAACAAGTGTTTGCAAAGGCCACAAAGAGTCTACTTTAACCTGACACTTCTTGCTTCTGGCAGCATCCTGCAATAAAGTTAAACAAGGAAAGTTAATGAGCTGGAAACTTCCTTACAGAAGTGAAGTCTGGAAACTGAAGTTTGCTGCTTGCTTGATCCCAGAGTGGTTTTGCTCTGTAGAACAGCGCTGCTTCCCTGCTTTACAGCTGCCTGCTCCATCTGGCAAATGGTTGTACTCCTGCTCGAGTGATGAAGGAGTCCAAGAAGTGCTCAGAAGAGAGGAGCCTGTTCCTCGGCAGCTGCGGCTGTGGTGCGGAGCAGTCTCCCCTTCCCTGTGTGCTCAGGGACTCGCTCCTTTCCCTTCACTGCCGGTGGGGTAAGACCTGCTGTTCTGCCTCAGAGCTGCTGCTCCTTCCTTGCAGCACACTGAGCACATGAAATGAAGGGGCTCAGTGTTTCATGCCCCGGAGCTGTCCCCTGGCATAGACCTTGCATTAGTGACCCAGCTGGAGCCCTTTTTCTTCTGCAGATAGCAGAGGTGTGCTTGGTTCTCCCACCTTGTATCCCTGGTAGTCTCCTGCTCCTGCTCATTTGCCCTGGGGAGCTCTCTTGCCACACTTGCCAGGTCCTCTGGGACAGATTCCCCACTTAGACTTGCTGTCACCTCCTTGGCACAGTTATTTATCCCAGGCCAGCACCCCAGGGTGCTTTTTTTCCACATTTAGCCATCACTCCCTGCTCTAAATATCCCCATCCTCCTCTGTGTAAGCAGCAGGGGAGGGAGCTCATGCTGGATGTTCTGCTGCATTCCTGATAGTGTGTTGGGGATGATGACACTGGTCTTGTGGGGTCAGAGCTGTGATTCACCTCTCCTTGCATTTGGTTTTCCTTCTGGGAACGATGCTACTTGGCTCCTCTTTAGGTTTGCCTGTGAGAGCCTTCTGTAAGAGCCAGGTGTGTTGAGCTGATTGCAGTCAGTTGTGTTCAGGGTTTCTCTTGGGACTTCAGCCAGGAAAATGCACCCAGGGGCGTGACCTGAGAAGCTGAACTTTAAATGTATGAAGCATCTTGGATGCATTTCACAAGGGTGAAGGGTGTGGGAGTGCATCCTTGCACCTAGTGGGACCTTAACCTGACTCAGCCTGCTCTGTGTGTGCCCACTGATCTTAGTGCAGTCTTTCTTTTCAGCCCCCCAGCAAGACTGACAGTGCCAGGAGGCCCAGGCTGTATCCAGGATATGCTGCTCTCCTCAAATTAGCTCTCTCCATGGTTACTTTTTAGGCCCAATTTTCTCACTTGCATTTCCAAGTACTCTCTGCTTTCTCTCTTTGATATCTCCTGAGTGGTTTTCCACTCCCGTTTGCAGCGTGGCTATACAAAACCACAGTGTCAGCCTATTTGCTGTCTGTGCACATGCACCTTCTTTGATGTTGTCTTGAACAGCTTCTCTCCACACACTTCAGCCCCTCATCGATTCCCTGTTTGCTCTCCTCGAACTAAAATACTCTGCAGTGAGCAGTGCTTAGATGGTGTCCGGCTCTAAAGCTTTGTACTTCCTCCTGTCCTTGAAGACTCCAAAAGCAGAGTCAGCAGGGACAGCCCTTGAGGGAAAGGGAGACTGGTGATAAGCAGCTTCTCAGCGAGGTGTTGACCACTGTTCTCCTGTCCCAGTCTCTGCATGGAGCCCCAGCCCTGCTGGTCTCCATGAGGTGAGTGGCCTTGGGGCCAGCAGGCTCAGTGCTGCATTCTCAGCCCTCCAGTCAGAGCAGTGCCCAGCCCAGGGGTCCTTCCCCGTATGCCCAAGAAGCACCTTTGGCAGTCCCTCCCTCTGCATGGGACCTGCACCATTTTTCTGTCTTCTGTGTGCTGAGGAATGCTTCTTCTGGCATGAGAAACTGCGTGTTCTGACGTTGGTCAAAGACTCAGTTCTCGGGTTCACTGGACCTGAGATCTGCTTCCTTACAGCAAAATGGCTCCAAACGTGCTGAACCTGTGGCTCAGAGTCTTTTATTTTAAAATGTATACATAAAAGTTTTCTCTCAAGGCTATCTTTCTTAATTAGGCATTTGGGATGCCGCTAAAGAAAATTACTATCATTTTCCTTGTCCCAATTAACAGAGAAGCAGGAAGTGCAGATAATGATGGATCTGTAGCCCATCATGCTGAAATACTTCCTCACTCCTTAAGAAGTTCAATAATACAATTCCTTAAGAAATGACAGGTGGCTCATTTCATTTGGTTGTTCTTCCAACAGTGGTTGTACTCACTAGTTATGGAAGCAGCATCATCCATGAGCATTCAGGGTGCAGGTGGAGCTGATCTAGCGCTTGGCTGCACAGAAGGAGGTGATCCTCATCCCCAGTGCGAGCTGCTGGCTGCATTGTCCTGTCCCTTTCCTTGTGCCAGCGCTGATCCTGCTGTGCACCAGCTCAGTTTAATACACCTGCAGAAAGCCAGCCCTGTGGAAAGGAACAGTTGAAGGTGACTGGAGTGAGCTAATGCTTGGATGGATTCAGCTGGGTCCTTCTCAGGGGACTTCTCTTCGCATGGAGAGCAGCACCTGACACTGGCAGGGCTGGTGTGGGCAGTATCCAGAACATCTCCTGATCCTGCCTGGGGTCTGTCTGGAGAGCTTGCTCTCTGGATGGCAGGAAAATGACATTTCACACCACCCTAAGCAGCTCACCTCTGTCTGCCCAGCACTCAGTTTTTCAGCAGGAGCTGCCGAAAACACCCGAGTCAAACGCAGCGCGTGCGAAACCGTGCGCTACAGGGCGCAGTTGTGCTCTGAGCGTGCGGCTGCACAAAACTGTCAGGTATTTTTGTGAGGGACAAAATTTCTCAGGAAATCCAGCCTCCAGCATGGCGTGGGAGTTGGTGTGTGGTGCTGCTGCATGTGTTACAACTTGCTCTTCGGGTGCATTTAATTACTTTTTTTTCCTAATTGACGGAGTGCTCCTTTGTTTGAAATCTTTCTGACGAGGAGTTGATTAAATATCTCGGTGTGTTATTTTTTCTTTCTTTATCCTCAGTGGCTGAAGCTTGGTACTGAATTTATCTTCCAGTGATCCTATCTCCATATTTTAATTTACAAGTGATCAGTGAGCCGTATATTGTTTTCTGACAGCAGGCACAACTCATGCTGGGAATCTTTTATTCCTCCCTCCCCTCCTCTCTCTTGTGCAGAACTTTTATGTGCATTTCAGGGTTTTGCAGGAAAGTTTCTAGTTTTAGGTTTGTGAGGCATTTTGCTTTGGGGTATATTTGTTTCTCGCTGTTCTTTACAGTGAGATGGTTTCTGTTTCTTGGGGAAAGTCCTGCTTTTTCCAGGCCGGTGGCACATCCCAGCTGGTGGTCTCTGCCTTATCCTTGGCTGGACCTGGGAGGTTGTGAGCTTCCCAGCTTTTTCCATCCTTGCAGCTACACACACGGCCTTTTCTGTATGTGCTGGCAGATGTATGGCTTCTGGGCTTTAAAGAGCCTTTTTGGGTCACACATGCATTCCTCCCCGAGGCCCCACGTGGTTACCTGCTAGTTAGTTAGCTGCTCCACAGGCTCTGGCACGGCTGGTAATCCCAGGCTGTTCCCTGGCCGAGCACATGTCCTTGTCACCGCCTGCAGTCTTCACGTGCGGCGATGGACTTGACCCGCTCCCCCCGGTGTTTGGAGGGTCTGCAGTCTGGCTGTGCTGCTTTTGGGGAGGGGCAGGGCATGGGGCCGCTTGTAGCTACATTGGGATGATGAAGTGATAAAACTTCCTGGGGCTGGAGCTGGTGCGGGTGCGGATGAGCAAGCGGATCCACCACGGGGTTTGGGGAGAGGTGCCTGTTCTGCTTTGCCACCGCACCCTGTAGCACCATTTTGAGAGCATCAAACTCCACTCCCCAGGCTGCAGTAGCACCGTGTCCTTCAGTCCTGTGTCTGTGCTCGGGGCTGAGTGCTGGGCAGGGCTGTTGGACGGGAGATGGTCAGCATGGACGTGCATGGCTACTTAAGTACCCGGCTGGTCTTGCTGCTGCAGCAGCAGCTGTGAGGCTGGGGAGTGTCTGGGCTGCCTGCTGGGCTGTGGACTTTGCAGCAACTTGCTGAACGTGTTGAAATGCAGGTCACTCGGTGGTGTTCGGAGTCTTTTGTGTGGCCGCGTGGGAGAGGGCTGAAGCTGAGCCTTCCTCAGGAAAGGGTTAACGCTGTCTTTGCTTCCCATAGAGCTGCTCTCCCAGTAATTCAATCACGTCAGCCTGTTTGCAGGCAATAATTCATTGTTATAGGAACACTACAGTAAAGTGACAAGTTAATAATGGCAGTAATAATGGCAGGCAAAGTCTAATGCTATTTCCCTTTCTGCTGCTCCTGTTGCACCAGCAGCCGCCCATGTTGGCTAATGCAATTTGCAACCTCACTAATCCAGTTTCAGGAGGAATTGTGTTCAGTTAAAAGAGAATAGCTGGAGTCGGGAGCTGTGCTGCCCTGTTCCTGCCTTCTCTGGGGAGGTTGCCCCGGTGCTGGAAGCCTTTGTCTTTACTTTGCTGTGATTTCTGTGCCATGGTTAAGCTTAATGAGCACAGTCCTCCTAGGAGCATCTCGTTTTCTTCCCTTCTGCAAATGCCTTTCTTCCGATGCCTCTTCTCCAAAAGGGCTTGCACATCTTTCCTTTTTGAACATTGGTTTGCTTTCAACTAACCTAATAAACGTGAGTCACCCAGTTCTCACCATGCTGAGTCAGAAGGCTGGCGTGTACTTGCTTGACTCCATTCAGTTATTAAAGCAGGAGTCCTTGCAGTGTCTGGGGAGGCGAAGGAGGCTTCTCAGCCCTGGTTGGTGGAAGGGAGAAGAGCTGGCAGAGGTCTGAATGTTAGTACGTGTCTAAGCCTGTGCCAGTAACCTGCACACTGGTCTCTTGAATCCCAGGCAAACATCACCGGGAGGAATTCAGGCACCGAGTGCTTTTCAGGCCCTAGTGAGGGAAATGATGAAGCACCTCTGGGTGGTGACCACAGGCTGAGGGGGTGGCTGAGTTTGTGCCAAAGGCCTGGCCAGTTGTACACTGAGTGTGCTGGGGTTCCTTGCAGGAAGCCACTTTGGGGCTGTGCTCTTGGAAAAGAATCTCTCCTGATTAGCCTGCTAAACCCACTGTATGGTGTTAAACCAGGGCTGGGTTCAGGCTGGGCTGGCCTCGTTTCTGGTCCCCCTGCACACACACCTCAGCACACTGAAATCTCAGTGGAGGCTTTTAAAAGTAGGACATTCCCCCGGAAAACTTTTTGCAACACTTCATCAGTTCTCTCCAAGCAAGAGCATTCTCTGGAGGAGCCCTCCCCAGAGAGCAGCAGCCTCCAAAGTGGGACACCGCCTCCCTGCTGTGGTGACAGGGCTTTCTGGTGACTCTCCGGGGTGCTGGTGGCCATCCTCCTGCCCACCCTTCTGTGCCACAGCTGCTGGCTCATGTGGAGCTGGCTCCTTCCCCAGCGGATGGCCCCCTCCTCCTTTGCTGCAGGGGCAACATTCTGGGGTATTGTATGGGGCTGTTTTGGGGAAACGGTATCTTCAGCGGCAATTAAACATTGCCATTCCCAGGACTTGGTAATAGTGCCTCCCAGGTGGGAAGTAAACTCCTGCTGTTTTATTTTCTTGCTGCCTACAAGGCAAAATGATGTAAGGTGTCTGAGACACGGAGCATCTTCTTATCACAGCATTTTTAGGTACAGGTTGCAAAGTGCTTTGCTAAAGGTAAGTGTTGTAACCCCAGCTTGATGATGAAACAAGAGGGAGGGAGCCAAGAGGCAGCAAGTCAGCAGAAAAACCATGAATCACATCACTGTCTCTGTCCTCCTCCTCTGGTGACTGCTCTCCCTTCTCCCAAATATTTGTATAACTGTGCTTACCCACATGCTCAGCTTGAGGAGACTGCCTGCCTGCTTGATGGTGTGTAGAAAACCCCTACTATATATCAGCTTGTAGAGGACCTGGCTTTGTCGTGGCCTGCTGTGGTTGTAAGGTGTGTCTGACCTGGCCCCCCAGCCAGAGGTGCAAGCTTTGAGGACCAGAAGCTGCCACAGGCATCCTGAGATAATGCATGTCCCTGAAAGTGAGCGGGGACATTCTCCTCAGCCTGGGAGTTAGTGCAGAGGGATGTGATGCTGGAGGACTGTCGGTGAGGTGAGATGAGGTGTCTAGTACGTGTATGGGCTTGTTGAGGACACTGAGCATCTTTGCCAGCTTCTCCACCCCAACAAGCACGTAATATATATCCCCCAAGTCCTGGTCAGGCTCTGGCTTGAGCCACCACCCACTGAACCTCCTGGAGCTCCTCCAGAAGTTGGATTAGGATGCCCTCAAAGAGCTGTCTCCTGTCCTGGTGCTGCCTGCAGGGCCCCTGCCCAAGCACCGCTACAGGGTTCAGCACCTATACTCTTCACACAGGTTGTGTGGCTTCACAGGTGCAGAGAGACCAGGCTGCCTTAAAAAAAACTAAGAGGGTTCTAACCATGACTTGTTGCCAGCGTAAATTGAAAGCCTTAATAGCGTATGTAGGGCCAATTACAGTACATTAAGGTACGATATCCTCTTTACTGGCACTCTCCAGGGAGCCAGGAGACATCGTGGCAACAGGATTATGGTTTGCAGATGATATGCACGATAACTTCACCTAGACACAGGCACCTGTTCCTCTCACAGAGCAGATGTTCGGGAGGCTGTTAAGAGAACATCAGCCTCTTGACAGCGCAGCAGAAAACGCCGTGCAGCCGTGTCTGTTCACAGCGCTGCGCCCACCACCTCCGCTGCCTGACACAGGGCTGGAGCAGCCCTGCCCTGCCTCACCGAAACCCCAGCCCCTGGGCCACACCGGATCAACTCACCACTTGAAGGCCGAGCGCTTTCCTGGCTCTCTGCCCAGGCAAATCCTCAAGCCAGGAAAGGGAGTTTCCCCCTTGTCGGTAGGGTGGAGGTTTCGCTGGCTCGGTGCCTGGGGTGTCAGACTTCTTGCAACCTCACTCGTGCACCAGCAGCTTACAACCATTTCCATGTCATGGCAGCATCTTTAAACATTACCTGGCAAGCTGTATATGGCATGGAGAGACTCAGTTTGCACTGGAGTAGGCTCATACCACCAGAATGGGAAGAGATAGATGGACCCCCTGGTGTTTTATCGTACCATTCCCATCACCCTGGACCACCAACTTCAATATTAATCTGTTTTCCCCTTATTAAATAATTTTTCCCAAATGCAAAATGAGCTTTGTGGATTCGCTTGCATATCTGTGAACGGTGCCTGATGGTCAGCCCCATGGGAGAGCAGAAGCGTGAGTTGCCCCACAAAGCTTCCCATGTCTTAACCAGGATCTCTCCCCTGCATGGACAAGGAAACCAGCCTGAGGGTGAAGCTGCCCCAAGGTAACCCGTGTGCCACAGCGTTTCCAGCTTAGCAGTTACCAGCCTGTGGTCTGTAAGAGCCGTGAATTATTCCTACAGGATCTGCAAACGGTAATGAAGAAGAGGTGGGTGCGTGTATACTCTGCAGGAGCCAGTACCAGGACGTGGAAGCGTTTGGCGTTCACAGAATTGGAAAAGACTGAGAATGTCCTGTCTAATTCTGTGGGAGGGAAACAAAACCTGCACTTGCATCTTGTGTGGTGTGCCTCCCTTAGGAAAATAATTCATGTTTGATGAAAAGTGCATTGGCAGGGATGTCATTACGTATCACTGATACCTCTAATCGAGAGGAAACTTCGTGCACAGTGTTACGAACCTCTGCAAGAGTGCAGTCTGGCAAAGGGAAGACCTGTAATTCCCTGCCAGGGCTTGCTGCTCCAATTGGTAGCAGCTGTAGAAGCGCTCGTCTCATCAATATCTTGGGGACTCAGTGCAAATGTGGGCAAATTCCTGACTGCTGGCTGCAGTGGCTGCCAAGGACTGCTTGGAGGGCTGGGGGGGTGTGAGTGTGGAATTTAAGATCTCATTTTTGCCAGAGTTAATAAGATTGCATCCCCATCGCTCTCAAAAAGAATGAAAGCAGGTAAAGCTGCAAAGAGGCCATCTAAGAGTCCTTGGATGACCTCGGGGGTCTGTGCTGTTTGTACACAGTGACAATTACTGTGATTATTGTCTGGGAACAAGCCCTCACTGCTTCAGTGGAATACATCTGTCATGTACAAGGTGCAGGTCTGTTGCCCCAAACACTAAGATAAAAATTACTCCGTGTCAGTCGTCCTCATTTTCATCTCCTGGAGGTGCCACGATGTGGGAAGAGCACTGAGAGGGGTGCTTGCCTCTCAGCATCTCTGGTCTGTGTGTATAGCCTGGCTTTGTCTCTGTGTGTGCGTGTGTGTTGATATTGAGCAACCCACCACACGCAGCGTGTGTATATACTGCATTTTAATAGATATAGGGCTACTGACTTAACATACACAGTTGCTATAGTAACAGAGGTTTCCGTAGTAACGGTTGCAGAAAATAATCCAGTACCAATTAAAAATAAACTGTTTGGAAAGGGGGCTGGGGGAGAAAAGGAAACTGCTGAGAACCACCTTCTCCTTTATTGGTTCATCTCCCAGGGACTTGGAAGATTGATTAATGCTTGAAATAACCGTTCTTAACCAATGGTGAGCCAAAAAGGTGTGATAGGGTGGGTGTGGTGGCTAAGGCTGTTGTCCTGAAGTGAAACAAAGGGGAAAGAATGTGTCTGGGGTATGGCAGAAATACAACAGGGTGACGCTGACTCTTTCCATTAGGTTGAAGTCCCTAGGGAGGAAAAACAAGGACAATTTCCCTCCTTTCCTTCCTCGGTGTCTGCATGCCATACCACAGCCACTGAGCCTTTATTAGCATACTGATTAAGGCCTCGGGCAATCCAGGCTCCAGGGGGACGTGTGGTGCGATACCAGGATGCCTATCTCAGATGTGATAGAGCAGAAAGCATTGCTGTGGTGGGAGTTCCTCCCATTTGAAGTTGTTTGTGCCCATCCTCTCCGTGGGCACTGTCACTCGTCACTCATGCCAACAGGCATCCGAGGCCCTGGTGCCCAAGGGAAGCTGGAAGCAAAGCGTGATGCAAAGCAAGGAGCCCGTGCCTTGGTGAGAGAGAGAAGACAACATTGCTTCCTCACAAACACAGGATGAGTGGGATGTGTTTCCAGGGTGTGGATGGCCACAGGTCCCCTGGCAGCCTTCAGCTGTTCGTGCCTGTGGTGCCACACTTTTGTTGTGCCACTTGTATCCGTGTGCTCTTTAGGTTTCATTTAAGAGATTTGCAGCTTGTCAGCAGAGTCCCTTCACCTGGCAGCAAGGCAGCATTCCCCCTTTCAGAGGGGAGCAGCCGCGTGAGGAGAGGTGAAGGAGGGGAGGGCCGTGATGGGAGAGCTGCTGGGAGGAGTGGTGTGTCCGGCTGGGTGGGAGCTGTCCCTCTCCCCTATCTGTAGCCGGTGGGGCTCCAGGGCACACCAAGCACAAGTGTCACAGGAGGGCGCTTTGTGTCCTCCCCTGCCGACAGGAATGGCTTGGCTCAGGGCTTGGGTGACAAGCACAGCCTGGGCACACTGCAGCGGAAGCTCTGTCTTGTGATCGTACAGGGAGAGGGGAATTGGGATCCGTGTGTCTCTCCTTACAGGAACTAGAGCTAATGATTCTGCTGTATCATCCTCAACACCGCGTGACCGCCTTGCCACAGCGTGGGAACTGCACTTGTGCTTGGGAAGCCAAAGGAGGTGATGTGCCTGTGGCTTGTCCTAGGCCGTGCAGTTTGTGGTGGACGTGGAGCCAGATCCGGCTGTGGGAGCAGAGCTTGCTTCCTGCTGACCCCTTCCAGTCTGGTGCTCTGTCTCCTCTTCCAGGAAATGCCTGCATTTCCTCCCCTAGCTATGGGTTACATCTCACTGAGATGGCTGGCATGTGACAGCAGTGGGGTCTCATTTAATTCACTTTCTCAGAAGTGGTTTTCTCTGGAACTGGTCAACAGCTCATTGCCCTGAGGTGCAAGTGGTATGATTTCACCATGAGAAAAACCACTGTGTTTGGGTGTAGTCTTCTTGCTAAGTCTGGTGCCTTAAACCACTATGAATTAAAAAGTCTTTTAAAGGTCAGACTGTGAAAAAGCCGCCTCTCTTGCTGAGGGACACAGTAGGAGGATCCAGGGGTAGATAGGCTTTGAAAGGAGAGATTTGGTAGAATATCTAAATGTCTTAAAGACAAGTGGGACCCTGGCAAGAGGGGACTCTCTGGTCCACCCCAAATCAGGTGAGTTTCTTTCCTGTGTTAATGACCCACCTCTCTCCATCCTTCTCCATTCCCCCCCCCGCAGTGACCAAGCTGCAGGTGAGCAAGTCGAAGCGGAGCATCACTCTGGTGGAGAACCGGCCCATCCCCCTGAACTGCTCGGTGAAATCCCAGACCAGCCCCGACTCCCACTTCGCCGTGCTGTGGTACGTGCACAAGCCCTCGGACGCTGACGGAAAGCTCATCCTGAAGACCACCCACAGCTCGGCCTTCGAGTACGGCACCTACGCGGAGGAGGAGGGGCTGCGGGGCCGGCTGCAGTTCGAGCGCTCCGCCTCGGGCGGGCTCTTCAGCCTCACGGTGCAGCGGGCAGAGGTGCGGGACAGCGGCAGCTACTACTGCCACGTGGAGGAGTGGCTGCTCAGCCCCAACCACGCCTGGTACAAGCTGGCGGAGGAGGTGTCAGGGCGCACCGAGGTCACCGTCAAGCAGCCAGGTGGGGTCATCTTGGCGTCGGCTCCTGCGCACGGCCTTTGAGATTGCCACCCCGCCCTCGCATCCTCATGCCTGCATATCCCTGTGTGGAAAGAGGGTTTTCGCTCCTTTGATGTGACTCTTGTCCCTCTAGGCTGAGCTTGTGTGCCTTTCAGTGTCCCCACATGAAGGTTGTCCATCCGCCATTGTCTATAGGGCCACTGCATCCAGCCAGGTTTCATTATCCTCAAGAGCATCACGTAGCAAGAGTGTCAACTAGCGACCTGCTGAGAGACAACCCCTGTGTGCCTGCCTGGGAAAGCATTTTTATGTCCTGCACACGGTTTAAGTTTACGCTGTGCCTGTATCCTGGCAGGCACAGGGAGCCTTGTCTCTTTTCCCTTTGCACATGAGATGGGAATAACAAGTTTAATGAGGTGGAGAGCTGGCTGCTCTGTGGGTGATTTCCGAGGCAGTGGATGACACTGATAAAGGTGAGGTGGTGGAGGATCTAAGTAATGGCCCCCACAAGCTGGGACAAAGGGCAAAGGGGAGAGGCAGGGAGGCAAGTACTGTCCAGAACATTGGTACTTCATGGGTAAGCCTGCCTTGTCCTTGCTTGCTCCAGCTGCCTGTGTCTGGAAGATAAAATCCTCAGGCAGGATGGACGCAGCTGGATATCGGGGCTGGAGTAGGGTGCTTAGTGCATTTTCTCTGTCTGGATTTGGCTGGCTAGACACAAGCTCTGTGGACGAGGGTGCAAGAGGGATATTGGACATGGTCCCCAGCGCAGCTTTGCCTGGTCACACATGCAGGAAGTGCAGCAGGCCATGGCTTGCTGCCAGTGCCAGCTCCTCGTTTCTGTCTGCAGAGTCCCGAGATGGCCGAGGGGTGGTCAGGGACGGGGGAGCTGTGACTGCCCCCTCCTTCGCATCGCCCAGCTCTCTCTGGGAAGTACGGGGCTTGTTGCTTGCTGCAGGCAGCGGTACCAGGGAAATCCAGACTGCCCCTGGAAAGAATTGTGAGGGATTTAGGAGTGTACGACACGTCATTTCATATAAAAGAGCTGATTCCAGTCAGCCTCCCATGTATCAATGAAGTTGTGGAGCAAAAACCAGGGACATTCCCAAGGCAGCAAAACACTGTGTGTGACTTTGCCCTCATGCCACTTCTCGTTTTGCAGTGGGGATTCCCTGTAATCAGCTGTCTGTTCTCCACCTTGCTTTTTTTTCCTTTTTCCACAACAGGGGGGCTTACTGGTTGGGGTGTGATCAGGCTACTGCCTCATCCTAGGAGAACAAGAAAAGACTGAGGTGTGATCTCTCTTCATTAGGTCTCTGTGCACTTAGGACCTCCCAGGTCCTACTAGGAGATTGTGGGTTTCCAGTTCCCTGCACTGAATGGGTCATTGTTGGTGGGTAGCCTGAGATTTTCAGAAGACCCTAAAAAACACAAGCCCTGTTTTCTTCTCCTGTTTTTTTGTCCTTTCCTTTCTCCATCATTTTTTCCTCTACTTCGTTATTTCTGTCATCATACCCCACAGTTCTGGCCACGCAGGAAAGGCTTGCGGGGAGACAAAGGACCCTTGCAGCCTTCAGTCACCTTGCATTTCTAATGGCCTTTTCCCGTAGATAACCGCCTGCAGGTCAGCCAGACCCACAAGAACATCACGGTGCTGGAGAACGAGTGGGTGACCCTGGAGTGCCTGGTGAGCAACCGGACCAGCCCCTCATCCCAGCTGTCGGTGGAGTGGTCGGTGTGGCGGCCAGGCCGCGCCGAGAAGGAGCTGGTGGCCTGGCTGAGCCGGCAGAGCACGCTGCACTACGGGGACCCGGCGGCGCTGGGCGACCTGCGGAGCCGGCTGCACCTGGAGAGCCCGGCCCCGGGCCTCTACCTGCTCTCCATCCAGAACTCCACCGTGCGGGACAGCGGGGCCTACAGCTGCCGCGTGGAGGAGTGGCTGCTCGACCCCAGCGACCGCTGGTACAAGCGGGCAGAGGACCTCTCCGGGCTCATCGCCCTCACGGTCAAGCAGCCAGGTGAGGAGGGCCTGGTGCCATCCACCGTGAGCAGCCTTGAGCCCTCTTGGGCAAACAGGAGCCACCGTTGGTCTGTGAGGGTCTGGGCGGAGGGCAGGACCACAGGACAGACCATGCTGATTCCTTTTTCCATGTCTTCTTGATTGCACCCTTGCTTTTCTGGAAAGAGTGTAGAGCAAGTCCTGCAAACACAGCTAGATGGGCCTGGGATTTTATCACTCCCATCTTGCATCTGCAATTTATTTTTTTTTCAGCACTTTTGGCAGATTGAATAGCATAGGCTCCTGATTTTACTCACATTTTGAGTGAGAATAGGATGGAAGAAGCTACCTGTGCTTCCCAGGTGTGTGCCCCAGGGGCAAGGTCCTTTCATGAGAAGAGGGCAGCAGGGGCACACTGCTGACTGTTAGTGAGCTTGCTGTCAACCAGCACCCCCAGATCCCTTTCTGCAGGGCCCCTCTCCAGCCACTCCTCTCCCAGTTCTTGTGCATGGTGTTATTTTGACCTAGGTGCAAAATCCAGGCATTTCAACTTGTTAAATTTCATTCCATTAATCAAAGTCTAGAGCTCCAGTCTATCTAGATTGCTTTGTAAGGTCTCTTGTCCCTCAAGAGAGTCAGCAGCACCTCCCAGTTTGGTGTTGTCAGCAGACTTGCTAATGGTGCCTGCAACTCCTGTATCCAGATCTTGCATTGTTCTTTAAATGCCTTTCAGTAGTACCCAGTATAATCTTCATAACTTTTCCAGGAACTGAGGTTAGATTAACAGGTCTGTAGTTTCCTGGGTCTTCCCTCATGCCCTTCTTGTAAATTGGAATAATACTGGCCGGCTTCCAGCCAGCAGGCACCTCCCCAGACTCCCAGGGCCTTTGGATGGTGTTCAGGAAGGGTCCTGCCGTAACACCTGCCAGCCCCATCAGTATGCTGGCATGAATCCAGCCCCACGGACTTGTGGACACTCAGCTGGTACAGCTGACCCCTCACAATTTCAGAGTCTGCAGATGGAAAGTGACTGTTCCTGCACTCGTGGTCCTCTGACTCACAGGACTGGGCAGCCCAAGGTCTATCAGTATTATTAAAGACTGAGGCAAAAAACCATTGAATGCCTCTGCATTTTCTTCAGACATCTTGCTGTTACCATCCTTTAAAAAGCCCTTCTTGTTAGCTGACACAACACTGGCCAATTTCAACTCTTAATTGAGCTTTGACCTTTTGTATCTTCTCCCTGCATATATGAACTACAGCTCTGTAATCTTCCTGCAGAGCCTGACTTTGCTTCCAGAGATCATACAATTTCTTTGTCCTCTTGAGCTCCACAAGGAGTTGCTGTTCAGCCAACCTTGCTTGACTTTGGACACAGTGGAGTTGTGTGCTCCCAAAAGATGGTTCTTAAGACTGACCAGCTCTGATGGACTCCTAAACCCTCAACAGTGGTTTCCCAGAGTACTTTGCTAAGCTTTGCCTGTTTTAACAACAGATAAGATGCAAAGGCAGCTTACCTTGGAAAGTACAGATTCCCTAGTTTTTGAGGCATATGACTCAAGATTAAATGTCTGTTTTAAAGTTTGTAAGTCAAATAACAGTGCTGTCCTCCTTCACTGAGTGTTTTCTAGCCTCTAAAGCAACCACTCTCTGCATGTTCTGCAGTGCTTTGTGCCTGCCCATTCCAGCAAGTTGTCAGCCTCCTAACTGTGCAGCGGAGCTGGCAAAAGCTTGAGGTTCTGGAAAGATTTTAGTGGTCATTCCTGGCAGATATCTGTACTGTGGAGGAGGAGCATTCTCAGGGGACAGCAGAGCTCTTACCTGCCACATCTTTGCTTGGGAAGTTTTGCTGGCCAAAGTGGCTTGAGCAGAGACACCTCCCCAGGCAATCCCTGTGCCCTGCTGGGTTGTCAGTACAGCTCTCCATCCAGTGTGGTAATTGCCAGCCCTGATGGAGGGGATAATGAACAACAGGAAAAATCTCTGAGGCTCCTCTTGAATTGCAGAAGAATGTGGAGTGGGAAGAAGAGAGGGAGTTGGGAGTGCGATAATTGAAGATAATTTTTTTTCCTAAAAGTGCTTTGTTGTTGTTTGTTTTTGTTTCATAGCAGTCAGTACTTAACAAAATGACTAATCGTGCTTGTGACTCATGTCTCATTAGTGAGGATCTCCATCCTCATCTGTCAGGGCTATAATCATCAGCAATGCAGGGGGGGGAAACCCTCTCAGCACCTTCAGACATCAGTTCTCCTCTTTCTGCTTAACCTGCTGAAGGTGAGAGAGGCTTTGTGTTAGTTTTGACAAGCCATTTCCTTCCCTTCCTCCTTTCTACTTCAGTAGTCCCCAAAATTTCATGACTTAACTTATTCCTGTTTCTGCTCAGGAGTCTTCCCTGGGAAGATGTGAGCTGAAAATACTCACGTTGCTTACGGCCTGAAGAGCTCTGGCCATAATGAAGGTTTTCCTCATGGGACCATTTTAAAAGTGTTGGGCAGGTGCTGTAATGAGAAGCCCACTGGGCACAGCAGCCTTGTGGCTAACGAGAGCTGGGGGACAGCAGCCTCCTCCTGCAGGCACACCTGGGGTCTGCACAAGGGAGGGCTTGCCCAGCTCTCCTCCCTGGAGGAGAAAGTGCCTCTCTCTTTGGTGAGCTATCAGCTTGCCCTTCCTGCTCAGCTCCCGCCTTGGCAAGGGCTTTTTAATCTTTAAATGAAAGCTTAGATCCAGACTGATTGTGATCCCTGGAGTATGTGCTCCCTGGCAAGATGACTAAACCAAATGTTAATTGCTCTTGAAGTCAGCCTTTAATCAACTCATTGTGGGTTCTGGCCACTGTGTCTCAGTTAGGTAAAAACATTTCTTTAGCCTTGCAGCAAGCACTAAGAGGGAAAAAAAGAGAGGAAGACTTGCAGAGCATTCTTGCTGCATCAGTGTTGAGGCCATCTCCTTGGAGGAACTTCTTACCTAAATAACTTTCCAAGCTGCTGGAAAAGGTCTTCTTCTCTTCTGTCATAATGATTTTCAAGTCCTTTGAGCACTCTCAAAGGAATAAAAAGCAGGGAGTGCAATGTTCTGTTCAGCAGTAGCTGGGGAGGAGTAGCACATTGCTCCTCAGCACATGCAGCAAACCTTGGTATCCTGACGCATTCTTGTAGGACGTCTGGATGGGCTGCAGCAGCTTTCTCCTCTCATCTCTTAGTTGGGGTGAGGGTGGGCAGGGGTAGGGTGGAGCTTGCAGTCAGCTCCTGTTTGACCCCGTGCCAGACGGTGTGTGGTGAGGTGAGGATGCTGTGCCTGCAGGGTTGGCCTCAGAGGTACCTGTGAGTCTTGGCAGGCTGCGTCAAGCTTTAGGTTTTGCTTGGATCATGCCCAGCACCAGAGTTAGGACAGTTTGTGCTGAGGCAGGATGATTTTGATGATAGCATTTCGCTCAGCGCTCACCTCTTGATTTTTGTCATCTCAGATCCCACCTTGCAGGTGGACACAGCCACCGGCAACCTCACGGTGCAGGAGAAGGAGTCCTTCCCGCTGGACTGCAGCATCCTATCCCGCTCCAGCCCCGAGTCCCGCTTTGCAGTGACGTGGTACAACCTGCGGGCCAAAGAGGCGGGCGACCACGTGTAGGAGGGGGAGGAGGAGGAGGAGGAGGAGGAGAGGGAAGCAGTGCTGAGCGTGGGCCCTGACGCCATCTTCAGCCCCGAGGCTGGTCGCTGGGAGGGCCGCCTGCGCTTCCAGAGGCTCTCGGCGGTGCTTTTCCGGCTGACGGTGCTGCAGGCTGGCGGTGCTGACACGGGCAACTACTCGTGCCGAGTGGAGGAGTGGCTGGCGGATCCCAACGGCGTCTGGTACCGGCTGGCCGAGGAGGAGTCGGGCATGGTCGCTGTGCACGTGCAGGATGCAGGTGAGAAGAGGTGACGACTGTCTGGGGGCATGGCCCTGGCGTCCCTTGCATCTTTGGTTCAACCAAGATGAAAAGACCAAGGAGTGAATGGCACTGGGGCAAGTCTGTGGTGCTGGTACTTTTCCAGTCAGCTCGAAGGCTCTTGCCAGCTCTTGCTTTGCTTGAGTATCCACGCTGCACTCAGCTCTGTGCTGGGGCTGCTCACCCACAGCATTTACCACCTGGTGTGTCATGAGCCAGCGGGGATGTACGTTGCCACCCACTGGGATTTAACCCTCCCGTTTATGGGGGAAGTTGGATTAGCTCTGCACAAGGATGCAGGCTGTGGCACACAGGTCTCCTCAGAACAACTCTTGAAGCTGTTGGATGGTTTAGAGGCCGCAGAGGTAAGTGTGGTCCTGAGGGTTTTGTGGGCCCTTAGGGGAGATAGACATCCTGAGGTGCTGCTGCCTTTGTGTAGCACCACCGAGAGAAGACAGGCTTTGCAAGGCTCCCTGCTTTATAAGATACTATAAAATCTCCACCGGGGAGGACTCTATCACTCGTGAAACTCTTGGGAGGATAAAGCTGAAATGTGCCCTCTTAAAACTTTTTTCTGTTCTAACACTGGTATTTTTCCCAGAGCTCCAACCTCGTGCTTTGACACAGAATAATGAGCATCTGGTTTTTTATGTTTCTGAGGGAGTTTGCACGCCCTGATTACCGAGAAACCATGAAATGTGACCGCCCTGTGTCTCTTTCCAGGCTCCACCCTGCAGTCTGTCATCTGCTCCAATGATGCCCTCTTCTACTTTGTGTTCTTCTACCCCTTCCCCATCTTTGGCATCTTGATCATCACCATCCTCCTGGTGCGGTTCAAGAGCCGGAACTCCAGCAAGAACTCGGAGGGCAAGAACGGGGTCCCCTTGCTGTGGATCAAAGAGCCTCACCTCAACTACTCTCCCACTTGCCTAGAGCCACCAGTCCTCAGCATCCACCCGGGAACCATAGACTAAAGAGGCAGAGACACCTGTAGGGACGCACAGAGGGAGAGAAGCAGAGATACACCGGGAACCCTAAGGAACACGGTGGGGTTTGTTGTTCTTGTTTCTTTTGTTTCAGTGTCTGTGCTCCGACACAGTGTCTGAGCACTGCCCAGCTAGCAGGAGCAGGAAGGTCTAAGGCTTCTTCCAGCGCCTGTGGGAACGTACCCCCTCACCCCCATGGACAGAGGCACTTGCTGTACATAGCGGATGTTCCTCTCGGACTAACTTGACTCACATCAGTTGCTGTCTTTTGGGCTGTTACTTTTTTATCATTTCTTTTTTTGGTCACTCAAAGAACTGTAGACTTCCCCTTCCCTCCACACAGTGTGGAGTTCCCAGGGGGTATTTTGTCCTGGGATGATCTCTTTGGAAGTAAATGTATATGTTTTCCAAAACAGACTGGTTTTCCTTCTCAAACTCAGTGCCACAGTGAAGAAGGTCGTTTCCCCAGGTGCACTGACCTAGCTCCTCCCTCTTCCAAACCAGACAAAGCCAAGTCTGTCCCCAGAGGGGTTAACTGGGCTGTCTATCAGGAGGTCCATTTCAAAGGCTGGCTGTAGCCTCAGCATCTTCTTGCCTCCATCTTACTCGTTTTCTCAGGAGGGAGCAATTCACCTTTTGGGAGTGTTCCCAGGTCTTGGAGAGACTGAATATTGAGCGTGTTTGTGGTCAGGACAAAAGCAGTTTAGCTTGTCACAAGGAACTGAAGGGGGGGAAAAGAAGGAGGACACCTGAAAGCCCTGACTATGTTGTAGCAAAGAGGGTCCTTGTACGGTCTCACCAGAGTCATGCTCCTCCCTGGTGTCCATGCTGCCACCTCTGACGAGGCGGATCCCCTCTGTGCCCCAGTCATTTGGGAATGGGAGGCTTGATCCAGTCTCTGAAGGCTTCAACATGACCAAAGTAATGACTCCAGGAAGGAGGAAAGGAGAAGCTCCACGGGTCGGGTTCACAGTCCCTGGATGGTTCAGCCAAGGAGCCCAGTAGCAAACGTGCCATGTAGTGGGGACGTGCAGTTACAACCACCACGTGTCACGAGTTTTCCTGTGGCTGCACTACTTCCCAGTGTGAGCCTGGACAAAGCAAGGAGCCTGCAGCACATCAGCACCCTGGGGACTTCCCTGTCCCCTTGGCCAAGAGAAATCTTCCCCCTGCGTGTGTGGATGGATGTGCATCTGCCGTTTGTTTCTGAGACTTAAGGAAGAGAATCCATTTCTCCATAAGCTCCCCCTCCTGGCAAAGTCACCTGCTCTTGTAAGAGTTGCTGTGGCAGGAAATGCTGTTCTTTCTGTGAAAGATATGGCTCTCGTGAACCAAACCAGGGCTCTCGCCACGTGGGGCACCTGACCTCCTGCAGCCCCTAATGCCAAGAACCCCTGCCCTGTCCTGTGGAGGAAACCGCCTCCTCCCCCATAAGCGTTACGTCTGGCGGGAGAAAATGTTTGCCAAAAATGGCCTTTTGTTGTCTTCCTTGATGTCTTCCTGGCAAATCCGGCCATTTCTTTTTTTGCAGCATGGCTGAAGCCAACCAGGGGCGGATGGGCGCAGCCGCAAGACCCCCCTGCCTCACGTGTGAGAGGTGCCATACCCACAGCCGTTGTCCTCTGCGGAGGGTCGGACTGCTCTTTGGGAGCGGAGGGGACCTCAGCAGATGCTCTGCTCTGTAGCACTAAGTCAGTTAGACCCTGATGCCTTGATGTTTCAGAGGTGGTGAAGCTTCAGGCAGGAGATCTGCACCGTGAAGCCTCGCTCCTGTCTGGGAGAGCACCCACGCGGCTGCAGATCGTCCCGTGCTAAGGCGTTTGAAGTTGGCCACCTCTGCGCCTCCACCAGAACAGCACTGGTTTCTTCTTCTGCTGGGAAGCCAGCCCCAGTTTCACTCGTCCCTCTGTGAAGTCTGCCTTCTCGAGACATAACTGCTTACTGGCCCCAGCATATGCATAAAACCACACTCCTATATCTGTATGTATCGCACACCTGCACACTTGTCTTCCCTTTCTGGCTAAGACGTCTACAAAGAGAGGAGTGGGATGAGAAGTGAATGGAAATGAAGAATCGAGGTGCAAACAGCTGCAGCTGCAGCCAGTGGGTATTGTTTCCTAACTGTACTGTCTCCTGTACGTCCTGCTCCCGGGCAGGAACCACGACTCACTTCAGCTTTAAGGAAGAAGAGAAAATGAAGTCAGCGGGAACCGTTCTTTCCTGGGAGAGCTCTGCTCTGCATCTGAGCCACGCTCCTCCTCGCCACCCTATCTGCCCCAGAGCAGGGCTCTCCTGGGGGCCTGCCCCACGGCTCTGTCCCCCCGGGTGGACGGGGTCCCTTCCCAGCCTTGTGGTTCCTGCACAGAGCCCAGGCTTTCCTGGGAAGTGGCTCCCATGGTGGTCCCTGAATGTACCTTGCCGGTGACATTTCTCCGTTGCTCTGGCAGTGTGTTGCCCAGTCTCAAACTTCTCTCAGTTTTTGTAAGGCAGACTCTTCCTGTAACAAGTTTTAACACAAAGCTTTTCAAACCACTCTCTCTGCGGTAACTTTCTGTAACAAACCCAAGAAGAAAGAGAGAGACCCTGTCCATGCATGATGTGGAAATATGTTTGGGATTTTTAAAAAAAGAAAAAAGAAAAAAAAAACCAACAAAAACTTTGTACTATGTTGCACTAAAACATGTTTTATACAACACACCCAAGAGCTGTAGTAAACTGTGTTGAAATTGTGAATCCAATTGCTACTGGTTTTTGTCAGATTTGGGCTTTTATTATGCCTTTATGTGCCCTCCCTGCATAAAGGTGTGCTGAGGTGTGCTCTTGGGGAGCCTCTCCCTCTGCCCCTACTCCCTGATGCAATAACTTCTCTCCCTACCACTGGTAGCATATCTCTTTCTTGCAGCTGGAGCTTGCAGACACCTGGCACTCTCTGATTTCACACCCCTTCCATCCCTTAACCCATGCCATAATAGAATATAACATTTAACAGAGGCCTGTCAGGTCTTTTTATTGAATGGGATACACTGTTTTTGAAGCAAGTTGAAGTTTTTGTTTTGTTCTGAAAGCAGTAAGTACTTTTGCTGTGTCATAGTCTGGATTTGAAGAAAAACCTTATTTTAATAAGAATTATGCATAGCAAATGTTAAGCAAATTACCTTTAGTAACCTTGAGGAAAGCAGAATATAATTCACTACAGAAGTTGATGTAAAATGCAGCCTGTTAATTCTCACTACCCGCTTTTGCCTTAAGTAAGGATTTGGTCAGGAGTCTTGAATTTCCACATTGCCTGGAACAGGGAAGTAGCATGACACATTCCTACCTGTATTGCAGAAGTGGTGTGGAACTGGGCAAAATGTGCTGCTTACACAGCTTTAAGGTTGGGTTTGGGGTGTTTTTCCACGTTGATTTAAAACAAAAAATATTCTCTGCTAAAATAATTTTATAAGAAAGCTCTGGTGTCCCCAGACACAATGGGCTGTTTGTGCCCCCTGCTCCCCTCGTAGGAGCAGGACGCTGGTTTGGGGCAGCCTGAGTGGGGTTTGCTGCCTGTCCTGCTGCTGCAGCATGACCTGCAGGGCTGCAGTGGGTGCTCCTGCTCCTCTTAAGGACCAGATGATGTGCAGCCACCCTGCAGCACAGGAGGGATGTCTCAGGGGACCATTGTGCGCTCTCATCAAACCACCAGCCCCAAACTAGCACCAACATGGCTCTCTCCCCACTGAAGCCAACACACAAAGAAAAGGCAGGCCTGGCTCTGGCTTACACTCACGAAATTTAATCCGGCAGGTTTGCAAACCAAGCGAGAGAGCACGGGACAGCCGGTGGGTAAGTGTGCCCGTGGGGTCCCCTGCCATCTCCTGCCTAGATGATGCTGTACAAGCCCTTGGCTACCTTCTCCAGGCGCTCCTTGTACTCCAGGTGGGCGTAGAGGGAGGGGGGAACCCCCTGGAAGCCGTGAATGACGCCCCACCAGCTGGCGGCGATGACGGCGGTGGAGTCGCTGTCGCCCCCGTGGAAGAAGGCGCGGTGGGCCAGCTCCGTCCAGGAGTCCCCCGCGCCCAGCAGGGCGTCGTAGGCGATCATGGGCGCGTCGTGCCCGCTGCTGCCCCCCCAGCCGCTGTAGCTGAGCGAGGTGTAGAACGAGTCTCTCTCTTTCACGCCGTACTCGGGCGGGAACGTGGGCGACGAGACCCCGTCCGAGATGCCTCTCTTCGCCAGGTATTTCTTCCACTGCTCTTCGAAGTAAGACCTGCCAGACAGGACGGGATGGAGCAGCTGTAAGCTGTCCCAGGGCAGCAGCACACACCCGACCGCCACGCAGGCGCCAACGGAAAATGTGCCACGTCAAGGGCCCGGAGCGAGGGCTCGGCAAAATGGCAGGTGGCCGCCATTTGTCAAAAGTAGGGACGTGATTTACGGTAAGAGGCACAAGGACATGTTTCAGTGAGTTAGATTTCCCCTTCCTCCAGCCAAGTGGGAGAAGGCAGCCCAACACCTGCAGGATTCAAAGGCTCAGAGTGAGAACTGAGTCATCCTCTGAAATTCAGAGCAGCTTTACCTCTGTGTGTGTGCCCCTGCACACAGAGCTGCAATGAATATGCAGTCACATTTGGTTATAACTTTCAAACTGAGCTCAACCCTAAGCCTGGTACTGTTCCCGAGCCCTGCTTCCCATCTTTCATTAAGATCACAGTTGTGTGAGATGACAAGTCTACCTGCTTCTTACTGGATCCAAAAAATGGTCACAACTACACGACCCAAACACAACCTGCCTTTTTTTTCACCCAGGTTAAGCTATTCTGAATTGATTTAATCCTATGGCAGGTGTGTGCCGCCCTAGGAGTTTACCATAATGCAATTACCGAAACTTGATTACTGAAACTTAAGTATGAGCAGAGCTCACCCTGTTGTACGAGGGCTTTAAGAAATGGCGGTGCAGGGAGGAGTGCAGCTCACCAGTGCTCCATGTTCTCCTTCACGAAGAAGCCAGACTCCTTCACGTAGGCTTTTGCCTGCGGCAGCACCTCCATCAGCCCCTTCCCCCAGGCCGGGGGGGGCACGCTGTTCACTGCATAAGCCGTGAAGAGGGCTGAGGCCAGGGCCCCCAGGTAGCCGGTGGGGTGGTGGTGGGTCATGCGGCCGCTCTCGATGCTGACTTTCACCAGGGTGTCCAGCTGAGCGGGGTCGTAGAAACGCAGCCCGATGCACATGGCGCGCATGGCACCCCCGCAGCCTCCTGCCCGCGGGCTGAACGGGATCCTCCAGCCGTCCGGCCGCCCCGGGTCCAGCTTCATGGTGCCTTCCATAGACATGGCGCCTGGAGACAGAAGTGGCAAAGCCCAAGAGAAAGGACAGACAGAAACATCAGCAGGAGATAGCTTGGGAACAGGGGGAAGATGGGCAGGGCAGTGGGGAAGAAAGCATTGCTCTGGAGAAGGGATTTGAGCTTCCTTTTAAAAGCTCTCACGTACATATCCTGCCTTAAACTGCTGGAGCATCCTGCAACCTCCCCAGCAGACCTGATAATTTTTGTTTGTGAAAATAATTAAAAGGTCTAGGGGGTAGGAAACACTTCACTGCTGATTTACTGACATTGTTTATATTTACATTTCATGTCATCCATAAAACATACATACTAATAGATATATACACATATACCTAGATATTTGTCTCTCTGTAAACAGAAAGGTTTGTAGGATCTCTGACACAAGGCAAATCTAGGTAACTGCTTTTTCAGTTCAGCCTTTTTACAGGACTTTTAAAAGCAGAGACCCCACAAGCTCCTCAGGCAGAAAATGGTTTTCAGCTCTCCCTTGCTGCAGTTTAAGTCTATTAGAAAGCCTTGAGTGTAGCACCTCCCTCACCTCAACACGGTCTGCTTAACTGGCTTTACTGTACTCCTCTTCCATAAGCTGAAGAACAATTGTACTAGGTGACACCAAAGGTTTGTCCAGCCCACTAGTTCATCTCCAAACACTGCCACTAAAGGGTAACTACCAAGAGACTATAAAAAATGAGGCCAGCCCACTCCCTCTCTTTCATATTTCTGCTATTTACTTTTCAAAGAAATTACTCTGCTTCTTCCAGTGCTGCTGCTTCAGAGTAACACTTGTTAGTCCAACACATTCATAGCACAAAACACACCCAAATTTCAGAGCCCAGCCAGCTTCCCCAGCCAAGACAGTGAAATGTTTTGAGAGTTAAGCCCAAATTCTTGTGTGTGGAGAAGAAACAGGTTTGGAACATTAAATTACCTTTGATTCTCTTCTACCTTGCCTTTTTCTCCTAGTCTTCCCTTCTGGCCCAATCTGAAATACTTCTTTTCCAGCAGGAGGGTGAATCAAGGCAGGTTTCAAGCAGCTTCATTAAAGTTCTGATGTGTTGGACAATGGCAAAGGTGGACAACACAGACTAAGCCCAGTATGCTCAGTCCTCTCTCAGACACGCAGGGTAACAGCAGCAGCTGGCTGTTAGCACACCCCCAAAGCCAGATTGCTGTCCTACACTTTGTTCCCTCACTGGGACAGGTAGCTGATGAACTTGCAGGTGCTCTGTTACTTGGGAAGTCAAACTAAATAGAATAGAGTAGCAAGGAAGAAGCCTGGTCAAGCAACTTCACCTCACTTTGGTGCAACTCAGTCACCATGATCTGTGACCTTGCTAATCACAGCCAGGTTCTGCACTAAGTGCCCTGCAGAGCTCTTGGCTTCTGCACTTCTGTGTACACGTTTGGCAGCAGGGTTTAGTTCATGGCAGCCTGTTTTACCTGCATTTACAGCACCCTTGTAACTGAAATATCTCCAAATCCATGCACAGCTTTAAGACTGGCTGCTGGACATATGCTAAATATAACTAACAGCTGGCCACTGTCAGGAATAAATGTCACGTGCTGGGCCAAGTGTCTTTAGCTCTACCGGGGCCGGTCACCACCAACCTCTGACTGAAGTGCCTGTGAGTTTGCCTTTAGGATGTCTCAACGTGGGAACATGTTCAGGCCTCTAAATCTGCTTTTCATGTCGTTTACTAATTCAGTGCTGGCTGCTGTGTATCAAAATTGTTAAGAGGGATAGCAGTATAATTTCCAACTTTATGATGACTAACAGAAAATTGAGGCATTTTTCTAAAAATCTCACCATACCAACCATTGTACTTAATGACCTGTAACAGGACATTAAAATGAACCTATCAAACAAAGCCACATTTTTACAAAGCTGTGCCAGCTATTTGTATATTCTGGTAAAAGAGAACTTCTTCCAGGAAGACAAGGGGGAGGGGAGAGAGCACAGGGACTAAGGTAGCTTAAAGTCAAAATCTGCATAAGAAAAGCAAAGATTACTCTTGCTGAAACTTGGAGAAAAACATTTCTTCAAGATGTGTCTGGGCAGGCTGAGACCACACACCTCAGTCCTTGATAAAAAGTGAGGTTGTTCTTGCACTAATTGTAAGTGCAAGTTAAAAAAAAAAGGAAGATACAAGGCTTTAAGTGGAAAGAAAGACTGGATATTTTGCAATACAATTTGCTTGCAGCTTTAAGCCTGTGCATATTACTTTAGGAGATGACTACTGATAACTTGAAAGTGGAAAAAATTGTGTAAAACAAACCAGTGTATGACAGCTAAGACTCTTAGGATTTATGAAGTATTAAAAGTTTTATCCTCATGCTTTTAAACAGTTAAAATATTAAAACTCTGGAAAGCCGATTTAGGAAGACTAAGCTGGAATCACATCAGGTCTTCTTTTTAAAAACAGGTTTTAAAAAAACTGCTGTAGGGAGTTTTTGAATTAGGAAATATTTCTGGAAATCCTTCACATCCTGGTTAGGATTCCTTTGTACTAACAACAGGAAACTAAAAGTAACCTAAGCATGGTACTGGTCTAAAGAAAAAAGAAATACAAGGAAAAAGTGTGTGAATTAAGGCAACCTGAAAAAGTTTCAAGAACAGCTGGACTCCATTTTTGGAATAGGCTTTCATTCCACTTATCTAGACTCTTCATGAGCACAGACAGTAACAGTTGTTGGGGATAGATCAGTACATACAAAAAAAGTGAGATTAAAAAACCGCAGTGTGGTAAATAATTCCCAATGGAGAGGACTTGGACTAAAAGACAATTTTGAAGCAGAAGGTTTCCTGGAGAGGCACTGTAGTTGTACCATGAAAAAAGAATTATGTCTATGCTTGTGTAGCTTAATTCATTGGCTTTGTGATCTGCAAGGAACAACGAATTTGGGGCTGTGCATAGCAATAATAGATGTAGGGATTACCTCGTCATTGAAGTACTATCCCCAGAGTTCTCTCCTGGGGCTGCATCCCTGAGGGACCCTGCTGTGGCTGTCCTGTGACTCAGAACATTGTGGGAATCCCTTTGTTACTGCACTTTCTCATTTTTGGGTCTGGACTCCCTCATGTGAGCCATCAATGTGACTTTCCCCCACTGTTCTAGGGAAATCTCTTCTGTGTTGGGTGAAAGTTCCAACAGCAACTTTCCATTCTCAGCCTTCAGGGCTGCAATTCCCTGGTGAGTACTTGCTTAGGCCAGAACAGCACCACCATGGGTTATGTTCTCAGTCAAAACCCACCTTCCAGGTGCTGTCTCACTGCCAGCTGTGGTTAGTCCACCTTGGCTGGGGGAACTAAACGATGCTGCTTCACCAAAACGGCAGTGAATCTCTTGGAAGTGTGATCTCCCAACTTCTGCTATCCTGACAAGCATCATTACCCCTTCCTAAATATTTTATTTAATTTTAATTTTAAATTTAATTTTATTTAATTTTAATTTTAAATTTTATTTTATTTAATTTTAAATTTTAATTTAATTTTAAAATAAAATTTATTTTATTTAAATATTAGTTAGGCCACTTCAACAGCTGGGACTATGGGTGTTAGAAGAAGACTGATAATTTAGTTCTTTACACAAGGATAGGAGGTCACTGTGGAAAGGTAAGCAGAATAAATTCCCGTTCAGGTTTCCAACCTGGTTTATTTTGGAAATGCACAGCTCTAATACACTATGCTCAGTGGCAAGATTTGGCCTTTCCCATGTTTAATGTCAAGACAGAACACTCTTGATGTACTCTGGCCACTCCAAATAAGCATGTCTAAGCATACATACAATTTTAATGTATAAACTTTGCACAGGACTGCTGAATTTGAGTGTTTCCTGGATACTTCATGCTTCCTGCACTGGTCAAATTAGAGGCCCAGCCTAAGCAGCTCCAATTTAAGTGTAATCCAAGCATCCAGAAGAGCCTGGGCCATGAGCACAGAGGCAGATGGAATCCTCAGGGAAGAGCTGGGGCAGGAGGGCTGGGTGAAATAGGAACCACAGGGATATGTTGCACGTGTCTTGGCCTGTCAAGGTGCCCTTCCTGAATACTGCCAGGCCCACTGCCTGTGACACAAACTCAGCACCACTATGTCTACGCAGAGAAAAGAGAGATGATGGAAGTACAGGTTTCAGAAAAGAACATTGTGGCCTGACTGTCCTGTGGCAAAAAGCAGGCACGCAAAGCTAGCCACAAGCAGACTTTGGGTTTAATAAGCGTAATTATTCCAAGCAAGGATCTTTGTGCCTTTAAATATATGTTACATTTAATTTGTTGCACTCATGATGAGAAGTTCTGTATTAATTCTCTGTTTAAATGTGTTGCTTTAACACAGCATCTCAGGGTGTGCGTTATACTGGTTGAAAGTGCATTTTTTATCTACTGAATATAAGAATCCCAACTGCAAAAGCCATCTCCCTTCCCGAGTTCAAGGCTAGGCCTCAGACACACCCATAAGAATGTTTTGTAAATGTGGGCAAAACAGTATGTTTTTCATCTAGTTCAGAGAAGCCCAAACCACTGCAGCTTGCCTTATTCTGTTCACTTTAGCTCATCCTGAAACAGGTACTGAGCATGGAACACTGTTGCCTTTACGTGAAATAGAGTTAACACTCTGAGCAGCCAAAAGCAGAGCCAGGGCCCGCCCCAGCTCCAAGCTGCAGGAGAGACACAAGCGACAGCACAGCTCTACCCAGGCAGTACGATGGAGGGGTTACCTGGAGCTCTGCCCTCCATGTCATTCATGCACTCCTTGTAGTTCTTTGCAAGCAGAGAGTAGAGGTGTGGTAAGCTTGGGTTTTTCCCGGCAGCTACCAGGGCTTCAGCCGTGGCCAAGTGCATCACGGTATCATCGCTGACTCTCCAACCTTGGATGCTGAGGTTGCCCAATCCCCCCATCTCTGCCAGCTCCTTGTGGATGACTGGGCCACTCTTCTCGAACTCCCATCTCCCGTTGTAATAGCCCAGCGTGTCACCAACTGCACTCAGCACTAAGGATGCCACATAGTTTTCCATCTCCTTAGGACACGTTTTTTGTCCCATGACTACCTCAATGTAGAAGACACTGTGCAAAACAAAAAAAAAAACAAAAAACAAACCAAGGAGAATGAAAATTAAATCTTTCCCAGTTCAGTATGGGCTTGTACTGCTAAGCTCCAGCAGGCTGGATACCCTGCCTGGCACACGAGTCTCACTCAGAGGATGTATTTCTTCACAGCACATGGACCCTGTGCACCTATCGCAGGTAAGTGTGTGGCAGCTCCTGGGCAGCCCAGCCCCAGGCCAGGGGCAGGTGGACATGTCCTGCTGGGACACTGGCAGCAGCCCAGGACAATGCTGTATATCGAACCCAGCTCGAAGACCAAAACCCAAGAGCAGGACTGCTGAACCATGTGCAGGGTATGTGACCAACAACCATGTTCTCCACCTTTTTGAGTGCATGAACAAGCTCAGAGCAGCACCCAGCAGCTTTTGTACGCCTTTTGGGGTAAGGCGAGGCTGGCCCTCAGGGGTACAAAAGTAAGGGGTATGGGGTAAGTACGGGGCAAGCTGCTCAGCTTTGGCAGGGCCAGGCAATGGCGGTGACACATGGCCCTGCTCCTCGAGCAGCCTACAACAGCGGGCGCTCGCACAGGCAGCGCTCCCACCCCGCGGGTACTTCAGCCGTGAAATATCAACAACGCCCTCCCCAAAACCCCTCCCCAACTCAGGCTTTGCTTCTCCCATTCGCTTGTGAGAAGAGGAAGCGGGCAAGGCCGGCGGGCCCGCCCGAGCCGGGGCCCCGCGGCCGTTCCGGGCCCCGCGGGTACTTACACAGCGAGGCCCCCGATCGCCGCCAGCCCGGCGAGCACGGCCACCACTTCGAGCAGACTTCGAGGAACCCACGGGGGTCCGCCCCGGGCCATGGGGCGCGGTTCGGCCTCCGCCGCCGTCGGCCCGGCCTGTTTAACCCGTCCCGGGCCGCTGCCCTCGGCCCGTCCCTCCGCGGCCTCCCGGGGCGGTGCCACCGGGCACGGCCCCTCCTCGGCGGCCCCCCCGGGCCCTCCCTGGCAGCCCCCCGGGCCTGCCTTGGCAACTCCCGCGGCCGCGGCCGACTCGGCGCGGCGCAGGCGGAGGCTCGGGCTCGCTTTCATTTTCGGGGCAGCCTTGGGGCGCCCTCAGGAGCGCAGGGGTGGACCCTCGGAATCGAAACTGGCGCATGGGAAACGAAAGGCGCGCGTGGAAACGAAATGTTTCCTTAAAAAAAAAAAAAAAAAAGGGCGCTTTCAGCGTTTCCTTTGCGCGAGCAGCCCCCTCCCCTCCTCCTGGCTGAGCGGGGTCCCACTCAGTGTCTGCGCTGTAGACAGACCTTGGGAGGGTCGTCCTCAGCCTTGGGTTATGTTTCCCCTCCTTGCTGCAGCCTGAGCAGAGCCTCCAGCCTTTGCCGGGAATCTCTGCCCCTGTGCCTGCCCCCTTACAAAACCACAGAATTGCCACTGAAACTGCAGGAAAAACAGAAACTCTTTAACAAGATTAGAGAATCACGGCATTACTATATTCTCGCCGGGATGTTATTTCAGCCGGGATGTGCAATAGAAATTATTTCGTCCGCACATGCCCGGGTTGTGCAGTGAAAAATCATTCCACTGTACATGGTTCTTTACTAGACTTTTCACCTATTTATACATAAAAAAACTGCAAAGACATTCACGTTCATTGATCATAAATTACACAATTCTTAATATTCGATCTCCTATTGGTTATTGATCCCTTTTGCCTTCGATGCTGATTAGGTCCTCACTGGTTTTTTTCCCAGACCAGGTGTCTCCAATCACAGCAGGGCATAGTTTTTGTTAATGCTTGTTTATCTCCTCTGCATCTTCTAGCTATTCCCAATCTGCAGATGTTAAGCTCATCATGCCTCACCCAACCTCCGTGAACAGCCTTTTGAAGAGAAACCTCAATTCCCTCCCCCTGGGCAAAGGCGAACAAACCCCTGACTAAAGTTACATTAAAAAAATTTTAAGTTGTATAATTTCCAACAGAATCATCAAGGTTGGAAGAGACGTTCAAGATCACCAAGTCCAACCATCCACCCAGCACTATCACTTTAACTCCTAAACCACAAAACCATCATCCAGCACCACATCCAGACACCTCTTGAGCACCACTGGGGTGGTGACTCCACCACCTCCCTGGGCAACCTATTCCAATGCCTGACCATCCTAACAGTGAAACACTTTTTCTAATACCTAGTCTGAATCTCCCCTGTCTCAGATTAAGGCTATTTCCTGCAGGCATGGTAGAAGAGACTGTAGAAGAGGTAGTTGTAGAGACCAATGAGGTCACCCCCGAACCTCCTTCAGTATTTGGGGGCAACGCTTTCCCCACAACCCTAGTATGGCCCAGATCAGCTCCCTGGCGACCCCAACCCCTCTCAAACCAGGGCTGATCTTTGCTATGTCCAGCAGTGCTGGTTTACCTAATGTCCTGAGGCACCTGGTGATCCCACTGCCTTGCTTTATCCTTTATTTTTATTTCGGTAGTGGTTAGGTGGCTGAAGGAGTCTAGTCAGTGGATGAGGAAGGGATAGGAGCATGACACAGGAGAAAGAAACAGGATGGAGCATGTCTGGGATTGCACTTTGTGGAAGCTGAACGTTTTTACCAGCTGGCGGTCACCTGCACACCAGGTCTCCAGAGCCCTCATTCACCCCAGAAGCTACCAGCACCTCTTATATGGAGGGAAAACAAAAATTCCCCCCTTGGTGCTTATGGGAGAAAGCAGTGGTAGTTTTTGAGCTGCAGGCCTGGGGGGATTTCAGGGCAATCACAAATGTAGCACTGGGTCAGAGCAGAGTCCCTGGGGAATTTGGGGGCAAGTCAGAGTGGGGGGCTGGAGGGGGCCCTGGGGGAATTCAGGTAGCTGAGGGCACAGGGCTGCATGGGAACATCAGCTCTGGTGGCCTTGGTGGTTCATCAAGCCGTGCCCATTCCTAGATCTCCTCCTCTTCTGCGCCCTGCTGCAAACATGGAGCTTGAGAAGCATCGAGCAGAGAAAATAGTAACAGAAAAGGAAGTGGGAAAAGAAGCTGCCGATGCTCCAACACTGCCAGCAATGCCTGCTGACCTTTTCTGCTTCTCTGCTTCATTTTGTTTTCTCTGGAACAGCTCTGAATTTACCCAGGTTGGTGCAGTGCTCAAAAGCAAAGCGGGGTTTTTTGCTCCTAAGGTTTGGGCCTGTGAGAGGGAAAACCCCTCCTGCTTTTGTCTTGCAGTCTGTGAGGAATGGCTTCTGCTCCAGCCTGAAGGGCAGAGGAGTAGAGAGGAAAGTCACAGGGCTCCTCAGACGGACAGGAAGATGGGAGAACATCTTTACATCAGCAAAAAATTGACTATGGCACTGAGATGTTTGGTTCTCATAATTGCTTCCAGTTTCCTGAGTTCTCAGCTTCCTAAAAAATGAAAACATGATGTGCAATGCAGTTAAGTGACATCCAGGAGAAGTCAGAGGAAAGTGTTGAGGCCCCCTTGCTAACAGACAGCGGATGATGATCCAGCAGCAGGAACCATCAGCAGGAGCCTGCAAACTGAGGGTGGGGAGAGCAGCAGTCTTCAAGTTCAGAGGGATGCATTGATCCCAAAGGGATCTCCATGTGTGAGTCCCATGGGATGTCCACAAGTGGCTGAGGAGAGCATTCTCCATCAGGGAGCACCTCCGTCTCCAAGATGTTGCAGGGAAGCATTGCTGTGGCTCAGACTGTGGCATGGGGCACGATTCTCCCCCTTTGCAAGGATGGCCTTCTGATGCTGAGCCCTGCATCAAAGAGTTAAAGACTCACCATGTTGCACCATTCTGGGGAGTTTCTTGTGTTTTTTATTAATGAAAATTTAGGCTTCTGTGCACCAATGGCCAGGATATGCCTTCTGGAAAGTACCTTGTTGGAGCAGCTTGCTGACCTGCCCCTGCCATGCGTTGGACGCTGTGGTTAGCACTCGCTTAGACTCAGAATTTTCCTTCACATTCATCTGGAAAAAAAGGGTAATTCTTTCTGACTAAAAAAATGTACCTTTCCAGATGAGCTCAGGGTTGAGGGCTCCCATTCGAGGGGGCTGTGAAGGGTAGCACTGCAGCCTTGGAGCTACAAACTGGTTGAGACCCTGTAAGATATTTCCTCAGAACTACATGAGGCCTTCAGGCCAGGAGTTGGGAAAAAGGTGAACATTAAAAATGCATGGTGCTTTTAAACACAGCAGTGTCCCTGTACTAGATCCTGCAGCTCTTCCCAAAACATGACTGCAAAGGCACATCTGGAATTCTCTTTTTTCACCTCCCCTAGTCATCTTCTCTTTGCCCCACCCCAGACTTTCCACAGGGTCTTTTGGGGCCCTAAAAATGTGTTCATTTCTGACCAGCGCCAAACTCTTATCAGTCTCTCATTCTTTTAATAGTACCTTTTTCTCTGTAACAACAGCAGGCTTTTTTTTTTTTTCCTTTTTGTTTTTGAGTGGGGAATATTTCTGGACTTACCCCAGTTCTCAGTCCCCAGGTGCATGTCGTCACTGGCCAGTAAATAACAATGCCCTGTACCAGGGGCATTCAAAGCAGGGGCAGCAAGTGCCACGTGAGGTCTTCTGGGGACCCGTGTGGATGTCTGTGGTGAGCCTGGGCAGAGTCCCGGCGGGGCAGCGGCGCGTGACCCCGCCTGCCTGCGCCGAGGGAAGCGCTCACCCATGCAGGATGCCCGTGCAGGATGCTCAGGGCTGCTGTGCTCCCTCAGGCTGGATGTTTGCAGCGGGGAATGGGCAGCAGGCTGGCTCTGTGCTTCCTTTGCTCTGGGCAGGGCAAGGCTCGGCTTTCTCCAGCTAACCCTGGCGGGTTGGTGACCCTCACTTCTTGCCTGATTTCCCATGGTAATGAAGAGGGGCTCACCTCCCTCCACGCTGTCCTGGGTAGCACAGCTGAACCAGGTGGTGGGAGCCTTGGCTACAAGCACAGCCTATGCCTGGACAATGCCAGATGTTTTTGCCTACACCTGGAATCGTGCGGGAAATAGTGAGAAGAGGTTTTGGAGTGCTTGGCTGAAGCAAGTTCTGGGCATGGCAGCAGAAGAAGAGTTGCCTCTGGGCAACTGATTGGGTTTCAGGGAATACTGGATTTTGGTCTGTTATTGAAGAAACCAGAGTTCATTGCAGAAATAGTTGCCTCTTTCTTTCCAGGTTTATCTTCTTCCACAAACTGTCCAAGAGCAGGCCCAACTCACTCTCCAGGGCAAAAGGGAAATGGTGGAAAATCAGTGTGATCATTGTGGCACTTACCACTCTCCTCAGGATGCTTCCAAAAGCCATCTTTAACACGGATTTAAAAAGAAAAATTAAAGAAATTCAACAGAGTCTAACTGTTTCAAATAACTGTAATTCTGCAGGGTAGAAGATAAGCAGGATAATTGCAGAGAGAGGCATTGCAATGCCATCTTGGGACAACCAGCAAGGTCAGGGGCATGGGGAACATCTCCTGGGCTGTGATCACCTTTCCCTTGTCCACATCTGTAAAATGGAACTGCAAACTCATCTTTACTGCCCCTTCATCAGGTTTATAACTGACATGTTGGTAAATGGACGAGTGTGAGCAGGGACCTCCCCAGTTCACTCCAAATCCTGTTTTCAAGCCCGGGTACCTCAGTGAAGCAACCCTGAAGAGCTCTCGTGGAGCTGGCTCCAGCAGTGGATCTGAAGCTCCAGAGCTGACAGGCTGGTTGCTCCTTGCTGTGAATCAAGTGACATTTTCATTTCGGATTGTGTGCCGGCACTGTGTTCCCCACTTGCATGGTGGCAGTGTCTGAGGGCCTGCACTGTTGTCCCTTCAGGTGCTTTCTTTGCAGGAGCTGCTGGCACTTGTGTCCCCATCCTTTCTGAGAGCATCAGGATGGAGAGTATCAGAGGTGTGTCGTGCCTGCAAGCAGAGCAGCCCATCAAGCCTGCCTTACAACCCCTCTCAACTCACCCTGCAGCACCAGCAGGCTGAACTTGGAGGTCCTTGGTGCTTGCCAACGAAAATAAACCCTAATGGGATGTGGTGCTTAGCAATGGGAGGGGAGAAGGTTTCATCATGCTGTAGGTTTTGAAACAGTGAGGCTGCTCCTCCTGCATTGTGAAAGCAGTGAGGTTTGAAGTGTTAAATGTGCTTTCCGCTTTGAGAGCAGGTTTCTCCTTTCTGTGGGAAAAGAGACAGTCTGGGGAACGTAATTGCAGTCCACAGCGTAGAAAAAATGTGCCAGGTGTGAGGAATATGAAGAACAGCTGCAGGAGAGGGAGCTCAGTCTCCTAGGACAGAAAGCACAGCCCTGCAATCCCAGCCAAAGCTCTGCTGAGGCTCCTGGTTTTGCAAGGACAGAAGCAGTGTAAAAATAAGGATGAGAAATGAACAAGGTTAGTGAGTAAGGGCTTCTCTTTCTTCTGCCAGCAAGTTGGAAGTGTGTTCAAGATGTCTAAGGAAATAATGGGTTGTGTACAGGTACAAGAGCTAAGCTTGAAGAGGGAGAGTTGGAGACAGTAGTTGAAGTCTGGGAAAGCAGGTGGATGGGAATGATACTAAGAAATTCCTGTTAGCTTACTGGGGAGGGCTTATAAAACCAGGACCTGCCAGGCTGAAGGATGACTTTCCTCAGCTTGAATGATTTAAACTGAGAGTAGGCAAAATTGTAGGTATGATAGGTTAGGAAAAGCCCCGTGGTGACTTTGAGTTGCTTGATTGGGTGGTTGTATTCCACCACACGGATTTCTTTGGTGCTGGCTTGCAACCAGGGCCTTCTCTCCTGTCTTTCTCTTGTGGCTATTTCTTCACTGGTTCCCTCTGTAACAGTGCTGTCCTTGGAAATGATTCCTGCTTTTGAACATATACCAAAAAAACAAAGGGGCATGAGAATTCATGAGAAAGGGCTTAGGAACAGCAAAAAACTCGACGTTTGAAAAGTTACTTCTGCATTTGATTCTTCATGAATTGAATTTCAGAGAATTGGGAAGTGCTGGTTTGTGGCAGAAGAGGAACATATGAGCATCACTGAATGCTCTATTTTATCCATTGTTCTGACAAGGCTTAAAAATATCTGCCTATGTTTCCTTTCTCTATTTGCGTGCTTTGTGTGATGCAATTCAATGGTGACATTGTTGTGATGCATGGAAAAGTCCTCCTGGAAGGAGGAGCAAGGACGCTGACACTGACATCCGCTCTTCCAGCTTAGCCCTCACCCTGGGCACGTACCCAAACTCGCAGGGCAATGAAGGCTTTAGAGGAGGCCACCAAAGACGCTGATGCTGTGGTCAGTCCCCTGATGTGTTCCCAGGATGAGCCTGGTCCAGCAGAAAGGAAAGGCAAGCTCGACAGCAATCAGTAGGCAAAGGAAGCTACTAACTGTGAAACCTCTTGCTCTTAAAACAGACAGCACTTGAGGTCTAGGAGGACATGGTCCGTCACTGATCTGCCACATATGTGGCTGCACAAAGCTGCAAGACAGTGTAAGAGAATCTGATTTGGGGAAAAAACCCAAGCATATTTGATGTGCTGTCAGACCTCATGTTGTTGAAAGTTAAGAAAATAACTCCAGGCTAGAGAAGGAGACACGGGAATAAAGAGTCTGCCCTTCTTGTAGGTTCAGAATTGCTGTGATCTGTACCTCTCCGATGACAGTGGCTCTGCCCCGCCTCCGAGCAGTCACTTCTGCTTGGAGCAGGGGAGAAAATCACACTTGTGCTTTCATCCTGTATCAAAGACGCCATCCCTGTGCTCTACCCCAGACCCAGAGCAGCAGGAGCACAGGGCAGCTCCTTGTTTGACATGGATGTGACAAGAGCACGGGCCCAGGGCTCCGGCTTTGTGCCAGCGCAGGCGTGGTGCGGGAATTTGGTCTCCGGTCTGTCAGCACCACCGTCGCACTGGAGTAGCTGGGGAGCTGTAAGAGGCAGAGGAGTGTGAGATCTTTTTGCATGCTGGTCATGCTGTTCAGTCACCTGCCTGCACTGGGACCAGTGCTTGGAAAGTGAAACGTTGCTTATCCTGTCCTCAGTCCCCAGAGCCTTCTCATTTTCTTCCACTGAGTATCCCTGACATGCCAGCCGCTTTGATGTAACCTGCTCATGCGTGGCTGGAGCTGTTTTGGCTGTGACAGTGAAACCTGTGAGGCCACGCTTGGGCTGACATTACTGTGTCCAGCCGTAAACAAGGCTGGGTATGAGGAACCCCTCGGAGCCTTGGGCTGTGGCCAGGAGGAAGCAAACCAGAAGAGCTGCTTGCGCTCCTTGCTGAAAAGGGTGTGGGTGGTGGCAAGGGGAAATGAGGGGCAACATAATCGCCCCGTTCAGGAACTGGCATGTGAAAACACAGTCCAGTGGTGAGACTTTCTACCAGTAGCAAAGGTCATTGCCATCATTAAGAAACTAAGGCTGGAGAGCTGTGTAAGCTGGGATCCCCAAGCAGCCAACTAGCCTGACCTCAGTAAATGGGAAATGAGATCAAGTGCAAAATGAGTTTACCAAGGCTATCTCATGCCTGGCTATCTTCGTGGGTTTATTTTGATAAGATAATTGACTATGTAGACAGTGGACTTCAGTAAGGCAGCACTTGCAGTGCTACAGGCAAAGCCATTAAGCTGGAGAACCAGAGGATTAATGTGAGCATTGTAAGGATTTACCTATAGAAAGGATGTCAGGAGGTTGTGCCTCAAGGGAAGCAAGCTGGGTGGAAAGGGGTTATTAATGATGCTCCTCAAAGGGGTGATCTTGTTTACCCAGCAGGAAAACAAGCTGTAATCAGATTCAGTCAGATTTGAAGGGCTAAGTCACTGCAAAGATTTCTCAGGCTACAGGAAGGGAAGAACTGATGGCACCGAGGACTGGAACAGGGGAAGCGGGGTAAAAATCAGCAGCACGAAGTGCAAGCTTGCACGTGCAGACAGTAGCCATAAGATGCTTTGCTCCCAGCATGTCCTCTGCCATTTGAAAAATACAGAGTAAGGAGAGTTTGATTGATGGTGAGTTCTCACCATAGTGCAGGCAAGAGAAAGAGGAAGGTGAGCACATCTGCTGAAGAGGCCAAACACAGCACTGGTGCCGTGGCATTGCATTGTCTCTCCTGGCAGCTTTTCATGAGCACATTTAGATCTCGGGCCTCCGCTCAGTCTTTGCCCTAAGAGGAAGACAAGGTGCATTGATGGAGGAGCTGAATTGACCAGACAGCCTCACCTGAGCCTCACAAATAGTAAATGTGGCCTCTGAAGAAAGGCAGATCCAAGTCAAAGGCACCCATGCCCCAGCAGTCTGACGGTTTCCATAAAAAAAGGTGTGATATCCATTTAAAAGGGGAAATCCCACAGCTCGCACTTACAGAAAATTACTCTCTTTATGTTCAAATGGAAAAGAAACAAACCAAAGCTGGACACCACATTTAGGTTTGAGGTTCTGAGTGTTTTCAGGTTTGGTTCTTGTTTTAGGTGTTGGGGGCTTTCGCTTTTGTTTGTTTTCTCCTGAACTCCCCCTCCAACCTTCAAATGTCAACCTGGCAGGCTTCTGGAATTGAGTCCTTCTGAGCTTTGCTTCCTGAAAGCCCTGAATTTGCACTTCCCATGTTGCTGTCTGATCTGTGTGTACACTACAGTGAGCTGTGCCTGCTGATGCATCAGCAAGGGCAGACACATAGCTGTCTCTAAGAAAGCAAATCTGCCAAGAAGTGTTGTGTTTGGCAAGAAAACTGCTCCAACATGAAGAGTGGCCAGTCCATGGGCTGCCAGCACAACCTTGCTGCAGATGGAGGTTTTGGAGGTTTTCTGTACTGATCCCTCTCCTGAGCACATGCGAAATGAAACCAGCTAATGCTTCCTAACACACATATGGGCATAATTTTTCAAAGGGTTGGAAAAAGCAGGGGCCCTGACAATGCTCTTCTGGCCATTGAATTCCTTCTTCCAATACAGAAACAAGCCAGAGCCCAATAAGGATATACAAGCACAGCCTCAACATAAGTAAAAAACCCTTTATTTTCTTACTGTTAGTGTAAAAAATAGATGTTTCTTTTCTTCTTTTTTTGGTAGATTTTTTAACAGATCTGTCTAAACCATATCTGATGTAAAAAAAAAATTCATCCCAGCAGGTTATATTTTTTAAATGAAGCCTAACCACAGCCAAAGCAGAGGACAACAATGCCTAGCAGCACCAATTACAGGTAGTGCTTTCAGCTCTGCTTTTAACAGAGCGTATAATTCTGCTCTTCGGGCATGATTTCCATTGAAAACAGTGTTGCATTTTATATACAAATCTGTGTCAGAATGGCATTCACACTTACAAATATGGTGCTTGTCCATATGGGAAAATTGCAGGTAGGAAGCTGGGCTGCAAGATAGCAGCATGCTCACTGGTTCTAATTAATTCCTTGATTACATGTTCCTGTGGGCACCAGGGGTGATTTACCTCGCTTCACTCTTAAAGGCAGGAGAGGTTTGAACACAACGATTTGGGGGAAATTGTATATAACATTTGGAGCTGATTTAATGCCCATTGTTTGTCAACAGCCCTCGTCCCTCAGTCCACCAGGTCCTGCTGCTTATGCTGGTTCCAGTAAATCAATGCAACTCAAAAAGATGGCCAAGGAAAGCAAGTCTGTTTAATACTTTTTCTTTGCAGGGTTAGCATGTTGAACCAGATTCCAAGGGGGCACTGAGGGATAAATGTTCAGGGGTAAGATTTGTCCCTGCCTCTGATCAACCGTATGGAAGTAATTCTTGGGATTTTTGTAAGCCTGCATCTTAGAAACAAAGCATCATGGGAATCACCTGTGGATTACTAAAATCAAAAACAATGTTCTGACGAGAAAAACACACTTGCAGTTTGTCAGTCCTTAGTTGTATTGACAGATTCCTCAAGCTGGCAGGACAAATGCCCAGCAGACCTCACGGAGAAGGCAGATCCAAAGTGCTGCCTCGCCAACAGCGTACTTCACACCTTGATTCACTGCTTTTACCGGTGCATTTTCATAACCATGTGCCATCATCTTGGCACACAGCCTTAACACATTTACTTGCTTGTGTTTGCACTGTGTCAGTTTCTCACTGTCGCTGTGGTTTCCTGATTGGGACAGTGTGAGCTTCCGTGGATCTCTGCAAAACCTCTAGGACTAAAGTCCTCAGACCTTTCCTCTGTGTGATCCACTCTGAAGCCAACTCAGAACCTTATGCTTTTTTCCACAGTGAATGCAAGAGTAACACGGGGAAATGCTGTCCTGGATAGGAAACAGCCTGAAAATCACCTTCCCCTTGATGCAGTCACTTGTGCCAAATAGCAGAATGCCTGATTAGGCAGGCTTTCCAGGGATCCGGCTGTCCTCAGCTGCACCCCGGCACTGCTGGTGCCCAGAGCAGGGAGCGCAGGTGCCCTGCCTGCAGGGAGAGGCAGGGCTCCAGCAGCCTTCCGAGGTGGGAGAACAGGGCAGGGAGTGTGCTGTGAATGTGCACCCTGTGCGATGCTTGCTTCTGGTTGCATTTACATTTTTTCCGTGTAGTAACACCAAAGGTAAAAAAAAAAAAAGCCTAAGCTTCTTGTGAAAACAGGACCAAGGCTCACAGCCCCTTATGAGCCAGCAAAGCCTGCAATGCACCCAGCACAAACAGTAATTTAAGTCACAGCACAGCCAGATGCAAAGTTTGAGCTGCCCATGTGCTGAAATATTTGGTGGGAATATTAAAAACCGATAAAAATCATCCTGTGTCTTCTTCCCAGCCTGGTGCTGCCAAGGACTGCGACTCCCTGGCACAACCACTGCAGGCAGCACATCCTGCTTTTGTGAGGGGAACCAGTGTGTTTGCAGCTGTCATCGCTCACAGGGGTGGAAACCACCGGAGATTGCATCCTCCTTTATGAGCACCTCTGCTACAAGGGAAGAGCTTGCGGGAACTGCCCTGGAGGGAAAGTGTGGGTGAGGGCAGCTGTGAGTGCCAGCTCACATGCACAGACCTGACACTCTTTCCCACACCGACTGTGTGAGCACGGTGCTTGCACAAACAGGGATGCCTCACTACAGCAAAGGACAGCAATCCAGTGGGTTCCTTACAGTGGTTTGCTGTGAGGTAGTTGAAGAAGGTTAATCCCAGATTATTAAGGAATTTTCGTCAAGAAGCCCCGGTGCTTTGTGCAGTAAAAATCAAATATCCACGCAGTAATCGGGTCAAAGTTACCCTTGTCAGACGATGTTGGTGCATTTTGCATTTGCATTGCTGGGATTAATTTCCCACATTTCCCCCCTCTCTGTTTCTGAGTTCAGAAGATTTTTTAAACTTTATTGGTCACTCCTGATTTACCATGGCATTACCATTTACCGGACATGCTATCTCTAACCTTCAAATGTACCATGTCACCAAAGCACATTATCTGCTCTTCTTTTCCCTTCCCTTCCCTTCCCTTCCCTTCCCTTCCCTTCCCTTCCCCTTCCCCTTCCCCTTCCCCTTCCCCTTCCCCTTTCCCTTTCCCTTTCCCTAACAAGATCACGCTTGTGCTCCAATCCATGCCAAGATGTAGACTTTACTTCTTCAAATCTTGCCAGTTTTGTAGTCTGAAGGTTGGGGAGAGCTAGGGGGAAAAACAAGAAGTCTCTGGAGCTGTAGGAATTGTGTTATTGTTATTTTCCTTTGTAAGATGAAAGGAATTTTCTGTAACCTGAAACCGTTGCATTTTCTTCTTACTTCACAAAGCTATTTTATTTTGTTATTGATATTATGTAGCAGACAATCAATCTTTGTGTGAAGGGCCTAACTTCTCAGGACGCTGGGACCATTTTGGTAAGGCTGCTTTCTGCCCTTCTCTTACAGGAAAAGAAAATAAAGTCATCATGTAATTCCACTGAGAAACAGATGAGTGTTACCAGCTGAATTCAGTTCATTCTCCACATACCCTGTATTCCATGTGCTGGTACTGGAACCATCAAATGGCTGCCAGGACAAGAGGAAATGGCCTCAAGTGATGCCAAGGGAAGTTAAGATTGAATATCAGAAAAAATTCTTCACCAGAGGGATTATCCAGCCCTGGAACAGGCTGCCCAAGGTATGAGTCTCCATCCCTGGAGGTATTTAAAAGATGTAGACATGGTGCTTAGGGACACGGGATAGTGGTGGACTAAACCCAGCAGTGCTGGGTTAACAGTTGGACTCAATGATCTTAAAGGTCTTTTCCAACCTAATTCTGTGATTCTGTGAAAAAAAATCCCTAAAAATATTACTCTGCTTTGCAATGGGATAATTTCTCTGACAAAGATGTTTTTAGGGCACTTGCAGAACCATTTTTTGGTGACGTACACCTCTGGAAACATATCTCGGGTAATTCCCATTCAGCCTGGGCATTCTGGTTTTAAAAGCACGCGGATGTGCTTTTAGTTCAGATTGACACAGATTGGAATGCCTGTTCACCTTGAAAACAGTGAAAGGTATCCCAGTTCTGTAGGAGGGAATGTGGTTATGAATCCTCACTGGAGAGTAGGTGCTGTGTTTTGGTTTTCAGTATTTACCCAGTTCTGACCTTTCTGATATTTCTCTGAGATGTCGATTGAGAAAGAGAGGGAGGTTGGGATTTTGGTACGTTCTTACCAATCAATAAATGTTCAAAGTGATGATATTTGCCTGCACTGGAAGTGCATTTCTGCAGAGGTGGAAAAAATTGGCGATGTCGGTGGGTCTACAGGAGAAAGCTAGCAGCAATGTATTTGAAAAGACTTCCCTTTGAGTGCAAAGGATTTCTACCACAAGTGCTGATTGCTGGAATTAATTTCCCCTACACAGCACATATGCAGCAAAATTTCACTTGTCTTTTCTGCTTTTTCCTAGCTGTTTTCTATGAAAGCAATGGAAAAATGTAGTGTGTGTGAGATGTTCTCACATCTTCCTCTTTTCTGCAGTAAATGTTTTTAGCAGAATTTAACCGCCCTTTCTTATTAAATCTTAGCTTCTCTTTTCAAGCTGCAATACTTCTACCTATTTAAAGCCGTTTCTGGAGCACATACAGGTGAAATGCTGAAGGCCTAATCAAGTGCATGGGAAAGCTTATTTTTATGGGGATTTTGCTGTGAATTGGTGGGCTTATATTACCCACTGCAGTGCTCAAAAAAAGCAGTGTCTTCTGTACTGTGACTTCAATATGTATGAGTCCTTCAACTTTGTTAACATCCTAAAGATGCATAATACCTCTTTCCTTGACCTGATGGATTCCAAGAATCAGGGATATGATATGTGCTCAGGGAAGCTTTAAGTGATGGAAAATTTATGACTTCTGCCTCTGATCAAAGCAGAACAAAGCACTTGGCTGCTCCCCTCTCTGTGTTATTGCGGTCTCCTTGCAATCAGGGAGATCTCCAAAGGAGAAGGTACCAAGAACTGTAATACCTAGGAAAAGAGAAGGAGCTCTTGAGTGAGAATAACATCCTTGAGTTCAGCTGTCTATCTAAAATTTAGGCAGCCTTAGTGAAGTGACTAGCTGGTCCAGGTTCTTCTGTGTGTACTAAGGGGTTGTGGTACTTCCTTACTGCAGTCTGGCAGCTGACGAGCTCAGTTACTTTCCCTGGGACTGCTCATCCAAAAGCAGGGTTAAGTCCTGAGGAAGAAATGCAGACTCAAACATAACAGGCTGGAGTTTCCTTCTAGTTGTAATATGCTAATGGCAGAAATATATATTAAAAAAAGGTAGAATTTAAAATGAAAGTGAGGTGATGAACTGTACAGCTGTAACAGGGTTGCCAGTAACCCTGTAATGATAAAGATTCATGATTAGACTAGCAGGAGAAAGTTTATTCCATCTGACCCACAGAGAGGCAGTCCCTGCCTGAGAGCTGGGGCTGTGACTTGGGGAAACAACGTATGGTTGGCTGTATTAATGACATTTTCTTCTCCTCTGAGCACCATGAAAACTCTTCTGTGTAAACACGTGGTGCTACTGTCATCTGCATTTGCAAACCATGCTGGTAGAGAATGCATGGACAGAGTACAAATGTACTGGATTTAGATCAGAGCCCAAAACACAAAACACAGGCACTCAAAACCCTGCAGTGGAGAAAGTCCCAGCCTGATTCAATAACAGACTCCTCTCAGCCATTTCATATACAATGATTTTCTCTCCACAGAAATGTTATGACCTGTGTTTGATTTCTCTACAGAATATCATCTTTTTAATTATGTCAAAATAAAATTCTGATTTGTAATTCAACCCAGTCCATCTAATCTATCTAATTCAAGGAACCTGTACTGAAGAAAAACTGGAGCAATGTAGTGGCAAATCATTTCTGATAAAAAGGATGCATTTCATTTAAATCAAAGTAATTTAAACCAGCAAGCCGGAAATCTGCATTTAAATAAATTATTTTACTCTTGATTTGTATTTGCACTTTTTTTTTTTTTTCTCCTTGAAGAATACCAGGTTTGCAGTGGTGTGCAACCCTCTCGCTGGGATTATTACAGCAAAAAACAACCCCTTGCACTGTAACCCCTTACACTATACCAGGGCTTGTTTTATTTTGCAGGAGGGCGTGCAGTACAAATCTACATCACTTGGCATGCATTTACTCCCTCAGGCTCTTACTTACTAAGTGGTTTGTTTTTCTGCCCAGGATTTGCTCTGGACTGGCTTCGTTTGGCTGTTTGGGTTGGTGAGGGCTTTCTGCCCTTCCGGGCTTTAAAGCAGGGATGGTCCACGCCTCTCCCCTGCCCCATCCAGAGCTGGGGCTTGGGTGAGCAGCGGGTGCCTTGTGGAGCAGGCAGGGCACGATGCTGGGGAGGCAAGTGCTCCCTCCGCCCGCACAGGGCCGGCGGATGCTCTCCGGTGACACCAGGACCATCCACATCTGGCCCTGCTGTCGCACCCTGTCCCGGTGGTGCTCAGCCGCGACATCCATCACGTGCAGCCTACGCAACCCTTCCTAAATTTTCTTTGGAAGATCCACTTCTTGATGGATTCCATCCAGACGGGCCTGAAATGGTGGTATTTATTTTAATTTCAAGCACAATTTTATACCGCTACTCCCAAAACAGCATCAGGGTTTCACTTGGTTGCGTTTTAACCTCCAAAGCCACCAGCACTGCCTGACGCTCACATTCACAGGCAGGGCCCTTCGGCCTGATGAAACCCTGCCGGCCGAGGAACGCCCACAGCATCCCGGGGGATGAAGGCAGCCCCACGCCCGCCGGGGTGACGGGGGCGGCGGGCGCCGCGCCCTGACGCACGCCCCGCGAGGAAGCCGTGGGCGGCGTGAGGCGACTTAGGAGGCTGAGCAGCCTCCCGGCACCAGCACTTCCCCCTGCACCCTGAAAGGGAGAGTTTCAGCAGCCTGTGACAGCAGCCGGGCCACCCATGGCCTGGCACTCCTGAGCCCCCCCACGCCTCCTCCCTGCCTCAGGGGTGGCCTCTGTGCCGCTCGACCGGGGAAACGCCAGGTACCAGGCGAGGGGAGCGGGGCAGGCTGGGCTGGCGCTCGGGGTTTGTGGTGGCGGCAGCAGGCAGGAAGGGGCTGGGCGCGGCTGTGACTCCTCAGGCACCGCTGCCCTAACCATATTCCCCTCTCCTCCCAGCCCAGGAGCTACGGGAAGATGATGTGCCTGCCCGCCGCCCCACCGGCGCTGGCCTTGAGGACGCGGCTGGGGCTCGGGCTCTTTGCGCTGCTCTGCCTTGGGATAGGTAAGCAGGACTGGCTGGAGTGTGACCTGGGAAGGGGTTGGGTCCCAGCAGCAGCACCCGTGTGACGGTCAACAGGGATGGTGGCCCTCAAGCCCCTCCTGGTGCCTTCTGCCAGGGCTGAGCCCAGGCCAGGGTTTGGGGTGGCTGGCGCTGCACTGAGGAGCCCTGAGCTCTCGGCGTCCCAGGCCCATCGCACCAGGCTGCTGGCTCCCAGAGGGGTACGGTGACCTCCCATCCCAGCCGGGGTGAGAGAAATGAGGGTGGTTTTGGTCAGCTGGTGTCTGCGGGGAGCACGTGGCGCAGCCCCTTGGGCTTCGGCTTCAGTAGCGGGGTGGTTTCTGCAGCTTCTGCAGCTTTTTGGATGGCTAAAAGTGTGTGCATGGTGGGAAAGACAGGGAAAGGTGGCAGCTCAGGGTGCTCTGCACCTCCTGGGCAGCTCAGCACAGAGCAGAGCGAGTTCTTTCTCCGACAACACAAATCCCTGTTGAAGTCCTGCCTGGGCTGTCCCCTGACCTTTTCCGAGGACTTGCCACAAAGCTCACACAGATCGCTCCTCACCTCAAGAGGTTTGGGATGAGTCTTCTCAGATGTGTGAAATGTTAACCTGGAAACCACATAAAAGTCACTTCTGAGCTGGAGTTTGTTGTGGATGCAAAAAAAGTTGTGCTTATTGTCAGTTTTAGTGTTTCATTGCAGCTGACGATACTCTAGAGCAAACCTGGGCTGAACGGAGGCTTTCATTAAAAATCAAGTGATGCAAAATTAGGAGCTTTTCATGCTGCTATTGTGAAACTGGGAGATATTTGATGCCGGGTTTCATTTTGAGTTTCAGTCTCAGAATTTTAAGACAAAACTTGGAGAATTTAGCAGGGAATTAATGGCAGAGCTCACTTGTAAAGAAAGCAACAACCTCAAATGTCGCTCTGGGATCTCTGCTCTTCCGTCTTCCCCTCAGCCCTTCCCCTACCTCTGTGCTTGCAAAGCAATTTGTCAGGCACAGATGTATTTTGCCTGTATTTGCATCAGGCAAACAACCTGTCATGAACAGAACTGTTTCTCTCTCTGTGCTTTAAGAGCTTGTGGTATGTTAATAATGTAATTATGAGCGTATGGTGACTCGCCAGTCATGTAATTTCTGAAAAGGATTCTGGTTCCTTGGCTAAAGGATTTGTAGTTGGATGTATAGTTTGTTGCATGCTCATATCCACTACTAGAAATAGGAGTTTGATAATAGACAACTAAGTGTTCCTGTATTTGTACTTTTGGGGCATAATTTTTGGATGCTTCTCATGCAACAAGTCTGTGGAAGTCCCAGTGCCTCAGGAGCAGAGGCTTGGCAGACTGATAAGAGCAGGACAGCTGATGCACTTATTTCTCTCTCTGTGTGCACTCACACACACGCTGAACCCTTTCTCTCTAAAGATCAGCGTTTCTGCGTTAGAGCTCCTTGAAAATATGTGGCACAGTATCCACAAAGGACGGGGTTTTAAAAGCTTTACTGGTGCTTGTGGGTGATGCCTTCTCAAGGCTGCCCACAGGGACCACAAGGACCGAGTTCTGACCTTGTTGTGGCAAAACAGTGGAGCCCTGGGCATCTGCCATCACCCTGTCAGTGACCTCCCACACAGTACTGAGCGAGTCACCGCAGCCAGCCTTCGCAGGACTGACCCCACGTGAGACTGCCCGTGACCACACCAAGGCACAGTCAGGGCTGGCTCCCAGAGCCCGTGTCCTTGGGTTAGCCCAGGTGTCCCGATGCTGGCACACCTAACCCTGATGGAGCACTCCAAAAGGTCAGGTAACACTCTAGGATGGAAACAGGTGCCCTCTGTAAAGCCCACGTGAGCGAAATAGTAACAGAGGGAACGGCAGGCTGAATTTCCACATCGTAGCAGTGGAAGGCATTAATGGGGGGCTTAATTAACAGGGATTATTTGAAGGTTATATTTCATAGGAATTTCATGTATGTGCAAGCTATGTAGATCCATTTATTTTCCTTTCAATTGGAGGTTGTATTTCATAGGAATTTCATGTATGTGCAAGCTACGTAGATCCATTTGTTTCCCTTTGAACTGAATTTTGCTGCCCTGACGTTCACCTGAGGTGCCCCACTGAGATGCCAGTGTAATTTAGAGCTGCTTCTGGGATGTCATCTGCTGCTGGAGACACTGATGTCCGTGAACAGCACCCTGTTATCTCAGCACAAAGTGGCAGAAGAACCTTGGTTACAGCACAAGCTTTTTTTATTTATGATCTGAATGCACTCCTGGTATCCCCGTGGGCTTGGTTTTGCCCTGCCATTGCACCTTCACACTACCTACAAATTGTATGATGATCTCAGTCCCAGTTTGTTATACCAGAAAAATACAGCTTGAAGTCCCTCAGTGTGACCTTTCCTTGCCCTTTGTTTGTGCAAACAAAGCATAGGCACTGACTGCAGGGACCCAGTGAGCCCAGTGTTGTATCCATGGAGTATTTTTAAAATTCCCAGGAGTCTTTTCTTCCAGCTGGGGACCACTTAGCTCTTGGTTTCTTCCCAGGGGTGAAATTTTTTGGGAAGTTTTGAGGAAAATTCCCTACAGCTTTTCTAAGTTACTGGAGAGTTGGGAAGGGAGGGGGGATATCCACTTCTGTGACAAGCACTGGCTCACAAGTAACTCACTCTGGGAATCCCCTTCCCTTGTGTTGCTCCCAGTAAAGAGCTCGGAGCTGGGTTTCAGAAAGGGACAACGAGGGCTGAGAAAGATTCCCTGTTTTGTGGCCACCCCTAAATATTGAAGTGTCTAGCACCCAGCTTTAGGTGCTTGGTGACTAATTTCCGTGCCAGCTCTGGTACGGGTTGTGCTGGGGCAGATTTCACAGCAGAGATGGCAGAAGTTTTTCTTTCCGTACCGGATTTGCCCACTTGATCGCTGGATGCAAATTGAGTTTCTGACTTATTCCTCTTAGTGCCTTCTGCTGTTGTTTTATTTTCTTTTTTCGGATGAGTTTCTTTCTCCTTCTGTTCCAGACGTGCGGGGAAAAAAAGGTCTTTATTTAAAAACAAGGGCAGCGGAACTAAGGAACTCCTGTCTGTCAGTCTATCCAGAGTGAAACCTGCTGTAAGAGCGTGTCTGGAGAAACAGAAAACCAGCTAAAGCCTCGTGCTTTTTCTTATAGACTCTTTTATTTCTTCTGTTGTGTGTTTTTTAAATGAAAGAATTCTTTAGAAAAAAAAACCCACAGAAAATTAAACTTAGACAAGCTACATTTTTACACCCCAAATACAGTTAAGAGCCTAATTGCTAAGTTTGTAAGGCTGTGGGTCAAATGTTCCTTTCACCCACATAATTTCCTTTTTTCCAGTTAGATCGGAATGAACCCAGATAGCTCCAGTGACCTCATGTTGCTCTGACAGCAACAACTTTTTTGCATTTCTTGGATCACTGAGACATTTGTATCCTTTTTGCAGCGGGCATGTTGGACATTCCTGCATTTAAACATGCAAAGTTTGGAGTGGATGCTTTTACTAATTGTGGTAGATTACCAGCAGGAGCTGCCACCCTTGCACCCTCACACCTTTCCTGCTCATTGCTTCCTTAATTCTGAGTTCCAAGTGTGGTTTAATGGGGGTAATTAACCTGACGTAAATGACTGATGTTATCCCTCTGGCTCTCTTGTGGCGAGTCAGTTTTTTTCAGAGCCAGTTTGCTTTTACACCGATGCTGTGCACCCTGAAGGGGGATGGATGCAGACAGGCATCGCAGTTGAGGGGTACAAACAGGTCATTGCCACCAAAAGATGCAGTCCTGCTCCTCCCTGGCTATGTTGTCCTCCTCTTCTTTGCATGTGGCTGATCCTTGGATGATCTACTTCGCCTTCCAGCTTAGCAGAGAGTTTCCTTTTTAATTTTTTTTTAAAACTGGTATATTGAACCAGACTCTGGAGAGCCCTGCACGGGGGTTTGGAAGGGAAAGGGGAGCCAGATCCCCTCTGCTTCTGTGGGGGAGGCATGAGATCAGTGTGAGTTTGTTGTCTGGCTGCATCCCAAGGTTGTGCCAGGCTCGGGGAGAATTTCCACATTCAGAGAAATTCTCAGAGAATTATGGAGTTTGTGCTGGAAGGGATCTTAAAGCTTATTTTGTTCTAACCTCCCTGCCATGGACACTTCCACTAGACCAGGTTGCTCAGAGACCTATCCAAACTGGCTTTGAACACCTTCAGGGCTGGGGCATCCACAGCTTCTCTGGGCAACCTGTGCCAGCACCTCACCCCCCCTCACAATAAATAATTTCTTCCTCATATCTGATCTAAACCTTCCCTCCTTCAGCTTGGGGCCATTCTCCCTTATCCCATCACTACATGCCCTTGTGAAAAGTCCCTCTCCAGCCTTCTTTCAGGCTCCTTTTAAGCACTGGAAGACTGCTCTAAGGTCTCCCTGCAACCTTCTCTTCTCCAGGCTGAAGGCTTCTCCTTCCTTTTAAACATTTTTTTTCTGAATGTAAGTGCTGTGCACATGTGGATGTGGTGTCTTTCACAGGGTGGCAAGGCAGGTGTGCTGGATGCAGTGAAGTCTGTTCACTTGGCAGAAGGAGGTCAATTTTGTTTTAAAACAGATTAACATTATGTTTAATTGTAGCTGTTCTGTCCCCTTGGAGGGGCGTCACCACTGGGAGTCTCGGGAGTTCATTTGAGAATATGTAAATCTTTCCCAACTCGGAAATGCCACAGGCTTTGCTTCTGCTTTTTCACTGTTATGCTTTTAAAATATCACTGGTCCCAGGGGACTCTGACTGAAAAGAAAGTGCTGACTGATGGCTAATGGTGGCATTCCTACCTGTCCTGCACTCAAAGGACACCCACCTTTTTGGCGAGCTCCAATTTCTTCCTCATCACATAAAAAGTTGTTAGAAAAGAGGATTGAAGGAAGCCTCTCTGCACACCGCTGCTCTCGCCTTAGCAGCAACCCTCTGGTGTCGTTTCAAACGCCCTGCGGACAAGGATTCGATCCCTGTGCCGGGGGAAGTGCTTCAGAGAGAAGAGAGCTCGCTGTCAGACCCCGGTTCCTAAAAGCCGAGAGAGCCCCTTCCCTGCACCGCCCTGCCCTCGATCCTCCCGCATGGTGCCTCCAGCAGCACCTGCCCGAGCCTCTCATTTCAGTCCCTGTGCAGCTTCTGCAGCTTACAGACCGCTCTGGACTGCTCTGCTCTCGTTCCCTGAGTGTCCTCCAGTTAACTACTGCCCTTCCCCGCGCTGCGCTCTCACCCGGGGCTGTGGGATCTCTCCTGCGGCTGCGGGGTGACAGCCGGGGCTGTCTGCAGGGCATCCGTGAGTCGGTGCCTGAGCACAGAACAGCTTTTCTAACAAGGCAGTGGCTGGCAGGCCTGCAGCGTTGTTAGCTTCACTGGTGACCGTGGCTACGGCTGTGGGCAAGTGCTTCACCAGCAGCAAAAAATATATATTAAAATTCGTAATTTTTCGGCTTTGAAGTGGGCTTATGTGAGAGGTATCGTACTTGATTTTCCTAGTTACTGGGCACTTTCACCTTCTATCAGTTTCAAGAGAGGGCTGGCTGCTTGGGGAGCATGTGAGACAGGGATTTAGTAAGCACTGAAGAAAACTACAGCCTTAAGCAGTGGGGATGACCTCAAATTCAGAAACTGTGCTGTGAGGACGGCAGCATGCATGGCAGTGGTACTGGAGGAATTAGGAAAATTATCTGAGAACATCTTCAGCTGGGAGATAAATATAGAGGAAGTACAAAGTGAGCCTGTCAGCAAGAGACAGAGTCTGCAGGGGAAAAAATTAACAAATTTATTTTTGTCTGTCTTTGTGACAAATCTCCCCCAACAGCCCATCTTACACAAATGCCACATCTAGTTTCTGCCCCCAAACTGGGAAATCGAAAGAGTGCTGAGCAAGATCCAGGAATTTGATCTCTAAAGGAACTAAAATATGCAAATCTTCTGCGGACATCCAGATTTAGCCCCCCTTCCCCACCTCCCCTCCCCCCGCCCTTTTTTATTCTAGCAGGGTCACATTCCACGGGCTGGGAATGGAGAAAGGGAGAAGGTTCAGAAAGAGTTCTGCTCCTTTCTCCAAGTCAAAGATGTCCTTCTGTCCCCACGGCCGTGTGTCCCTGCTGGTTTGCAGCACGAGTGATAAGCGAGCTCTCCATCCTCTCCTCCCTGAGCAGCACTCATGTGGAGCACTCTGCAGCGGAGGGGGAGATCTAAGACACGATCTAGTCCCCATCCCCAAGTACCTCTGGTTCCATATCCAGCTCCTTGGCTGGATCTGCCCTCCTGCCTGGTGCCAAGATGAGGAAATTGCCGGTGACTTGTGCGGAGTTGCGATTTCACTCATGAAACAAACACTGCAGACTGGACATACCCGGGCAGCGGGCTTGTCCCAGGCTGACTCAGAAAGCAGGAGATTTTTATCTCCACGAGTACCGAAACTTGAGCTGGAGCAAGAGGTGTCAGCTGGCTGGAGCTGCCTCAGCGCTGCAGCGAGCCCCTCTATTTCAGATTCCCATTTGTCTTCTCAGATGCTAATTGCAGATCGTGCTCTGCACAGTGGTTTTCACAGCCACTTCATGGCTTCAAGGATTTCTTCACTAAAGGTGAACATGAGCAAATACACACAAAATAAAACAGCATTAAAACGGAATGAAGGCTGCTGATGGAGTGGGACACCAAAACACCCTGGGGGGTGTTATAATAATTGCCAAATCAACAGTACGGAGCTGGGCAAACCAAGGTTACTCTTTTGTTTAGGAGGAATGTGGCAGCATGAAGATGGGAAGTGCATAAAACCATGTAAGGGGTGCTGTGCCCTCGCTAGGCTGCTCCAAGCTGGGCACCCCTGTTGTTACAGCACAGAAGCAAGCAAGGATGAACTTTTAGTAAAACCTGTTCAGACCATTTTCCTACCTCAGACCTGCCCTGACATCATCATACTCCAGGATTAATCCTGTCACTTAACTGCTGCGGGCACACTTGAGTAGTGCGAGTGGGCACAGGGAACTGAGTGGAATCGCTGCCTAATGAAGTGCATCACTGGTTTTATTTGGGACGCCTTCTTTTCTGCTCCCCTCTCTAACCACATTTGCGATGAGTAAGGGAGCTTGGCCTGAGCAAAACCCACGGATGTGCAGCTGCTTTGCTTTGCCAACGCAGCCCAGAGCAGCAGCATGCCCGTGGTTTGAGATCAGAGGTTGGGCTTGGGGTTGTGCAAGGGGAAAGGGCCACTCCTCCTTTTTTAGGTCTGCCAAAACCTCTCTGCGTGTCTGAACTTGCTGGAGTGGAGTCTGTGAAGAAGGAGCCTCAGAGGCTTGTCAGGCACTTGTGCCTGGGTTAATCAGCAGTCGCAGACTCCATGAAGAGGACAGCCAGCAGGGCCTTATAGCACCCACTTCGGTCTGCTTCATCCCATCTTTCTTAGTGCACAGGGTCTTTACAGTCAAACACAGAGGAAGGCAGTGGTTTTATGCACTTCTGGACCAATGTCTCCACACAGAGGTTATCTGGGCATTTAACAGAGTCTCTGTCATCAGTGTATTCACAGGAGTCACTGATGTAAATACGAAGCATTTCACATATTCCTGTGTAGCACAGGATGTCTGCTGAATTTTGACTCCATGGAAAGCCTGCGGAGAATCTCATTCCTCATTGGTAAAATCACCTGGGATAAAGACAAGATCAAGGGGGAGTGTCTAGTCTTTTAAATATTCAGCTTTTCAAAATGTCTTGATTTTTCGGATTGTCTGTTTCGCTTGGAAATCCCTGTGAAATACTGCATTGCCCCCAAAGGATAAATCATGCCAGTTTGGGGTGAATGTGCTATTCACAGAAAATGAGGGGTCTGAGCTGCAGAATTACCTGCAGAGTGGGAATCCCAGGTGCATGGTCCTAGGCAAAGTCAGTGATGCCATTAATTTCTGAGAAGAGATACCAGCTGCTGTTGCAGAGATAAATAGGGAACCAGAAGGAAAAAAAGCAAAGCAAGGCTCAGAAGGGCAGAGAAGTGGGGAATGCAGGGGAAAGAGAATGGCTTAGGAGCTTCTGTTCACCGGGACTTATCAGGAGGTTTCCAACAGTTTGAGGCTGCTCCTCCAGAGCATTGCTGGGTCTTTAGCTGCCTTTTACTGTCAAATGTCTCTGCAAGACTTCTGTGCCAGAGGAGATCTGCTCTCGTGTGCTGTCTGACTGCGTGTGCGGTCAGGATAACAAAGCTCTCTGTGGCTGGGGAATTTCTGAATCAAGGCTTGGGCAAAGAGTGCGGGAAACAGGGATACAGGCTCAACAGCTCTCCTGACTCTTGCAGCAAACAAGGAGGAACAATTCTCCTCTATACTCACCTTTCCATCCTAGTTAGCCCTGCTGTGTGGGGCATCTGCAGCACGGGCATAGTGTGAATGAAGCAAGCTTTTCTGCCCAGGGAAGAGAAAGTCAGCCCTTCCATCAGTTCAGCATTGCCACATGCCATGGGCTTCCAATGATGGAGCGACATGTGTGCACAGCAGGAGAGTGGGTGGGCTTCAGAGGGGTGGGAAGAGGAGGGATCTTTTTCTGGAAGAGTCATTAAGGATTATTTTCAAGGTGAATTCCTTCCCCACAGCCTGGCTGCAGAGAGCATTCAGCACAGATATGGCACAGAACTGAGTTTTCATTTTTGCTTTGCAGTTCACCTCTAAAGTGAAAGGGGACTTTTGCAGGGCTGAATGACTCTTCATGGACTTTGGTTCCTTCAGGCTTGCAGCATTCAGGTTGCAGTTTCAAGGGTGCAGAGCCTTTTAAGGGTAGACATGACATCAGCAGGAGTTTCCAGCCCCTGCACATGTACTCCCGAGAAGGTTTTTGTTCTCCTTTTGGTTGCAAAGGAGACTCTGAGGGGCAAGGTAGGGAGAACCTCATGCAACTCATGATGTGATGTCACCCTGACATTTACTGTACGCCTACTCTTCCCCTATTGCTGCAAATGAAAATAGAAAATGATCTTTGTCAATCCCAAAGTTTGACTGGATGGTTGACTGGCTGTTCTTCTGAGCCTCTCATAAGAGCTGCACTGTGAGAACAAGCAAAGATGTGGTCAAAGATAAAAACGCACATATTTACAAATGCGCACAGAGGTGCAGGAGAAGGAACTTCAAGAATCACAGCCTGAAGTGGGCTGCTTTTAAGGTGAACAGAAGGGAATGCTTTCTCACATAGCATGTAATCAAACTGCACAAGTCGTTGCCAGAGGATGTTGTGAAGGCCAAAAATATACGTGCATTCCTAAAAGGGCATTCCTGAAAGGGCAAGAGCTCTTCCTGCAGGGTAGGTCTAGCAGTAGCATTTAAAAAGTTGATGTCAAGAAATCCCTGATTTGCAGGCTGCCAAAGGTTGGCAAGACAAGGCAGTTTTTCTCCTGTGTGGAAGAATTAGTTTTTCTCTCATTTTGTTACCAGTTGATGGCTGACAGAGGTCAGTGTGCTGAGCAGCTCCTGGTTTGCCCTGGTTTGGATTTTCAGGATCTGCAATGCATTAGAAGGGGAAGTACAGGTAGCGGGGGGGAAAAATTGAAACTTTCCCTTTGGAAGACCAGTGGAGTGTCTGAGCGGAGGGAAACCAGTTAAATAAGAAGTTGCTCTTTTAGTTACATATTCTATTTTATTTCATTAATATTAAAACATTCCATAGCGTCACCAGGACCTCTACAGTATGTTTTGGTGTGTATCCTGTGGATTCAATGTAAAGTATGCAAGTGGGACAGAGGTGGATGTGCGGCACGGGAGGAGAGTGAAATTTATTTCACAGAATCACAGAATCATTTAGGTTGGAAAAGACCTTTATGATCATTGAGCCCAACCTTTAACTCAGCCCTGCCAAGTCCACCAACAAACCGTGTCCCTGAGTGCCACATCTACATATCTGTTAAATGTTCGGTCCCAGGCTTTGTGTCTGGGCTTTACTCCAGCAAGCAGCCCCGAGATCCAGCTGTGGCGGGGCTCTGGCTGAGCATCCGCTTGCCTCCCTCCGGCACTGGCAGCTGTAGGGTTGTGAGTCACCGGGCTGTGCCACAGGGGTCTTGCTGTGACAGTGGCCCCGGGGTCTGTGAGTCACTGCTAAGGAAATGAGGCCTGGCAGGCAACCAGCTTGTGGCTGCCTTGGACACGGCAGCTGCTTGAACGCCACAGCATCCCGGTCACGGCCTGAGCGCTGCACTCTGCCTCTGGATGGCGTGGCTGCAGTTAGGCTGGGACTATCAAGAGTGAGACAGCATCAGCCAGGCTCTGCTGGGGGGGTGGCAGTTCTTAGGCTCAGCTTTGTGCATCGCTCAGCTCACACTTCAGGCTTTGCACAGGGGCTCTCCCCTGCACCGATGGGTGATGCCGCGTTGTCCCCACTGGTGACACACCACCTGTCAGGACTTTCCTGCTTCCTCTCTCAGGCATGTTTACTGAGATGTGCTCTGCAGGGAAAGAAGAGGGAATCTGAATCTTGTCAGTCCTGAAGACAGCTATTTCCGTATTTTTCTGCTGTCAGTCAGTGGAGTGTAACAGATTGATATCCCACTTCCACCACTGGAGATGAGTGCTGAGGCAGCAAGGCTGAGGCAAGCAGGACAAACAGAAGGCAACCTGATCTTCTGGACTAACAAAGCCGGGTGCACATCATCCCCAGGCTTGCACTAACTCGGGTGAAAGCCCAGCCATCTGCTCTGTGGTGCAGCACAGGGCTGTGTGTCCGTGCTGGGTCACCTTTCAGCAGCAGCAGGAACTCCTTGCTAGGCTGCTCCCTCGGATGTCCTCTCACTGGAAAGAGGAAGGAGTGGGAAAGCAAAGCTGATCGTGGGAGCGGGGCGCTTTGTAGGGGAATTACTGCTCACATGGTCGAAGCTGTACCTAATTTCACCCTGCAAGGGTCTCAGCTTGTTGTTGTCGGCAAGTGGCTGTAATCCAGGTATGGGAGTGGCACAGTCACCAGCCAGGAGTTGGGGAACCTCTGTACTGGGTTCCAAGTCATCCCAGGGGCTTTCACAAAGATTGATTTGTTCTAGCTAGACCAGGCAAAATTGTTCATTTGCTAATGCTGGAAGGCAGATGACAGTGTGGCTGCAACCTTTGTTTATCATTGTAGGGTCGATTCGAGTTTCTGGGATCTTTAAAGTTTTGGGGATTTTTTTCTTTTACAAAAAAATAACTTCCAAAAATCCCTCAGCCCCCCATAACAAATAGTCCACAGTGGCCCTGTTAGGCATGCAGAGAACCCAGTGGAGAGTGACACAGATTTTCCAAACACTGGGCTCTGAAAAGGGAAAGCAGAGTAGATGGCAGTTCGTGCATTTGTGTTTCTATCTCTGTTTTTAAAGGGGCCAGTAAAATGTCTGTTCAGGCAACTCTCCTGCCTTTGCCTTCAGCAATCCATGCAGCAATCCTCGTGTGCCTGCTGGGTCATGATCCTGAGTAAGAGTGGAGCATGATGTGCAAGGCAATGCCCAGGGAAGGCTCCCCTCAGCCCAGAGTTGAAGCTGTAAAACAGCTCGGTGGGTGATGAGGGATGTGAGCAGTCAGAGCCAAAAGGGGTGGGCTTTAGGCAAGAGACTTGGCACAAGGCTGTACCACTGACTCACTGACTTTCATTTGCCCCTCACCTGCAGGCCAAGCACTGGAGAAGAAAGTAGTCAAAAGCAAAGTGGGGGAAAAGGTCAGCCTGCCTTGTTGTCATAAGATCTCCAGCTCAGAAAGCCTACACAAGTACCGGGTCTACTGGCAGAAGAACATTACGGACGTGGTGCTGGCCTACTCAGATGGGAGTATGATGCCCCAGCCCAAGCGGTACCAGAACCGGACAGAGATGGACCCCCAGAACCTCACCCTGTGGATCTCCCCCGTGGAGATCCTGGACAATGGCTCTTACCAGTGCATAGTTCAGCGCAACTCCATTGTCGTGTGTGACGAGTCTGTCATCCTCTTTGTGACAGGTAGGTGCATTGCCTCCTGACGCCTGGGGCTCTCCGGTGCCAGCTTCTGGGGGTAAAGGACACTCTTCCGACCTTATTCATCCTGTAGCAGATAGACTTTCATCAGGAAGCCTGGAAGACTGCTGGAAGGTGTGTTAACTGCTTCCATTCCAGCAGCCTCCCTTCTTACCTTTCTGAAGCTACCCCAGGTACAGAAACTTCTTTCCCGCCACCAGCTCAACCTCCTCCCTTTGCTGCCTTCCTCTCGTGAAAGGATCCCTCCTGGGCCCCCCGCCACAGGTACCACAGCTGGTGGGCACCTGAGGCAGCCCCTGCTGTCTTTGGGGCAAAGCAAGACCAAGCCTGTAGTGCCTGGCAAGCATTCAAGCCGAAAGAGGAATGGTGTGGTCGTGGCAGCATCCCAGCCCTGCATCCAACCCCCTGTGGGGCCCAGGCTCTGTGGGGCTGGCTGCACTGCAGCTCCACAGCCTAAGGTTGAATTTATCATGGAGCTTTGAGGCTTTTTACATTAAAGAAACTGAGTTCCTTTGCTCAAAATGAACCTGAATCTTCCCTTAGAGATCACAAAATGTTCCACTGACATTTTCCATTTCCACCGGTGTTTTTGTGGTGGTTGATCTCAAACAAAGACAGAGATACTGGTAAATACCTTTAACAGCAGAGAGAGTTACATGAATCTTCCAGACAAGTCAGTGAAGGAGCATTCCTCATCTGGAAGGAGATTTGGCAACAAAAAAAAAAATACAAGCTCCTGAGGTTTGGCCATTTCCTGCTGGTCTGAGGGCATTGTGGGCATATGTGCAAGGAGACAAATTTAGTGATCTTTCTGGGAACTGGTATGAAAAAAGGGAAGTGTACTGCCAGCACCCTTTTTTAACTGTGAGGGTTGAGGAGTTAACTGCATGAAAAACATAAAACTACGGAACTCTTTTCCTGTCCACAAATACTCCAGTTTCTTTCCAGCCAGAAATCCCCTTGCTGTCTTAACAGGCCAGCTGTAATAATTGTGGTAGACTTCTGCTCCCTTTGGTGAAGTGGGATTGAGTTATGTGGGGATCAGGAAAGGGAAATGCTGGAATCAGGCTGGGATATCTGAAGGGATTTTCCAGGCTGGATGGCAATGTCATATTGCTCAACAGACAGTGGGCCTGGAAGGAAAACTCTGTCTCTCCTTGCAGCCACTGGTCAGCCACGCAGTGTTGAGCAAGTTTCTTTCACTAGTGACCGGTTGCTTGGTATCCTGGACCATGGGCAGCAGAAACCATGGAAGACATGGTGAATGCCCTGTGGGGGAGTCTTTGCTCTGGCCGTGGGAGATGGGGACTGCCGCCCTCGCTGTGGCCTGACAGAATGGTGACCAAATCTCTCCTGCTTCAGCTGACTTCAGCAAGCCCAACATCACGGCAGAAGTGTCCTCTGATTCCTGCGAGTTGACTGAGATGGTGATCACGTGTTCTTCTCATGGAGGCTTCCCCAAGCCCAAGATCTCTGGAGCCCTCAACAACATGTCCGTGGAGTGGAATGCCAGCTGGGTGTCGGAGTCCAGCCTCAGCCCATACAACGTCACTGGAAAACTGGTGCTCAATGTGACCAAAGATGTCAACATCACTTGCTCCGTTGAATACGATGGCTTTGCCAAGTCCACCAGTTTGCTTCTGAGTATGTTTTATTCATGGTTTTTGTAACAAAATCATTTTGTTTAGTCCGCTGAGTTGCGTCTCTGAGAATGCAGTAGATTTTGTGCAAGTGTTCATGCAAGAATCACCCAATGATCCCGCCTGTGAACTACACACCAAAATATTTTAAAGGCTGGAAGATAGCCGGGGTGGGAAGGGAGAGTTACAACAGTGACTGACAAGCAGAGGCAGCTCTGTCCTCCTGCTGCTCTACTGCAGCTGGGCTGAGAGCTGAACTGGATCCTGCTGTGATCTGGTAATGTCACACTTGGTGGCCCCCACAGGCTGGGGCTGCCACCGTCCAGTGCCCCTCCGTACCAGCAAGGTCTCGCTGCCAGCTGTGTGACACAGACCTGGTATTTGAATGGACTTGAGAAACACATGTGCTTTAAAAGCCACAGGCTGCACTTCAAAAGAATTTCCTCATTTAACAAGCATGTTTGTCCCTGCTTCAGTGAAAGAAACTGTCAGCTGGGGTCTAGACAAAATTCTGCTTTCAAATGTAACATAGGGTTAACTCATACGAAAAGAATTCCATCACTGAGCATGGCTTAGAAGTGATGGCATAATAGATAAGTCTGTGCTTTGAAAAGCTTGGGGCACAAGTGGAAACAGCATGAGGGAAGGCAGCACACTACATTCCAGATGTTTTGCAGTAGAAGGGGATTTGCAAGAAAATTAGTAAAAACCAAAAGGGTTTTTTTTAACGTTGTTACCAAAAAAGTATTCTGAAATGTCTCTGGGTCTGATGTTTTTACTGTAGAGATAAGGGCACCTTCAAGGGAAGACAGAGAAGCAGTATTTTTCCTAGGGAATTGTACCTTATTCATCAAGGTAGCTTATTCATCTATCTCACTAAAATCAAAGGGGCTTGTGGGGAGAGGTGCCATTCAGCTTCAGAACAAATGCCAGGAACTAGTGCTTTATGAATATTTGCTATTGCTGGATGTAGAGCATAATGTCCCTAATGAAGGGAGAATAAGGCTCACTACACAGAAAAAGAGAGCAACAACAAAAAAAAAGCAGTAATCAGAGGAGGGTGCAGTCAACAGTGACAGCCACAGCAGTCACAACCCCCCCACTTTTTGACTTTTAGGATGTGGAACCACTCCTATTTTGGTATGGTGTAAATGGTCCTCCAAACAAACTTTTCGTGAACAGTGATTTTCAGACAGAATAGAGCCTCTGGTAAATGTAGAAGGCAACCCCTACAGTGTGAGGGAACAGGAGATCAGGCTAATTAATGTCTTAGGAGTGGAGTGATGCTTACCTGTGCCAGATGCAGATGATGGAAGAACTCAAGGTCTGTGCACATAGGTCTGGAGACCTATGGGCATGCAGCAAGTCCTGTCCTGTACAAGAATGGCCCAGTATCTACTCCAAAATCCCAGTGGTAGAATGGGATTTCCCACCATCTCCAATGGGGAAAAGCCAAAGGCTCCAGACCCACTGAAACTGAACTCTGCCACAGCACTCTGTTCCTGCCATGCAGAAAAAAGTCTGTTCTAGGCTGTTTAATGCATCATTCTCCTTCATCTGTGACTCCAAAGGGAAAAAAATTAGGCATAAATCTGATTAAAACAGTAAGGAAAACTGCAGAGTACCTCTGAGAACAGAAGCTTTCCAGCTGCGGACTCAGAGTTTTCCACCAAGCCTAGCTCATTTCCCTAAAACAGCTTATGTGTTTTTAAATATAAACAGCTTATGTGTTTTTAAATATTTCCTGTCACAGCCCTGTTCTGGACAAAGACCCAGCTTTTTACATCCTGTGGATGTGCTAAAAATTTCAGCCCATAGCAAATGTGGGTGGATGGAAAAAATTTAGGTGCCAGCCTTGTTTGCTTGTTTATTGAGTAGGTCCATTTTCAGGCCGAGTATCTGAGTTAGAATTTGGTCAGAACCACCAAAATGGATGTACCTGCTCTTACCTGAAAATGCCAGTGTCCTGTTGGGCCCTTTATTTATGTTTTATTTCTCCTGTCTCAGGAAAAACAAACAACTGCGTTGTTCCTCCTGTGCCTCCACCTTATAATGTCATTACTGCTTCAATTATCATCGTTACCACCTTCATTCTGGCTATCACCCTGGCAGCAAGATACCTCCCAAGGCATGGTAAGTGCAGCTTCTTCTTCAAGGAAGTGTCTCTTAGTGCTGATGGAGTTTCTGTGTAGGATACACATTTATAGAAACTTTACTGTCACATGTCACACTAGGTATTTCTGTACTCTCTTCTCATTTTTCTCATTTCTTTTTTTTTTTTTTTTTTTTTTTTTCCCTTTCAGCATCCACTGTCACAAAATCTAAGTCTAGCTCACGGTTTTCCTACATTTTGTGTGCAGGCAGCACTAGAGTTCAGGTCTGAGAGTGAAGAGGTGACAGGAAGTTTTGACAGCAGATCAAAATATTTCCAAAATCAGGGGTAACGAAGAGGTTCACAAAGGTTCGTTTTTATGTATTAAGATGCTTTAAGAAGCTTTAAAATGCAAAGAATCTTGATGATCATGATAGATACGGCTGAGCACTGAGAGTTTCAAAATTGGATCTCTCTCCACACCCTACTTAATCCCTCAGAAAGTCACTGAGCCAAAGTAACAAAAATACCTCGTGTTAGGGCCACAGGAAGGACTTCAGCATAGCAGTGTCCTACTTTTATGAGAACACCAACCAGGAGAGTTAGATTTGTATTCTTTGTATGGCCAAAAGTGGCACAGGTAAAGTGTCTGGTCCCATCCTATGAAGTCTTCAGTAACTCCAGACAAGTCTCCAAGAGTTTTTCAATAGCAAAGGGGACCTCAGATATCTCGGGGCTAGCTGGCAGCGGAGTAACTTTTTTTTTTTTTCCCTTCAAAAAAATCTCATCTGTTAGCTGTTGCTCCTAATCATGTCTAAGGTGACCTTGCCAGAAAGTCCCTGAAGATGTGGGCAGACATTTAATAGATTTATCAAGGCAGGTAGGATTGAAAGTCAACAGCAGTAGGTGCCTTATCCACAGCCTGTGAGCAGCTTTGCAGAGCAGTCCTGGAGAACGGCAGCAGGCCTTGCAAACACACGAGGATAAATAACACCCAGCTGAGTTCTGTCAGGTCACTGGGGAAGCCACGTCTGGGGACCAGAATCCCACACTGAGGGCTCTATGCTCAGGCCACTTACACCATCTGGCCACGGTGACCACTGGAAAAGGTCATTTTTTGGGCAGCAAGGACTCAGCCCACTTACAGACATGTGTAAGTTTGTCATGCTTGTGTCTTCTGATACCTCTACTTCAACTTCAGACAAGTTCACTCCCAAGTCAGAGGTGTGGAGGTCTCATTACTCTTTTTCTCTTCCCCCCCTCATCAACCACATCCCTTCAAAAAACAATGTGACCATTGAGTCAAGCCGGGCTAATTTCCTTTTAGTGTTTTATCACAAAGAAAGGAAGCTTCTGGAAGGCAGTGATTCTTGGTCACCTCGTGCACACCTCGTCATTTTCCACCCCTGTGCCCTTATGACACCAGTGCCAGTTCTTCTCCCCTGCTGTTCCCTGGGGCTGTGTCAACAGGAAAGCAACAAGCAGGCTGAAACCAAGAAAATCACAGTTGATCACAGCCTGTGCTGTTAGCTGCATGTATAATGAACTTCTAATTATAGGAGAAAATGAACTGGAATCGGAAGATTTGGCTCTCAACAAATATAGGCTGGAAATTAAAAGGTTCCTTACCATTAAATTAACGAGATCCTGGAGCACTCTGAGATAGCCTTTTATATAGGAACTGAATTGCTTTTAAAGCAAATGTAAAAAGCATACCCATGTGGTAGAATGCAATCACCTGCAAACAGCATGGCACACGGCTGCATTAACTGGAATTTCCCTTTTAGTCCCACTTCCATAATATGCACAGGGAGTAGATTTGCTGAGTCAGATGGTGCCATTTCGTTCAGCCACTTTCTAGACCAGGCATGGAAGAAACTGTAAGACAAACTGCAAGAAGTGTAAGAAACTGAAGCCAGAGCTTCCATCCAACTTTCCAGTTTGTGTAGTTGTCCCATTTCAGTGCTGCTGTGCGTAGCCACCTGTCTGGGAAGGGATTTATCTGCCCTAAGAGTGCGTCCTGCCGGTGCTGCTGCAGGTCACCTTTCAAGAGTTCTCATGGGAGCTCAGAATAGGTCTGAGAGTACCTCTGTTGTTCTGGGCTACGGAAAGCTGAGTCAGGAGTTGCTAAGCGTGGTTTCTGAGCTCGAAAAGCCATGCTTCAAAGAGCTGAAGTGTGGGAGGGAAGAATAGAAAGGCAGAGCAAAACAAAACGGAAGTAAGAGTTCTCAGATGCGTGATTGTTGTGGTGGCCAAAACAATCAGGTGCTTTGTTGAGGTTCACAGCCGCCTACTCTGAGGAGCTCACAGCCTATTTTGCAGTAATTTAAGAATGAAAACACAAAGCACCAAGATTAGAGGTCACTTAAAGAATAGGTTAGGATTCATGTTGCATAATTTGTGCGAGCACAATTGCACAAGATTCAACTTGAACTACTAAAATTCAGTCATAGACGGTGAGATATTAAAGGGATCTGCTTAATCTGAGTTCCTCTTAAAGCACTGAAAGATTTGTTGGTTTTAACACCGGCATTCTTTCACTTGGTAGGTAAACTGCATTTAGTGGCATGTAACTTCCGTCATTATTTCCCTTCTGCCCTTATCTCAGCCTGTAGCAACCTGGTTTTGTGCCAGGCTGAGGTTCTAGCCCTGTGCTAAGGAGAACTGTTTTATCCGTGTGACACTATATAGATAATATTTATTTGTAACAGAGCGTTCTATCAGATCAGATCAGACCATGACCATATTCATATGCTAACGAGGGATCTTCTTTTTCAGTTTGTTCTCGCTGTTGTAAGCGCCAGGATTCGGTGGAGGAGGGCGTGAAGGACTGCACGAAGGCCCCCGTGAGCGATAAAGGGACAGCTGAAACATCATCTGTATGACCAGATAGCGTTTGCAGGTAGTTTTCTTCACTCCTCTCTTGGCAAAACAGCTTCTCAAATACTATTAGATGCTCGTGCAGTGTTAGCTCAAAACACCACAGCTATCAGGACCTGCTGTGACATCCCCTGCCATTGCCCCAGTGCTCATTTTACGGGCTTTCCAACTAAACACTGGGCGGTCTTTTAGTGCCTGTCCTGTTGGAGTCATTTGTAAGTGACTCATCCCTACCTCAGGTGCCACTTGTGGCTTCACCCCCTAGAGGTTCTGACTGATTCCCTGTGTGCCCGATCTGATGCCTCAACATGGGAACATCACTGATGATAGAAATTAAGGATTGACCAAATGGTAGTAATGGAAGGGGGAATAAAAGAACAGCTCCAGCTTTCCCAGTATGATTAGTCACGCCAGTCCACTTCTGAGATGCCTCCATTCCCTTCAGCAGCTGGAGGAATGGAGAAGGAAAAGTTTCCTCGCCTCAAACTTGCCCAGAAAACACTCATATTACTAAAAGGAGTTACTTTCAATAATGGGGTGTTAGAAAAGATGGGCTGGCAAAGTCTGGCTTGCCAAGGTTTTATGATTACAAAGGATTATATTTGCTTTGGCTTGAAAGCTCAGCAGTTTTCAGGGCTGTGTCCTCCAAAAAGACACTTAGGTAAGGAGACTTAAGGGAAGATTATCAGCTAACTGTTCTTACTGACATCGTTATCCAGGTGGCTGCATTTCCTGCTCTCACTGCAGCACGTGGAATTGCCAGGGTAATGCCGTAGAGCAACAGCTGTGGGGTCCTAGAAGTCACGACTTTGTCACACTGTGCACTGCAGAAATCTAAACGTTTAATAGTTTTGAGATGGAAAGGAGGGGAAACTCTCATTCAGGCTACTCGTCTCATTTCCAAACCTGACCACCCACTCAGGTTTTCCTCAGGGGAAGGCCCTGTCTGGAACAGATGCTAGAATTTTGCTAGCATGAATTTTGGGGAGTTTTGTGATGGGAGTGGCAGGAGTTCACCTACAGAGTAAACCCATTCTCTTTTGTTATAAAAGTTCGCCAGGATTTTCCTGTAGGTGGCTGGTGTTTCCCAGCGCCTGGGCCAGCTGCTCGGTGTGGACTGGGATGGGAGCTGTGCTTCCTTAGTGGCCGACTGCCATCTCGTGATGCGCTGAGCCATGCCCTGCTGCTGCTTAAACAGGGAAGCACTTTCGTTAGTCATCCTCACTCCGTTCCCTCCGTTCCCAAGGTTTCTGCAGGAAGCGCTGGGCCGGGCTGCAGCTCACCGACTGCGCTGCCCGCTCAGAACAGCTCCGAGTTTGGGGAACAAGAGCCCTCTTGTGGAGAGCTCTCGCAGGTGATACCTGATTGTCGGCTCTGCGGCATTTATGTGGTACATTTAAAGTGGGAAAAACAAAAAATCAGTGAAATCTTTTCCTTGAGTCCCTCAGGTTCCTCACGCTGTGCACCCGCACCGCAGACTCCGCTGTTCCTTGTACAGCAATGCTTACTGCAATGGACCCTTTGGCTCTCTGCAAGGGGGGTCAGCAGGAGAAAACTCTGCTCACCACGGCTGACAACACAACCTCGTGAATGAATGAACGAGTGCAAACCCCCACCCACGCCACAGAAGCTGTGGGGTGGCCTTGTTACATTGGGGTCGCTGGGATTCCAACTGGGAGGACCCTCCGTGTTCCTGCAGCGGGGCAGAAGAATGCCATCAGTGGCATACCAGGTCAAGACTTCAGGAACCTCTGGCTTGAGGCTGCCTCTCTGAGAATCAGGGGCCTGCAGAGAGCCCTAGCAGGGAGCCCATGCCCACCTACCCCTTCAGTAACACGGAGCTGCCCCTTGGGAGACCCCAGATCCCAACACACAATCTCGTCAGTTTGTGCCTCCATGTTGCGACTGGGAACAGCTAAAACTTCTTTTATATTCAGCCTCACACAAGTATCTGTTCTTCATGCTAGAGGACTTTGGACTTGAACTTGACCAGATACACGTCCCTTCTCCCCTAAAGAGGCAATAATGGACACATTTTTCATGAAAAAACCCACCTTGGAAGTGAGTCTATATGCCTCATGCTTATTTGCAGCGCTGCGAGACTTTTTAGGGAACGATACACACGGAGAGCACTCCTAAGAGCTGATTAATATTGCTTATCTACAGCAGTGGCACAAGTTCTCATAACCTTTCTCTCCTGAAAGGACAGCCTTGCCAACGCAGGCGCTGAGGTACAGCTCCTCTGTTCAGCTGCTGTGTGAGGGCACACGGCCAAGCTTTCACGGGCATTCCTTCCCGCCCACACCTGTAAAGCCCCACTGGAACTTGTGTGACAGTCAGAGGTTATCTCGTGTGTATCTGCTGTAATCAAATGTAGCTCGGGGCCTTGCTTCATAAACACGGGTCTGCTTCTGTGTGTACATCTGCCATGGGATACTTGTTAGGGAAAGCTCTGCAGATTTTTGGGAGTCTCTCACAGCAACGTAAGGATATTTACTTTGCACTGAACGTTGCTGCTTTCTGCCAGTGTTCTCTCTACCCAGCCAGGACAAGAAGGAATTTCCCTACAGGATGCTAACATTGGACAGGACTCATCTGATCTGGGTGACATTCTTGCCTACTGTGTAGGAAAAAATGGTTTCTCATTTTTAGGGGAAAGGAGGAAAATGCCCCAACCCCCAACAAGCTTCCTAAGCAACTCTGCATACTGACCTAGCTCAGCCCTGCCCTGAGTTTGACTGGTATGTTTTCCCTTTTGCTCTGCAAGCTGTACCCATTCCCTCACTGTTCTATCCACGTTATCAGGGCAAACCCAAGTCTGAAAGCACGATGCCGTCCTCTTTGTGGGATGTGTTGTTACTTGAGCTGCTTATCTTCCTAGGACACAACAAAGACATATTCCATCCATTTCACTTTTTTTCTAGTTGGTACGTATTGAGAAACTGCTGGAGAAAATAGGAGGATTAAAAGTGGTTTATAGAATATTGAGCTCTGAGATTAAGTAAAAAATAAGACACTGCTCTCTTTCTGCTCCTGCAGAGTCATGCTGTGCCATCACCTTTTTACTGCTTTCCCATTGTACCAAGTGTAATGGGAACTTCAGAACATTCTTACAGAGGAGTTTTTGATAGAGAAAAGGAGGTAAGCCGGGGAATAAGGAAACAATTGCACTTGGGTGTTCTGGTTGCAAACAGAACACAAGCAACAGAAATCAGGGTGTTTCCAAAAGGCAGCCTGACCCTACTGCAGGATTTGGTGCATGAGTGATGTCTCACACTTTTCAAGTTTCCTGTTCTTTCAGCCTCTGCTTGCTCCTTCCAGCACAAACCACCAGCTTCTTGCAGGCTGACCACCCTCTTTTGGCTTTCACTTCCAAATTTGCTCATTTCTAACACTGTCCTTTCTTACAACCACACTGCAATTCCACCTTGCCAGCCACACCACAGCCCTGCCAGTTGTACCAGCATGTTTTCCCTCTCACTATCCCGTGCTCTGCTTCTGCTCCTGACCAGCAGCTGCGCAGCCTCACAGGGAAGAGTTTGTCTTTTGCACCGTGCCAAACCTTTCTACATCACCACAGACTCCAGTAACACTTTCAATAACTAAAGGAAACCAAAAATTTCACTGACAAATACATCTAGCATCAGGTTATTTTTATATGCTTGATAGGCGGATTATTTGGTTAGTTTTTCATTAAGCACTAATATTCTGGATCAGGTTTTCTATTGCCTTATGCTGTATTCAGTGAATTGCACACAAATGGTTTCTGTGAGACCTTCTCAGCTTTGTATCTGTGTCATTGTAGCAGATGAGCTGCTCTGTTTACCATGGGTGTTTTGTATATAACCTTTTTTTTCCTGGGGTTCCTCCTTTAATTATAAATGGTAAAGTCGGTTTCCTTTCCTTAGTAATAAAAGATGTCTGTCTGTATGCTGGAGAGTGGTAGAACCTCTCAGTTATTCATTTATAGCCACCATTTCACAGCATCCAGGTAGGTGATGCAGCTGTTGACAAAGCTGTACCAGGTACAGCTGGCATCAAGCCACAGCTCTGTTTGGTGTGCCTTGGACAGCAATGACAAAATGACACTCAGGTAACCCAGCCTGTGACTTCCACACACCCCACACCATCTGTCAGTTTGCCAGGGGTTCGCTGAGCAGTGTAGCCACAGACCGTCCTTCTCCCTCCAAAGAGAGGCTCTCTGCAAAAGCAAAACCCAGTGTAAGGTGATGTCACTGTACCCCTGCTACCTGGGTTACCTACTCTGAAAGTGGAGGGTTGATCACTTCAGTGCTGCGCTTCTGCTGGGGGTGGAGGGAGTGGGGATGTGAAGAATCCCTTACAGGTGTACGTAAAAGATAAACCCTGAACCAATTCTTCACTCCCCATTTGGGAGACTAAGAAGTAAGGAAGTGCAGGGAACTAAATTCAGCAGGAAACTGAGAAACAAATGGTTGCTAATCTTGAGTGTAGCTGGAAGTCCCTGCTTCCCCTGGCTAACAAGCAGTATAAGAACATGTAGCAGCCCTCCCTTACACAGAGAAAAAATCCACACAACTGCTACACCGTGGCTCTGCCTTCCCTCCCATGGAATAACATCCCTGCATCAATGGTCAGGCACAGGAAAATTAGTATTCTTTAGGCATCACATCAAATACCACCAAATAGGAACAGAGACAGAGCAATGACACAGCTAAATGTCATCAGAGCTGCTGTACAGATAAGAGTGTGGGATACTGGGTGGGGATGTAATAGCAAAGAGAAAGAAGATAGAGAAGAAGAAGATAAGACATTGCTGTGTAAGCACAGTGGCAAAAATGTGACTTAGAAAGGCCTATTTTCTTTTTTGGGGGGGCAAAGGACAACACCATTACTGTCACCAACACATGCAGAGCTTAAAAGAGGAAGAGGGAAAGATATATCCACACCTCTGCTTATTCAGAGCCTTCACTTATAAAGAAAAGGAAAATCAGAGCTGGTTGATGACAACCCTGAAGGACACACATTTCTTCAATGGAAAAAGAGCCACACTCGGGTGTTTAAAAAATTCAATACTCATTTCAGAAGTCAGGAAACACAACACCTTCTTGAAAGCAAACTGTGCCAAAAATCTGCTTTGGGTGTGTGGAATATGCTCTGTGGGATCAACTGTTCATATTTCAATCAACAGTAATTATCTGGAAAAGCATTCAGCCAGAACAGATTCTTTTCTTATGAGAAGAACACCCGAAAATCCTGCCTGGATGTAATTCCTTTTAGCAGGAGAAAAATTTCCAACAAAGAAAGGGAACAAGAATTCTGACCTCGTGCTCTGAGTGAATGGTCATGGGCCACCTCACCCTTCTGAGTGCGAACCATTAACGCCAGCACTACCCACAGGTAACAACTCTGACTTAACAGCTGATCTCCGGAACAAAATAATAGAGCTGGCACTCTCCTGGCTCTTGCCTTTGTTACTGCCTGGGTAGAGGAATGTCTGGCAGGATCTTAAAAGTTCTTCTCATGGAATATCACTCAAGGATGCTTCTCTGGTACCAACACTGTGCTAACATAAAGTACCTGCTGTACTGACATAAAGAGCTTATGGACACAGTCACCACTGCTAGATGGCTTTATTGAGTGTCTTGAACCACATTTCCCCCAAAGCTGATCCCCGAATTTCCAACTTTCAAATGAAATTAGAGGCCTTTTTATTGTTAAAACTGCCCACAATGCCAAGTCTTCCACCATCACCACCAGATATAAGTCATGTTTTCTGTGGCCCACTCAGACTTCCATCGAGGAACCCAAAACATGTCTTTTTCAGAGTATTTCCATATAATTCCCAGCTCCTCCATCCTTCCTCCACATTGACTGCAAAATACCCCAGGTACTGTAGGAACCAATTAAGAAGCCACTGTCAGCAAGTTCTTCAGACACTGTCTGAAGAGCAGCTTTCACCAGGGCATAATTAACTTTTGGAATCAGGGCACCTTTAGCACACAAACCATTCATAGGCTCCTTTACCTTGAGTATTTCTACATTGCTGGTGGTTTGGACATTTTCAGCAGTGAAATGGGTTGTAGATGAGGCTCTGGAGCCCTCACTCCCTGCCAGACCTAGATGACACTTCCTGGTCTGTAAAGTCTGTATTTCCACCTTCTCAGGTGGAACAGGTTTGGCCATTCCAAGCTCTTTGTGCAGTGAATACCCATCCCTGAACAACGTTTTCAGCAAAACACTTTTTCACAGGACACAACTGCGTTCACAGACAACTTCCATGATCCCTTCACTGAAGGCTTTTACAAGCAGGATCAAAATGCTTTGTAGCTTCTTACAACAGAGATCTGGGGAAGACTCAGTAGCTCTTCAGTTCTCTTGCTCTCTCCGTCTCTGGTCTTCCCTGGGCATTGTTTTCTGTTTGGCTTAACACTTCAGTCACACCGAGCCTGGATTGCCTAAGGAGAGGAAAGAGAGTGCAAAAGCAATTTTATGGCTATATCCTCCTGACAGAGACATGACTGCAGAATCCCAGCTCTTGAAAATTTCTTCTGGAACTAGTGAGTTTCAGTAATTCACATGACCGGTGTCATGGCCTTTCTTCCGCCAAGCCTCCAGCTATCCTCCTTCTTTCATCTCTTTAATGGGGGTGGAAAGAAAGCAGCAGTGAAGGAAAGACTGGGAAGGCTAAATCAGCAGTTCTCAAACTGGTACGTGAACACCACCCACAGCCAAGAGAAGAACTGAGGTTTAGAAAGCCTAGCGTGCCGTGGTTTCTGTAAATGTTTGAACGCACAGACCCAGACACCCTCCTAGTCCACGAGTGGAAGGGGCAGAGCAGTTCCTCACCACTCTGCCAGCTTCTGTTCGTACAGCTCCCTGCGCTCACGATTCCTCTTGTCCTGCAAGGTCTCACCAGCCAGGCCATACATTGCCATTAGGAGGCCTCCTGCAGGGATCCTGGAGGAGGAAGCAGAGAAGTCGTCAGTCACCCAGGGGACACAGAACAGCAATGACTTACTGGCATCAGCAAAAGGAGCATGCAGGGGCCCGATGCTGCATGAGGGCAGCATCATGTTCCCCAGCGCTCACATCACACCACAGACTAAAGGTACTCCTCTTCTACTGTCACAGCCTCTCTTCAGTTGGGACTCACCAGAGCCCCTGTGATAACATATTTTGAATTTACTCATTGACAGGCACGCACAGGACAAAGGGGTGAAAGGATTTATGGTGCCTAATGAAGACCCCATAGAACACCTAACATGTATTTCAGACAGTGACACCCCTGCTCAGCTTCCATCCAGCTCTGGAAGAACTTGTGTTTTCACTGGTAAAGCTCCCTGGGCTGCTTCCAGGCATGCCCACAGCTGACACCATCCTGATAGTGCCAAGCAGCACAAATAAAGCTCATTCTCTTGTTCAGGTAGGATCCCCAGATTCACCTGTGAGGATATTTACAGGTCAGCACTTTGAGAAGAAATCCCAGCCCTGCTTGAAAGGTCAGATTTCTCCTGAGTTAGAGGTCATGGTCCTGAAGGACAGAGCCTCTGAGAGGGAACCATGGGTTCCTCCATGCCCCTGGGAGCTTTAGGAGAGTCATGACTGCAAGACACACACAAAGACGTGTCACCTTACAGCCCAGCCATGCAGCTCCTCCCTCAGTGTTTCCTAATGGCTGCTGCTCCCCATCTCAGCTTTGGTGGAGCCTATGTTGTTCCCTCGAATAAGCAAACAGCAGCAAGTAAGATGCTGTGCTGAAAGCACTGAGCTCTCGCTACTGAGAGAGCAGAACAACAAATCAAAAAACAAAGAAGAAAAGAAAAACAGTTTAAAAGTCAGAAGAAAAGTGATCATCATGAGGTCCCAAGAGAGATCCAGAAAATCCCTCAAGGCAGGAGAGGAAGGGAAGCTCCTGTAGCCCCACCAATGATTCCAGGCTCGGTGTGTGCAGCAGACACAACTCACCCAAACGCTGTTCCGAACACGATGCCGCCCGCCAGGCCCTGCAGGCCCAAGTGCATTCTGAACAGGGCTCCTGTGAGGGCTAAAAAAGAACAAAAACACTGAAACCAGAACAGCCCCCCCACAGCCATCTCACACCAACAGAGGGAGTTGCTTTGCTGCATTTCTCTTCTCCGTGAGCTGACATCTGCTTTTAACAGCACAGAGAATAAGTGCCATGGCCAGTGGGACGGAACCTCACCACACAGTCACCACGGTCTCTGCACTGAAACGTTGCACAAAGTTCCTTCTGCTTCAGAAAAACTGCCAAAGTTTTTCCTGTATCATAGAATTATCTGCAAAAGTAAAACCAAGCTCTCTCTAGGCTGGAGCATGATCTCCCTGCCCCTTTTTTTCTGTTCAGCAACAGCTAATAATAGTAGCTGCCATGTAAGGCAGAAAAGATCAGTAAAAACTGTATCCAACTGCAAGGGCAATAAAGCCTGTAAAACTGAACAAGCTGATCACTTACCCACAGCCCTGCTGCCAAAAGTGGGCATGCAAAACTTAGCATGAAAAGGGCAGCCTAAAAACAGTGCGCTGAATTGTTACCAAGAGTGGAAATAAAAAATGCTTCCCTTGTTAAGTAGGTGCTTACGAGAGCAGGTTATGCACCAAGTGTTGGCTTTACCCCACACAAGCATTTTTCACCCAAGATGCTCCAGCAAGTATTATCTTGAGGATGAACTGATAACCACAAAACTCCCCAATGGTTTCAGCAGTGCATCAGTATCTCTGTTACAAATAAAGGCATGCAGCAGGCAAACAACAGAGCAAAGCCAGTGCAACAAGAAGCAAAACCCAAAAGCACAGAAGCTGCTCAAGCCCAAGGGATGTGGATACCTGCTTATGCTTTTCTGCTACGGCCCTTGCTTGCAAACAGAAGCACACAAGGTTACAGCACTCTTACCTCCTGCTGCAGCAAAATTGCTGATGGTGGTTTTATCGCGGTACGCAGACAGGCCCGTGCTCACCACGCTGCAAAGGTAAGGCACAGAAGTCAGCAGCTGCACATGGAGAAAGAGAGGCGGCAAAACACAGTCCGAAATAAAGTTGGATTTCATTAAGCCAGCCCTCAGGTTGCCTCTAACTGCCTGGCTGCCCATCTGTTCAGAGCACACACGTGCCAGCCATGACTTTTGTGACTTTACTGCGGGCAGCTGCACAGACACAGGCCAGGGAATATCAGAGTTCCTGAACCGGATCTGGGGTATTCTTTCTTTTTCTTTTTTTTTTTAATCAAAGGTTTTTTTCCCCATCATATAAAATCATAGAATCAGAATGATTTAGGTTGAAAGTGGTGTTAATGATCACCCAGTTCCAAGCTCGCACTGCGGGCAGAGGCACCTTCCACTGGACCAGGTTGCTCAGAGCTCCATTCAGCCTGGCCTTGAACACCTCCAGGGATAGGGCATCCACAGCTTCTCTGAACTACCTGTTCTAGTGCCTAGGAACATGTAATACAGTCAAGGATAAAACAATCTGAGCAGTGAAAAGGTCCTGTCAGTCAGTCAGTCCTGAGGTAGGACCTTCACCACAGAAGCTGATCCATGTGTCAGTAAAATCTTGCCTTACAAACCGTCCCCACCACAACACCTAAGTCACACTCATGACATCAGCAGGGTCACCTACTCTTGTGGCATCAGATTTCTCTCTGGGTAGGTAAACCAACTCCTCCAAAAACATCAGCTAAGCCCTAGAACATCCTCTGTTCTCAGTTCAGGAGCCACATCATCCCCAGCACTTCAGGGAGGCTCCTGCATGACATCAACAAGCCAACAGCAATCGTCCTCTCCTTCCCAACTCAGCTAAACTGAAACAATTAGGGGTTTAATTGTGAAACTTGAAGTTTTCACAACTGCAAGACAAAACCTTCACCTTGGGCTTTACTGAAACAATGCTGAGCAACATATTCGTTCTGAACATCTTCATTCAGAACCTTTTCCAAAGGGCTGGTGAAAAAGGGGCTGATCTGACTGCAGGGGAGACACCTGGTGGAAGATGACGAAGTTACAGCTCAAATCCAAAGAAATCTAGGAAAACCCGAAGAAATCAAAAGTTCCAGGAGAGAAAGCAAACAGCACGCTAAGCCTAAAAACAGATACCAAACTAAAAGGTGCCAAAGAAACTGAGGGAGAATGAGGAAGAAATTCAGAAAGAAACAAAACAATTAGGGAGACAGAAACATAAAATAATGCCAGTCAATACCATGGGATTTTAAAAGCAGAAGGAGAACTTTTATAGAACATACCTGCAATGTCAATGCAGGTTTAGGACAACACATAAATTTACTAGTTTGAACAGGAAAGGAGATATTTCTAGTTTAAAAGGGCTTAGCTCAGAAGACCACGCTTAGTTGGATGTTCTATCGCCAGAAATGCACTGAAACACCCAAGGAAGAAAATCAGGGAAGCAGAGCACTATCTCTGCATTGGTTTTGTGTGTGTAGGAAAAATCTAAAGGCCTAAAGAGGTCCATAGACCTGGTAGGTCTCATATTCAGCAACTGCTCAAGAACAAGACAATCCCCTGCAAGTGTCTGAGGACAAGAACAAAGAATTGTGAGCAATACCAGCATACATAAACTATGAGTAGTGCGTAACACCAGTGTATAGAAACTGAGAGTAATGAGACATAGCAGAAAGGACAAATATCAGTGTGGGTTAGAAAGCACTTCCAGAAACTGCCAACACACTTTAACACTCCCTCAGAGAAAAAAGCACAAGAAGAGATGGAAGCAAAAGCAGAAGGAAGCTGTCAAGAAAGGAAAGAAGAGTGTTCAAGTCAGTAACAGCAGGGATCAGATGTATGAACAGGGCTTTTCCACGTTTAGGGTTTGTGTTGGTTCATTAGCAGATGTGAATTCTGAGGCAATTCTAAAAGGTTAAACCTTCTTCATGCTCACGCCTGATCAACCAGACTCATGTTAAGGCAACACCGGGAGCCTCAATCAATCACCAGAGCTGTGAGCACTGCTGGCACAGAAAGCTCTTGGCCACTGGTGCCGAAGGGCAAGCACTTGCTCAGGGCAGCTCTGCCCCCACTGCCATGGGGAAGCACTCACTTGAATATCGTGGCGAAAGCCGTGACCCTCCAGCTCCAGCGCCAGCCGTAGCGGATGAAACTCCGGAGACCAGCACGGTGTGCAGATTGCTGAGGGGACAGAGAGGACACGTCACAGGTCACAGCCCCCTCCTCCTGCCAGCACCACCAGCCCGCTGCCAGCCAGGGCACGGGAATGATGTCCCTTGGGACCGATACCCCAACTCCGAGGGACCGAGTCAGCGACCTCCAGAGGAAAAGCTGCTCCCAGCTACCAACAGCAAAACCGAGAATCGACTCCAGTTTGGAATGTCAACTGGTCTTTCTAATCCTGCTGCTGAAAGACATCTGGGTGGACTGGGAGGGCTTTTTGAGGACAGTACAGGAAAGCAGCAGAGGAGAAGGGGCAAAAACTAGAAACTACTTCATTATTATGAGTTTGTAAGTATTAATAAATAATAACCATCAATAAATAATAGTAAGTAAATAATAACCATCTACATTAAATGTTAAGATACCATCAAGCTCTGCAGTTTAACACTGGCACTTAAAAGTTTGAAAATAAGAGGGTTTTTAAAATATGTGGTAAACAGAAGCATCAGAAAAATTAAAAATGTTGCAGTTAATACCACGAAAGTAAATAAATTTTCTCTTCCAGTGCTTGTGGTGTAGGTGCTTAGCCTGGGTTCAGATATACCAGAGAGTCACCAGAGTGAAGCCAGGCAGTGGTAATTTGCAGATCACTACATCAGGGGCCACATCTAATTGTAAGTGATGCAAAATTTACATCAAGCAGATTTTTAAAGGGGTTTTTCTTCCTCATAATCCAGGTAACCAACACTTTAATTGAATAACAAACACCTAGAAGTTCAAATACATCTATAAAGTGTCACAAATGTTCTTTGTTGCGCTGTTGTTCTAAAAGAATTTTAAATGGTCTTAAAATGACTCACATTAATAAGACAAGAGTACAATCCCAGTTTGATACTGTGACGTCTCCTGTCAGCACACTAAAATTTAAAAGCAGAACGCCTTTTCGAGGCACATTAATCAGCCATTTAACAGAACGGTGAACGTCGCTACCAACTTTCCCTGTAACGAAGGACACTTTTTTCAAGCTAACCGCGTGCAATTTGGGTAACGGGGAGCCGCTCACTCCCGCAGCAGCTCACCGGGCGGGCTGCACGCATTTACACACTCCCAGCGAACTTTTTGCCACCAGGTACCAGAATCGGGCGCGCACACACGCGTCCCGCAAACACGAGGCCATCCGGCCTCCTGCGGACACCGGTGTCACCCCAAACCGCGGCGCCAAGGGCAACTTCCACAGCCGGCGCCTTCCCGAGGCCGGGGCCTCCCGGGGACACCGCGGGCGATGCCCAGCGCTCCCCCCGTGCATCCCCCGGCACCGCGGGGCTCCCGGGGCCCGTACCACGGCATCGGCGCGGTTCTGGAAGAGCTCGCCGTGGCTGCGCTCGATGAAGGCCTTGCGGGCGCTGACGAAGGCGGGCAGGCCCCCGTACAGCCAGCCCACCACGCCCGCCGTGAACGCCGCCTTGGCGATGTTCACCGTCTCCTCCGGGTACTGCTGCCGCTCGCTGCAAGAGAAGGGCAGCGATGGGCGCGGGCTCGGCCGGGGGAGCCACGGCGGGATCGCCACGACCCGGCCCAGCAGAGCCCCGCCCGGCCCATCCCATCCCGTCCCGTCCCACCCCAGCCCGGCCCGGCGCTCACTCTCGCCGCCAGAGCTCGCTGAGCCGCTCCCAGCCCGTCTGCGGCAGCGGCGCGGGGCGGCCGAACCCCGCCGGA
>VXAZ01003712.1:680331-712484 GCA_013399875.1 Gymnorhina tibicen | reverse complement strand
CCGCTCGGAACCGCTCGGCTCGTCCCGGCACGGCTCGTCTCGGCTCGGAATCGCTCGGCACCGCTCGGCTCGGCACTATTACTGGTTAATGACTCCAAACATTTCCCCATTTGTGCAGGGCCAGGTTGGCACCCCCCGAGGGAGGAGCTGGGTTCTGGGGGCTGTGATGCCCGGTTTGCAGAAGACAGAGGGGGTGCAGCCCCCGGGCTTTGAGCCGCTAAGAGGCAAATCCTGCACGGCGAGGTGGTGCCTCTCACGGTGCTCACTGCCCTCCCTGACACAACTCGCTCTGTTGTGAACCCCTCTTCCCTCGGGGAGGATCTGGTGGGGCATTCCTGGCTCACCTGCGCTGACACAGATACAGCTGTTGTGTATTAGAAGGTGTCATAAACCATCAAAGACCCCCGAAGCGCCCCCAGACTCATTTGTGAGGCCTTTCATGAGAGGACTGAAAGCTCCCCACCAGGGCAGGTGCCTGGGCCTTCCCACCGAGCCTGAGGGTATTTTAACCCACGGGACTTGGTGGTTCCTGGGATTCTTCCCCCACCCTGACGGACCAAGGGCCACCTAAGCTGCAACAATCAAGTCTCATCGCAAGATCTACGGGTGGAACAGCTGGGGGTCTGCAGACCTTTTATTGCTCTTCTGATGAAGCAACAACGCATCCAGCAAAACTTCATTTTTGTTTGTTTTATTCCAAAAAGCGCTTCATTACAAATGGTTTAAAAATACCATACAGAGCTGTTCGGTTTCTTGGAGTGCTGTCTCTCTGCTGACTCAAAATAGAAAACCAGAAAACCCTTCCCACTCTGGCACAGTTTTCCTGGGAAACCAGGCTCTTTTAATGCCCCATTCTGTTTCCTTTGCCGGGTGGGATAACCCCAGCACTGGTCCCAAAACCCCAAACACGCTGCCCCACTAAACACGTGTCCAGTTGCCGCTCCCTGTACCAGGGCTCAGCAGTGCTGCAAGGCCTCTGTGAGGGCACACGTGCACTTAATGTTACTGTTCCATGCCGTTTCCTTCTTCCCTGATCCACACTGACTGCAGACAGGCCTGAGAGCTGTTGCTGTCATTCTATTCCATTATAATGTGCTGCTCTCTCAGCCTTGAGACTGCTTTACCATCAAGGGTGCACCCCTGGGACGCTCCCGTGTCCCTCCTGCCACCCCACATTCTCCTGATCACCTGTTGCTGCTCCCTCCTGGCCTCTCACCTCAGGGGCAGCAGAGCATTTCAGGAACTGCAGTCCTCCTGGGCTGAGAGGCTGTGGTGGGCATAAACATAGAGAGCACGAGCAGCCTGTGACCACCTCAGAATGGGTAATGCGAGCAGTAGCTGCTACTGTGTGACTGAAGACATTCCCTCAACCAGGCTGAAGGAGATGAGAAAAGAAGTGGCACAGCCGTGGGGAAGAAAAGTGAGTACTGAAGTGAGCAGATGTATTACCAGTCTCAAAAAAAACCCCCCAAACTAGAAAAAACCCAAAATAATCCTAGAAAGATTACAGAAGGGGATCAGAGCAGACTCTGCACTTTCGGAAAAAAGGAGTGCTGAATCTACCTCTGCCAATACTTTCTGTGGGTTCCTAAGGGTCCTGGGATGTCTGGCCAGGCAGCTGGTGAGAGATAATTAACAGGGGCTCAGCTGTGCAGGGACCCAGCTCATCTGTTGGAGGACGAACCACCTCTGTCTCAGTCGCCAAGCACATCACTGATGATGGCCACATCGCCACCACCTGCTGCTCCCCTGTGAGGTAGGTAGAGTAACTCTGCAAGGATCATTTATCCTTTCAATGGCGTGTCAAAGCCTTACCATCAGCCTCTAAAACCCGACATAAACATAAACTCTAAGCTATCAAAAAAGGTTACCCCCAAATCCCAGTACCTGCTTCTGTCAGAGAACACCTAATATCCCAAGTGCCATCACCCAGCTGAGAAAACATTTGCCAAACAAAGGGGCAAGTATCTGCCAGCTGAGTGCAGCTCACAGTCTGTGTACCTTGCCATGACTTTCGGTAAAAAATCCAGTAAAATTAACAGCAAGGCTTCTCATCGACTGAGTGGGATTTAGGATCATTCTGAGACAGGAAGTAACTAAGTCCTAAATGCTAACACCCCTCCTCTAGGCATGACTGACCACCCCATTAAATAGCCATAATCCAACACGCTACTTATCATCCTTGTGGTGACAGTATAACCAGGTCCCACTGCCTGGAAGCAATGTCCAAGTCAGCCTACTGCTGTTCTCTGTAGCTCTAGAGTAAAAGGTAAGTCTGAGAGAGCAAGAAATAAGCTAATACTGATCTTCAGATTTCCACAGTGATCAGCCTGAGCTGAAGAGAAAAACAGGAAGTCTCTACAGTTCTGTTTTCAGCCGTTCAGAAGTGATCTCATTGTAGCTCTTCCTCCTTTTCACTTTGTAAGTCAAGGTTTGGGAATATTCAGACAGCAGGTGCTCCCAGTAGCAAGAGATGTCCTCCATCTCCAAGTGCTCAGTGATGAACTGACGTCCCCTAGAGACACACAAGGCACAGTCAGGACTGTTTTCCAGTTCCTACAAGAGTCATTAGTTTTGGTTTGGATGTATATCAACTTTCACTCTTCCTCGTTTCCAATGAGAAACAACACGCGCTGCTCTGTACCGTCTATTTTAATTTTACAGTTTTCATTCATGCTCACAGCTCTGACAGTTGCAGTGCTTGTGCTATCCTCAAGATGGTATTTGCTATCTGGGATAATAAATATCAGATTTCACTTATCACATACAGCTAGAGCAGCGCTGATGCATGCTGCTTCAGAAGCCAGCCCCTGCCAGCATGGATAGATAATGTTTACAGTGCAGACACAGCTCCCAGGAGCCAGCTCGCCTCAGACTGAGACAAAAGCTCCCAACCTCTGCCAGATTTCCGTGGGGTTCCTGACACAGGTCACATGTGAACCAAAAAGCTAAGCACAGAATGCTGTTCTCTGCTTCCCCCTGCTTGTTATGAGTGCTCCAGCCCTCCTGCTGTTGTTGCAGAAGATCAGTTATACTGCACCCTACTAATACTAGGTTGTTTTTGGTGGGCAACCCCTTCAAAAGCAGTGTAAGAAAATGTTTTGGAAGAAGACTGCCTAATAGCCAGGAAGGACACACAGCTTACCTCTCTGAAATTTCTTGTGCTATGGCATCATTTTCCTTTACAAACTGCAAGAGCTCCCTAAAATGAAGACACAAAAAAAAAAGCTATGAAACAACTGGTTCAGTGGAGAACATCATCCCTCAGCTAAATTGTTGGGGAGGGTGAGGTTAAGAGCCTACAACTGAGTGAAGGTGCTGCTCACCTCAGAGCACAGAAGAAACTTCTTGTCTTGATTGTTTCACATCTCTGGACAACATGCTGAAATCTGGGAGCTAACAAATTTTGGCCCACTGATAAGTTCCTCTTCCCCCTTATCTGTGCTGCAGGGCCCACTTGCAAATTTCAGTGTCTAGTGCCTGCCAGTTTCTGAGAGTGACAGACCTACACACCCCAGTGAAACTGTACTCCCCAAGTAATATGAGCAAAGGATTCTTTGGGGGCAGTGATGAAGAGGAAAGACCATGACCTCCAAGAGTCTTTGCCTGATGCCTCGGAGTAGAGGCACTTCATGGCCTAACACAAACCATCCCCCCTTCCCAAAGGCTTTCCCATGGTATGGAATGCTCCACGGAGCGGCCTGAGGCCCCACACCTGACATCAGAGAGGTCTGACCGGACTGGGATGTAGTGGACCCAAGGCTTCAGCTGGGGGTAGAAGAACTCCAGCCACTCTTCTCCGACATGAAAGACAAGCGAGCCGCACAAGAAAAGGTGTTTCAAGCGGAAACTGGCCGCCACTCCCCGGAAATTAAACAGGTACCTTTAAAAGGATGAGCAAAGAGAGGGACCTGATTACACATCTTGTGTGAGGAAATGCACTAAGGTGTGCTGGTCTCCAGGCAGCAGTGAACCTTCCCTGACAGGCAGAAGCTGGGGGCCTCCCTCACACGGAGCAGCACACCAGTCACTAAAACAGAGGAAAGGCATTTGTTTGAAGCTGAAGTTAAGGACGGGCTCAGTGAGTTTCTGATGTCTGTCAAAACTCAGTGAGAAAATCAAGGTGTGAGGTGTTACCTCTGATAAAGGCACCTGCCTGTGACAGACTGAAGGAGGCCTCAAGGACAATTGCCAACGAGGCATGGAAGGTCACAGCATGGATCCCGCGACCCTGTGGGGTCATGCAGAGACTTTGCCAACCACAAGGAAATTTTTCCCAATTCCCTCTTGCCTTGCAGTGAAGGTTTTGTGTTCACTGTTGTGCTTTGCAACATCTATCTCAGGTTATTTTTTCCTCTGGGATTCTGCTTTAATCTGAATGTAATTGTTCCATATTAACTTGGGAATGCAACCCTAGGAGGTTAAATGGGCTAGCACACAACAGATGGACTTTGCAGATAACAAAGAATCCACTATTTTGTTTTCAGTATTTTCTGCCAAGTTAGTAAAGTGGGCTTGACTGTGGCAAGGGGGTATTTGTATTACCAAACTGTATCTCAGAGGGATGTTTGTTTGCTTACTTGTTTTCTTTTTCAGACCCACATTTCTCCTATTATATAGAAAGTTGTTTTTCCTACGGGTAAACCTCCCCAGTACATATAACTAATCTTTGAAGTCAAACATTTTGGGATGGGGGAAGAGAGTTCTTCCTTTAATGAAGCTATTTTGGGTGAGATGGAGTTTATATATTATATATATTTTGGGCAAGATGAGAATTACAGCTAAACTTAGTTCAGCAGTAAATGACAAGGAGTAAATCTGAAATTACTTCGCATCCTTTGTATTACCTAGGAGCTCAAGGCAGGGACAAGGAGCTCATTGTATTAGGAACTCAACAAATACATGTAGAGATGTAACAAGAACATGGTCTGGAAGCAAGGAAATGCCTCTGTCCAATTCCAGACACAGCTCCCACCATCCATGACCTCAGCCAAGCCAGCCTGCTGTAACGCCTGCACTGAAGGGAGCAGACAAAAGTTCATGTTGACCCTACCACCCTGGGCTACAACAGAAGTGTGTGAGGACATCTCAGCCTACACCATATGATGGGTTGGGGAGCATCAGAGTTGGGCAGTGTCTGAGTAACAGAAGGGAGAAATCTGGGCTACAGTCTAGTGAAATACAAAATGAGACAAGTCAATCACATTTGCACAAAAACACAGATTCAGCCAAATGACTGAGCTCTTATATCAGCAGATTCTGGCTGGCAGAATCACAACTAGCAGAAGAAAAAGCAAAACATCTGACACACAAGTGCATACACACTAAGAGTTTATATTGTACATAGAAACCTGTGAGAGTATTACACCAAAAAACCCTCACTAAAGTAGTTAAAGAATAAAAACCTTTGTAAATCAAACCCACATTCTCCCAAACAACATTAAAAGTATGAATTAGTACTGTGTCTGCTCAGTCAGATTTCAGGTTCTCTCTTTTACTACATACACCCAGTGGCAGCACTTGTCATGCTAAGCTCCCAAATTTTCAACTGTCTCATATCTGCTCACAAGCTTTCATAGCTACATGGAGCTGGTTGTTGAATTAGACCTTAAAATTAAAATGAGACCCTACACCATGCAAGGGAAGGATAACCCACAGCCCTTGAACAGCTTTACTAATCAAAACTCTTACTTGTATTTGCAGTGATCAACCAGTGGAATTTCCTTTGCAGGAGGCTTTCCTAAGGTATCCTTAAAATAAAGAGAATTAAAAAAAAAACCAAAACAGTAAGCTTCAAGTGGTGATTTAATTTGTTTTCCTTCTCAGTTAGAAACAAAGGTGATGTGTCAAAACCTTCCATTCCCACTTCAGAGAAAACCTTCTCTGGTGGGCTGTTAGAAGGATTGTAAAGAATTCCTGGCCCTTCAAACAAGAAAAAAAGCTCAGTAAATTACACACTGCCTGTAAATGAATGCCAGCACAAACACATTAAATGATAATGTTTTGTTGGCAGCTACAGAGTGGAAAACAGCTTGGGACAATGGACTGTGTGAAGCCAAGTGTAACCGGATTAGCCAAGACTGTCTAGAGAGAGCTGGACTGTAGACTAAGTAAGAAACTAAAAAGTTATCAGCAACAGTTATCAGAAAGTTATCCACAATAGGATCAAGAAATGGAGAAAACAGAAAAAGGTTTAAAGACTGACAACACCACAGAGGCAGCTCAGAGATAGAAGGGGAAGGGTTGGCCAATTTTGTTGTTGTGGGAGAGGAGGAGATTGGCAGAGATTCATTTTCTTATGTGTTCTGCTTTCCTTGAACAAAAAGCGTAGAAGCAAGAAAAGTGTTTGGCCTGCCAGGCTCTAGAGACTGCTTCCTTTCATCTGTCAGAGAGGTGCAGCCATCAAGGGAACTACAAACCTCCCCCACTCTAAAGGATCACCCACAACTCTCCAACAAGATGTTTCTCACTCATCAAAGCCATCTTGCAATGCCACCCTTTCTGGCCTTCACACTCAGAAGACAGACAAACACCCACACACCTTTTCAGATTTCCAAGCCTGGTTTTTAGTGTACTCAGCGTCAACAAGTTCCGGGTTTTCTCGGGACAGCAGGATGAGGGGATCTCTCTCAGGGCTTGTTCTGAAAAAGAAATGCTATCACTAATTGCCAATCCACATGACTCAAGACAGCTAACAGACTACAGCACTCAGGGCACTGCTTCTTTCTGAGGCTGACCTCCCTATGTGCCCCCAAAACATTACTAAATGTGTGCTGCAGTGTATTTCTGTCCAAGGGTATATTAACAGAAGAGAATGAGTTATGGGTACCAAAATCATTTGACTTACTATATATTTAACAGTATTATTTAAACAATTCCCAGGACAAATCCTGCTTCCTTTAGGCTTTATCCTGATGGGTGCCAAATGCTTTAACTCTCACCTAAGTCACAGAGAGTCAGGAGATCACAGCATCTTCAGCAGTGATCCCTCTGACAGGACTTTAAAACACTGCTGATGAACAAGGTTATGACATCCCTGAGACACATTCCTCATCACTTCCTGAGCCTACCTGGTAAGCCATCCAATCCTTCCCTATTGGGGAAGGGGAAGAAACAAAGTATGGGGTTTAACATTGTTTCAAACTGTCACTGGAGAGAGGCCAAAGTAATCTTCTCTTATCCCCCACCACTCAGGTAACTTAAGGCCAGAATAATTTTCATTAAGAGTGGAGCATTTGCACAGCAAATAAAGCATTCACATTAGCAGGAAGCATGAACAGCAATATTAAATCTTTAAATTTGTATCAAGCACCTGCAGTTCCCTTCACAGAACAAAACAAGCGGGTTCCTGAGGTGACAGTTTTAGTCATTAAGAAATAATGTGGCAAATCCATCACAACTTCTGTTTCCAATATTAGGTGATTATAATAAACTAGTTGCAAATGGCAATTCTTATGGAGAATAACTAATGGTGCAATGCTGTACAACATGTCTCACTTTCCTTACTTTTGGAAAACACACTCTGAGTTACACTTAATCAGGGATTAGCTCTTAGAGACATGGCAATTTCTACATACAGAGAGCTGCCACAGCCTGTGTTGGTAGGCTCTTCTGTTGCAGGAAAATATGCTCACCTGGATCCTCGGAAATATCCTTTAGAGATTTTTTTCTTCCATGGCCATTTTTCTGCAGATCTGAAAATATTTTTTATACACGGCAATAAATGATTTAATATAACCATGAAACAGCACTCTCATCAGCTTTCACAGCATGATGTCTTTTTCTATTCTTCATTTTTGATGGAAATCACTTTCTTCATTATAGCAGAAAAAACCTCTCAGCCAGGTCCAATGAAACAGGTTTTCCTGTGAATATTGTGTTTAAGGCAACATGATATAGGCTACTTTCCAGAACACCTTTCAGTCAAAACAATGCATTACACACAACCCCCCACCAAACCTTGAAGGGTATTAGAAGTTTACCTAAGATTTGAATCCACTTTTTGCACTGTGGCTTTATTTTGCTGTACTTCACTGAATACGGATAGTGAAAAACCACTAGAGAGTTTCTAATCAGTCATTTCCCACTACAAAACAAAACTACCAATCAAGAAACAAAAAACCCACCTAGTGTTTCGCACTTAAAACACAGGAGCTCATTGTTTTTCCTAATCCCTTTCATTTTAAACCTAATCAAGTCCTTCAAAATAGCTGTTCACCTGTTTTTTCTTCTGTCAGTGCAGTCACCTGCCTCACCACCTCTCAGGGGAACTCTGCCATACTTTTCTACTGCACCTGGTGGAACACGCAGGTCCTGATCCCCAAGCTGATCTACCTGTGCAGGTCAAGCTTTGCATCTCCTTATAACCCAGCGACACAAGTGAAAACACAAGGATGAGTAAATGCTTTGGACCTCCATTACACTACAACACATTAAGCTTTAGCTATGAATAGTCACGTAGATCTTCAGATTCTGAAGAGGGAAAGATTCAACCTCACATTCTGATGTCCAGTCAATTACCTAGAAGTGTTTTTTGCTATTTTGTTTCTACGTTCACTCAACGTTGCACACTTTGGTTTGTCACTCTCCATGGCAAGCAGCCCCTTACTCTGCTAGTAAGTCAAAAGATCCTGCCAAAAGGAAGACTCCCAGCCAGAAACATCTTCTGTCTTAGCCCAGTAATGACTTTTGATTCTTAGGAATGATTCCAGGTTTTGCCATTGCACAGTGACACTCAAGTAAAAGCAGATCTAAAGAAGGCTTTCCTTTAGCCTTCCAGAAGCTTATACAAACATTCCGGATCATCCCTGCAGGGAAAAAACCACAGCTCCTAGAGAAGCAGTTGAAAAGAAAGAAAAATATTTCTGTATGTCAGGGGAGATTTCTGCAGGCAAAAGATAACTGCTACTTTATTGACAAACCTGCTCTCCCCAAACCCGATAGTAATCTGGCCCTGACAGCATGAAGGATGTGCATAGTTTGTCCTCTGCATTCCTTACTAAAGGGTTGCAAATAGAGGAGCTAATTATAACTTCCAGTTACATCATCCAAGGTTTCCATGGAGAATTCCCATACAGCAGCTAGGCTGTAGGTAGTTAATGTGAGGCAGCAGGACAGATCACAGGCCAACAGACCTATGGTCTTGGACATCAACACTGGCCCGGTGCTGCCCAGTGCAAGATGGATCTTTGTCTTCCATGAAACCTCCCCCCACACACAACCATTTCCAAAACATACCTTCTGAGGTCCTCTCTCATGAGGTCCCAACGCCCTAAACCTGTTGGGTAAATTGGCCAAACAGCTGGTCCTCCTTCCCAAAATGTCCAGGCAGGATACATGATATCATTGTATTCAGATGTCTTGAGAAAAAGGAGAGTAATGCAAGAATGAGAGTAATTATCTACTTTGGTGTACTGACTGAGCCCACCAGCAACAACCGTTCCTTCTGGGAGCTCTGTTGGCTTTCTCCGTTACGCTTCCATGAGAGGCCACCAGAGCTTTGCAGTCACCGTTTTCTGGGCTTACAGAATCACAGAATTAGTAGGGTTGGAAGGGACCTCTGGAGATCATCCAGTCCAACCCCCCTGCCAAGGCAGGGTCACCTAGAGCAGGTCACACAGAAACATGTCCAGGTGGGTTTGGAATGTCTCCAGAGAGGGAGACTCCATGACCTCCCTGGGCAGGGTTCATATGAAGACAGCTCGATACTGAAATCCTTCAATGATTTTTAAAAGGCCTTGTCTTGCTGTGTGATGACACAGGACTTTCATGTAGAAAATAGTAAAAGAGATCCATGATGCAGCTGATTAGTAAAGAGCAAAAGTCCTGAGCTCAACCCACCTTTCTAAAGGCTTGTGCCTATGTGTAGCTACAAATGTTTTCTTCTGATGACAAGTCAAGAGGCATTATTACCTCCTCAGAGATAGAGGCACTTAGAGACACTTTGACATTAAGGTTTCCAACACTTCAGTTCATTCCAGCCTTCCTAGAGATCACTTAACAATTCACTGTAACAAATATCCAGGTCATGGAAGAATTCCAGTTCCTCACTCCTGTTTGGTTGCTTAAATCCCCATATATTACGGAAGGGAAGATCAGCACTTAAGTAAGACTAAACCCTTCCATGAAACCAGACTACAGGCAACTTTCTTGCACCAGTAATAAACTTCCTACACAGTTATCCACCTATCTGTCACCTGGAGATGCTGCAGAGCCCAAGGCCACCAAGGTAGCTTGGAGGTTACTGCACATGACTTATGAAAGGGGCTGAGGAATGGGTTTGTCCATGCACAGGAAGAAGAGGCTTAGGGGAATGTAAATGCCATGTCCTACTGCCTACTTGGAGAGTTCAGGTGGAGACACACTCTTTTCTGAAGTGCAGAACCAGAGTGATGGCAACAGGCTTTGATTACAAGAAGAGAAATTCCAATTAGATAGTGGAAAATACGTTTTCATTCTGACAACAGGTCAAAGTCTGCCTATGGACTCCCTGTTCTCAGGGATGCTCAGATCTGAGCAGAATGCAGCCCAGAGCTGGTCCTGATTTGATCAAGGTGCTGGACTGGGTGACCTTCTGGGGTCCCCTCCAACGTGAGTGAGTGTGTGCTTCTCTATCTGCTCCTTCTCAGTCCTGCTACAAACAGGCACTGGTAACAAACCATGACAGCTCCACCACTGCCCCACAGTCACCTTCTGAGATGCAGAATACTTCAATCCCTTATGCTTTTAGCCTTAGAAAGCACATGGGATCAGCACCCTGAAGTCTTCCTAACACTGGCTGGTGAAATGTGAGCTGTGCTTGGGTCGCTGGGTTTCAATTAACATAGGGTTGAGGTTGCAGTTCAGATAACTGGACAACAGTGAGTGCAGAGCTCAGTTTCTTTCAGGGTCTTGCAGGGCACCCACGGGCAGAATGACGAATACAGCTGCAAAGATTAAACTCCTGCAACCTGCTTTGGAAAAATGTGGATTCTGCTAGCTAATGTTAAGGCTGTGCAGTGGGCAAGGGGCAAAACAGCTTGGCTTTACTACTGCATTCAGCAGCGAACATGGTTATTGGCTGTACTGAAAATCTAGAGAGAATTTTAGGATCTCCAGGAGGTAGGCAATACTTATGGATCATATTATGGTTAAGATTGCACTAGCTGAAGACCTGGGTTCAGAGTAAGATGCTGCAAGTTAGCAGAATCAGAGTTGGTTTTGAACTAGCAAGACCAAATGGGTTTTTGCTTCTCTTTGCATCTTACTGTCTGCTGGACTTCATCCAAGGACAGGATCAGGGTTAGGCTGCGAAAGTGCAGGATTTGGGCAAAGCAAGATTAGCCAAAGCTTGAGGTGTAAGAACATTTTGTTGGAAAGGATGGGACACTGTGCCACAGTCAGGTTTAAGAGTCAGAGAGAAACATGCAGGAGGGTTCTTGAGTCCGGGAACAGAGAAGAAAAGATTGTCTCCATTCATGCATGCGCCTCTGCGTGTGTGTGCATGTTTGCAGGTGGAAAAGGGAATCCAAGGGAAAAGGATTCACAGAAGATGACAAGATTATAGAAAAGAAAGTCAGAAACACCCATCTGTGGTACTACAAAAACACACTAAAATATTCACATTAAATGAGATTACTGTATTACAACTGACATGATCAAAAATCCTTAATATTACTGATAAACTATGGCTACAATTTTAACAGAGGTATTGTAGCAAATGGGAGGAATGCTGACACATATCCCATCCAGCTGTGTATCACTCCACTGCAGCAGAGGTACACTTTTTGACCTGGAAGAGGAGCTAATGAGGGGAAAAACTGATCTATCAAATCGATCTGCAAGTCTGCCTGCCAGAAAACTGGAAGCGAAAGGAAACAAAAGGCAAAAAGGAGCAAGCAATTTTGAGGCACAGAAAACCTTCTGAGAACCAGCCTCAAAAATATGTTCCCAAGAGAAAGAGGGACATGCACATCTTGGAAATGCTCAGCTTTTAAAGGTGGGTGTACCTTACTGAAGGAGAAGACTGGGATAATGGGTTTCATCCACTTGGGAACCTGGGGGTAGTCTCGCACATTGATCACCATTTCCATGTCGGGGAGGCGGTGGATGAGCCCCAGAATGAAGTGCTCAACTCCACTGCATCTGTGGAGAAATGACACATGGCAAAAGAGCTATAAGAAGGCATCAGAACCCTGCAGTCTCTTGCAGGCCTTTCTCTGCACGGAGGCAGAAGAGATGGTGAGCCTAAGCCATACCACGATGCAAACTGGGAGCAGCCTCCAAGTCCCACTGCGGTATGGACACCAGTGAAGCAACACATCCTATTAAATCTGGCCTGATCTGAGCTTTCTCTGGGATGCCACAAGCAACCGACCCTTTGTACACTGAAGTGCAACAGTGACACTTTCCTGTTGATACATTTAAGCCTAATAGTTTATTTTCTAGGCCCCTGCTCTGATTCAGACCTCTGAAATACCACTGGGGTCAATGACTTTCAACTTGGCAGTGCTGGAAGTACTCCTCTGTCCCAGCTAGGGAGAGGAGATCTGCACAGCTCTTACCTTGCAGGGAACATGCAGTCCTGCTCACGGTACAGCTTGTTTTTAATTATTTGGTAGTGTGTCCCAAGCTTCCGGCTCACCACATCTGACATTGTCTCCTTGGAAATGCCACCTCGAAAAGGAGCCAGGTCCTGCTTCCAGACACTGAAACAAAACCATCAGCCATTATTTTGTACCACGGGGAGGATACTGTGCATTAAATTATTGCAGCGTGCAGAGCAGGCTTCTAGGTAAACAAGCTCCATGTAGCTTCTAGGAGCTCTCGTGGGGGAATTGAAGTCACTTGGAAGTTCCTCAGAGACTCATAGGCCCAAGCTTCACACTTTTACCTATGTGCTGTTTGCCTGAACACAAAGCCCAGCACAGGACAACTCCCGTTACTCTCCCACAAAAGTACCTGACATACCCTGGCATGTTTTGGGTAAAAACCTTCAGCTCAATTCACCCTTGTGTTCTGGCCCTCCACAAATGACGGGGCACACCAAGACTAAACTCCTCATACAAAGTCATGCTATGTAGACATCAAAAAGGAAGGTAACAGTCTAGTTGCATGAAATACCATCACCCAGCAACACTGGGTGAGTGAAAGCTGGCCCAGGAGGACAGACCTATGCAGCACGTGTCCTGTGACTTCTGCACATCACAGTGAGCTCCAGGATCACAGTACGGAAACACAAACCTAATGAATATAAGAACACACAGCAGGAGGGTGCAATTCATAGAAATTTAGTCTAAAGGTCCTCTGATCTAACTGCTTGGGGCACGTAATAAACACTGTCAGATTGTAACAGCCAAGGAAACATCCTTTGCTTTTAGGCAGAAAAGATGCAAAAGATGCAATTCATTGCATCAATGTTTCAGTTTAAGAAAACACTGTCAGGGTGATCCCACTGTGCGGGTGGTCAAACACCGGTACAGGCTGCCCAGAGAGGCTGTGGAGTTTCTTTGACATATTAATGTTGAGATATTCAAAACCTGACTGGACACAGTCCCGATTTGAGCAGAGGGGCTGGACTTGATGATTTCGAGAGGACCCCTCCAACCTCCACAATTCTGGTATTTCCTAATCGGGTAGAGAGCAGTAAAACTATGTCAGGAATTGCCATCATGCAGATGATCTGACCACAACAGCATGAGCAGTCTGGCAGGGATGCAAACGGGATGAGCTTGAGAACAGGAAGAGAGTTGCAGTGCCATGGCACATCCACAGCCATCCTAACTTCATGTTACTACTATCATGTTCTGCAGCAGATTTGGAGGTTGTAACCACTTGGGAAGGTGTTTTGCCCAAAGGTGGGCAGGAGCTGGTGGGGTGTATGTTTAAAGATTAGGATATGTCTTTAGGCTGAATCTGGATTGGAACTTGGGAAAAAGACTTGGAAGGCTCAGCTAGAAGAGACTTTCCCTCATCAATATTTCAAGACCAATAAAGATCAAAACCTTCAAACAGAGTATACAAACAGTTGCTCAGTATGACTCATCTGATTTTAAAAGCCAATATAGCACTCAAACCTCCAAAATGAGTGAGCACATCCGATACTTTTAAATAGGAGGCTTAAAGTTGGGCATCTGTGTTTCTGCATCTGAAGTCCTAATCCTAAAAGCAGAAGAACATGGTAACTCCTAAATTCCTTTTCCTCTTTTAAATAAAAACGCTGCTTAGAGGTATCAAACCCGCCCAGTGCTAGTGATTGAGAAGGCAGGAGTGAGTTGTTTAGACAAATGCCACCGGCTATGTGCATGGTTTATTGTGTGGCCACACGTGAAATGCCAACACGCCGTACGTTCAGTTGCGGAGGGTAACGAGGTGTGTGACCAGCGGCGGTCCCACAGCTGCAGATGTGACACCTTCGGGCCAAAACATTCCCTAGCTAATCCCCAATCCACCACAGCTGCCGAAAGTATTCCCTCCTCTGTCCGGAGACCTGCGCAGTCGAAAGGAAACCAGAGTCTCACCTTTGGTGGCAGCTGCAATTTTCCTTTACACACGGCTCATAGGCTTCCACAGCTTTCTTAATTTGGCCAGTTATCGTTTTCCACTTGGCATCTAAAACACACAGGAAGGAAAAGCCAAAGGATTCGATCCATCCGCCAGCAGAACAAGCGGCGGGGTGGGAAGGCGGGGAACGGGCGGTGGGTCGGGCGTGCCTTCCAGCCCGGGGTCCGCCACGGGGTGCCGGGGGAGCCGCCCGCCCGGCCCCCCGGCCCCGTCCCGCACTCCCGGTCCGCCGTCCCGCCGCTCACCTGCCGNCCATGGGAGCTGTAGTTCCCGCCCGAGCGCTGAGGGGGCGGGCGGACATTCCCGGTGTCGTGACACGGTCGCGGCGGGCCGCGATGGACGGGACCGTGCCGCACAAGCAGCCGCTGCCCAGAGGAGCTCCGAGCGTGCACCCGGGATAGCCCCGCCGCGTATCCTCCTAGCTCCGCCCTCAGGAATCCCGCCAGCCTCACAGGTCTGCGCGCCCGCCTGCTGGCTCTCGCTCCCTTTGGGCGTTTTTGGGGCAGAACTTCCCTGGACACCGGGATTCATCAAGCCTGTTGGTCCAGCCTGTAAGAGGCTCTTTCTCCTGTCCCGACCACTCGCTGTTGCCACGGCCTGATTCAATTTGAACATCTAGGGTAAAGTCACAAATCTCATCATTACAGTACAAAGTTTCAGACTGATTTGTATTAATCTCTCTGCAGCTTCAGGGCTGTGGGTTGCAAGGAATCATAGAATCATCGAATGGTTTGGGTTGAAAGGGACTTTAAACATAATTTAGTTCCAACACCCCTGCCATGGGCAGGGACACTGGACCAGGTGGTTCAGAGTTCCACCCAGCCTGGCCTTGAACACTTCCCGGGATGGGGCATCCACAGCTTTAGGCAACCTGTTCCAGTGCCTCATCACCCTCACAGTAAAGAATTTTTCACCTAATACCTAATCTAAACCCATGCTCTTTTGGTTTTAGTCCATTCCTCCTTGTCCTGCCACCACACGCTTATGTAAAAAGTCCCTCTCTATCTTTCTTCAGGTCCTGGAAGGCCACAATTAGGTCACTCCTCAGCTATTACTTTTCTAGGCTGAACAAACCCAATTCTTTCAGCCTTTCCTTGTAGGAGAGCTCGTCCATCCCCCTAATCATCTCGGTGGACCTCCTTTGGACTCATTCCAACAGGTCGATGTCCTTCAAGGACTAGATGATCTTTAAAGATCCCTTTCAAGCTATTCTATGGCTCAGTGGAAGAAGAGAACTGAGAATTGGTGGTTGAGCACCATCAACATAATGTGTAGGACCTTCACTTTGCGAATTGGTTCGTAAGAATGCAGTCTTTAAAGCCACCCTCTGCTTAGTGTTTGGTATTTTGTTTGGGTCAACTTGGTCATATTTGGCCATCCTTTAGGAGACAGGCTTATCACCTTGGTGCGAGATGCAATACCTGTGCTGATAAGCAGCCAAATGAATGTAGGTCAGAGGGGCTGAGGTTAAGCAGATATCATCCAAACACGAATCCAGACCAGTCAATCTATGCATCTCCCCCAGGCTGAATGTGGGAAGGTCTGTCCCATCTTCACAGGGTCTGTCTGTTCAAATATCAACACTAAACATTCATCTTTCCTAGCTTGGTGGCCTTGGATTTCAGGAAGAGGAGCTGTGGCTGCTCATTAATAGGAAGGAGCCACGTTTACATTAAGTTTCTATAGATTGACTCTGATAAGCCACAAAAACCTCCAACTCCACTTGTCATAAAGGCCTCTTTTGTGTGAAACTGAATTGGTCCTGTAGGTATTTGTAGATTTGGGTGGAGAAATGATTACCAGAAAACAGACCAAAGAGGAAAAAGCATGTGCTGACAAGGAGTGCAAAGGTTTCCCAAGGCCTGCTAAATTCCAGAGACCAGTAGTTCTACTGAATTTGCAAGAGCTGATAAAATGCAGGCACCCAGTCTGCTCACTCTGTGCAAGGCCACGGGTGAAAACTGGGATCAGCCCCTGGCTGCGTGACTGGAGGGCAGCAGCTCCTACAGGCCAAGTCTGCAGGATTGTGTGTGCACACATGGAAGTAAGTGACTCTGAGGGACTTTCTGAACACCTGCTTGGAAGGTGCTGGTGCCAGCACAACCCTCTGCTGGAGTTGTCCTTATGAGGGAATGAGTGAATCTTTGTGTATTATCTGCTATTAATAGTAACAACTTCCTAGAGTGAAAACCTTGAGTACTTCTGGCTGTCTCATCCTGAACTCTTGTTGCACAGCCAAACATTTTTTAAGCAAATCAGGAAAATTAATCCCTTCTTTTCATCTTCTCCTGGAGATCCTCTGTCTTCTTTTTGATTTCTGCATAGGGGTCTGCTTTCTTTCTTTTCCTCTACAGTCCTTCTTAGAGCTGCAGTAGTCATAGATCCAACTAGAGGCTGGTCTGAAGACTCCCCCAAAAGTGTGAACCTTAGCATGGTAAAAACAAAAAAATGTCAATACTCTTAAATATCTATATTTGCCTCCACTGGCCTCACTCAGTCTTAGCCATCTCTACATCACTAATCCACCCATTATTTCTAGCAAAGTTTTCTGTCTTCCCTCTCAGGTTCCAGACCAGATTTTCCTGCTTCTTTCCTGGCTGACTGAATAGAGACATCAGCGCACTCTTCCAACACCATTTCTGTTTGTTTCTCACAGCTCTCTGCTAGTCTCCTACACAGCCAGTAGAGCTGTAGTAGTTCACTCTGTAGCAAAGGTTATTTCGGGTACTTTCTCTGAAGCAAATAGTAGGAGTGGTAGTCAGCATAAATGTTTAATAGGCCCTGAGAGCTAAGACTTTAAGATGAAGCTCCTTTTGAAGCTACATTTACAGCCTCTGCTCTCCCAGGCTTTGTGTAATGAAAGCACCCCAGGCCACTGTGGTGTGGTTTTGGCATGTGCTGTAGTTCCCCCCAAGCACCTTGGATGGTTGTAAGCCTCAGAACCCCTTGACTCTCACTTCAAACACAGCCTTTGCCTCACCTTCTCTACCTTCTTAATTTCCTGTAAATCCAGAGCTCCATGCAGGAGCATCTGGCTCTGATCTTTGATACCCTCTCTCAAACACAGCCCCTCCCTCATTTTTTTTCTCTGCCAAATCAAGCATAAACACCCACAAATTTACTTTCATCCTGTTCCATGTGCCTGGAGTGGAAAATCACTTGGCTGTAAATCTGGTGTCCTTGCTTTACATATTCAACATAGGTTAGAAGAAGGGTGCTTGGGAAAGAGTTTGGTTCTCCAAGCTGCTTGTAAGATTGAGTTGAAGAAAACATACTTCCTACATGTTGAATTTCTCTCAGAGCTGTGGTCTGGCTTTTCTTTGCTGCTATCTGCTTGAGCAGGGGTGGCAGTGGGGGTTGTTCTCCTTTAATTCATCCTTCTGTGCCAAATGGAAGTCCTAGGCTTCCTGAATTCCTCAGATCATGGGGAATATTTCCTAGGAAGAATGGCCATCTCAGCAGAGGGAAGAAAGAAGCTATACAGGCTGCTGAGCTTCAAAACCTGTGATTGACATTACCAGGGCTTCTGGGGATGGGTCCAGTCTTTCTCATAAGAAGCCACACAGCTTCTGGAGAGTCAAGATTGCTTCCTGTTGGTGAGATCCTTGTGGAGCTTCTTTTCCCCTTGGCTCTGAGCTGTGTCCCACAGCATGCAGCCCTGTGGAGGCATCGGACTGTGGCTGTCAGGATTCGGGAAAGCTGGCCACAGCTGCAGTACATGGCTTGGGGATGTTTGGTATTGAATATTCAATTATTTTACGCAAAGGAGGGGAATTGTAAAAGCGTTACAGCAACTGGAGCGCTGCAGAGAAGTGCAGTGCCAGAATGGGACACCCAGTAAGGGTTGGGGTCGTGAACGAAGGCTCAGACTAAGACTCTGCAGGGTCTGCAGAACCTCGGGGTTGGACTGGGCAGAACAATGCCGGAGACCCCAGCGTTCGGTTTTGATGAAACCCCATCAGAGTGTGCCAGTGAAGGAAGTCAGTAACCCAGCCCTCAACCCAGCCTGGGGATTTGTCAAGGCAAAGGAAACAATAGAGCTTCCAAGAAACAGTGGGAAAGGCATCTGCAGCCGAAGCCCAAGGTCAAAGTTTAAGTAGCTGTGCATGCTGTGTGAGCAACACAAACCAACGACATCTGGTGCTTGGGAGAAGATGCAAGAACTGCAGCGGTTTCATCCCTTGAGGGATTTGTATGTGCCAGAGGATTCCTGTGCTCATGACAGTGATGACAGTGTCATAAAAGTTTTTTTCATGTTGGTAGCAGAGTGTAGCAGCCCCAAACAGGAAGAAGGACACCTATTTAGTGTGCCAATTGAATATGTAGGTACACATATAAACATGGGGCCAGGAATATATCTCCGGCTTTTATTTGTACCCCTTAAAAACAGTACAAACAAATCCATCTTTCTTAGAGGAGTTAAGAAAACATAGGACTCTTGCACAGAAGGATGAACCGAGTTCTGGTTTCTCCTAAAGACACAGCACTTGTCACTACCAGTGTCATTGCTGCAGCTACTTTGTTTCCCGAAGGCCACCATCACTGGAGAATTCCTGGATGTTTGTGACTCCATGGACATTAAGTCACCGAAGTTGTTAAATTATCAGAGCATGGAACTGTAATTGTGAGCATCTTGTGAACTGAGGGTGACTGAAAGTCACCAACACCCCTGCACAAAACAAGAACTGGAAAAGGCAAATTTGTAGTGGCGGAGCATGGGGGGGATGCTTGGAAAGTAAAAAGCCCTTTGTCTCATCAAGAGGATGTATTCAATATTTGTACCCTTTTGCTTTTGAGTCACAGGACACCACCACAAGCTGAAATTGAGCACATTCCTATAGAAAAAGCCTTGGCGTTAGGCCATGGCCGTAAAGACTTTAAAAAATCTGTTTGAGAGGCCATGTTAACTAAAACTGATCATAAATCACTTTTTGCCATTGCCAGTGGGGATCTGGCAAACACCTTCCTGCAAACAGAACGTCTCTTTCTTTAGCTACAGTTGTATAACTTGCAAATTGAATGTGAACCTGAGAAAGATTTAGTAGTTGCAGGCACGCTCTCTAGAGCCTTTGACAAAAATTCTGTGGAACAAAGTCCCAGGCTAGATTATGGATATGTCAATTGGGGAAAACAAAATAGAAAAACCCAGCCTTGTCGGTTTTAAAATGAAATGCAGAATTTTATTGCTGGTGGTTTGCTGAGGACGAGACACTGCAGGATGTAATTAAGGTTCTACTAGAAAATGATTTGCACAGCTTATTCTGTCCCTGTTTCAGTTTAAAACGATTTAGATACCACTTCTCTGAGGCATGAAGAAAACTGATCCTTGAAGTGTTGCAGGAAAATAAAGACACAGAAAGCCATTTAGAGCCTGAAGGCAGCGTGAGACATCCCTGCCTCCCTCAATAGTCAGAAATACAAGTGATGTGAAATGGAGGAGTGCGTGCTGGTGGAAAACACTCACCCTCTGGAAGGAAGTTAGGGAAGTAGGCTGGCATCAGCTTGATGTGGGAATCCTGAGCAGCCATTTTCATACTGCAGGGTAGCGTGTGAGGGAAGGCACCACAGCTTCGTAAGGGAGCAGGTCGCTGGTATCTGCTAGCAGTGGATTTCATATGCATAGCGTGTCTGTCAACGGACTGCAGCTCAGTGCAATCTTGTGTGTATCCCAGCTAATCCCTGGTGCCTAAACTTACCACACTAGTGGAAAGAGATGCTGAAACTCTGCCAGGAAGGGGGCAGTGTCAATCTGTTGCACTCCTGGCACTCCTCAGTTGCAGTGGATTGTCACATCTGTGCTAGCAGAAACTGATATCGTAGTGAGGGTGGGTTGGTTGAGATAAGCAAACAGGAAAAGTGGAACAAAAATGTGGTGTGATTTTGTAGCCTGGGATTGGCAGTGTTTCACAAGCGATAGAGATGCACAGAAACAGAGAGACACCATTACTGAAGACAGGGTGTGCTCTGTGGAGACCTCGTGACCCTGTGAAGGGGGTTGTTGTAGGCAGTGCATGCTGTGGAGAAGTAGATTCACGTTTCCCAAATTCCAGAGGGCAGTGGGAGAATGTAAATTGCTGCCTTTCACACTGGTGGTCTCGTCTTAGAGTGTCTGTAGTCTGGAAAAGTAAGCAGCTTTCTGGTGGGCTTTTTGCTAACCATGGGATGGGTTCTCCAGAGGACATGGGTTAGAACACGGGACATCTGGGACAACAGGACGTTTCTTAGGGGAACAGACACCTTGTAAGTACTTGTGGTGTCCATTGGTTGGGTGTTGTGGAACCTGTGTCCCTAGGGAAGCTTTGGGGATCTGTACCTTTCAGAAGCTCTTGGAGGAGGTGCCGTCGCGCAGAGGCTTGTGAGAACAGCACCGACCAGAGCTCAGGCAGCGATCCATGCACAGCTCTTTAGGGTTCCTGGTTAGGAGTCATTCCTGGACAGCGTGGAACATCGGAGTTCTTCCATGCCATTTCAACCAGCAACAAAAGGCGTGTTCAGGTACAACGTGCTGAGCACTGAGAGGGTTCTGTTTCCTCCCAAAGTCCCAGTGCTTGTCACTGCAGTGTCGTTGCTGCAGCTACTTTGCTTCCTGAAGACCATCATCGCTGGAGAATTCCTAGATGTTTGTGACTCCACAGACATTAAGTCACTGAAGTTGTCAAATCATTGAAGCATGGAACTGTAATTGTGAGCATTTTTGTTACAGCTTTTTTTGCAGAGCTGCACAAAATTTGTGCTTTCCTCTGTCCTAGCATTGCTTGAATGTAATGGAATTTCCTTCTGCTAATAAACTGAGGCATTAAGTTTCTAATTTAGGGATGGGATAAAATGAGTTGCGCTATGATTTCTAATCATGGGAGAACACTTCTAATGTGCACACGTTCAGTGTTTGTCGTATAAAAATGGTTCCTTAACAATGCCCATTGCAGCTAATTTGTAACTACACAGTGTAAACATTGATTTGTAAAGTTTTTTAATAGATCCCCAAGCTACTTAATTATCACTTACTGACCCTTGTTTTCTAACGGTGATTAGTTTAGTTTCCTCAAACTTTATGAGAGCCGGGTCTCCAGCGGCAGTAATATGGGCAATTTCTTATTCCATATTTAATAGGATAGGATGGTCTCCAAAGCATTACTAGCTCATGTCTTCCCAGAATTAGGCTTTACCTTCATAGTGATAGCCCTCTTAGTTGGACATCTTGAATGTTCTATCTGGTTCAGCTAAAGCTTGTGTTAAAGTCAGGGAGAAGCAAATTCAAACCAAAACTTCTCTGGGGTTTTAAAAAAATGCGGTTTAAAAAAATCACAGAGTCTTGCTTGTGGTAGGTTTCTTTCAGGTCTGGCACACCTTTTGGTCCTGTTGGATTCTTCAGCACTCATGTCTATGTGAGTTGAGGGAAGAGACAAACCTGGTTTCTGAGAACAATTTGCCATGAAGAAAATCTGTAGGCTAACTTAAACCCTATGGCAGTTTCACTGACTTGAACAGTGAAAGTTAGCAGAGCTGAACCTTTACACTTAGTCTTCCACTGCACTCTGCATCCCCCTACACCATTTAAATGACACTGGCTGTAAGGTCAAAAGAAAAGCTGCTTTTGACTCCCTTGAGGTAGAAAATTGGAGAGAGGCTTTTACTGGTTGGAGAGCAGAGCTCCTGGAAGAGACTTCCAAAAGCAGAAGTTGGTTTTCTTGTCACCTCCTATTGTCAGAGAACTAGATCTGTCTTAAAAAATATACAGGTTCAGAGACGCCCACCAGTCTGAAACAGGCAGTGAAACTTTTCTTCTTTTCAAGTGCAATAGCACTGAAAAGTCAGAAAACAGGACTGAAGGATGCATTGGGATGCCTTGTAGTCCATCCCTCTATCTGATAGCATGGCTACCTCCATCTGCCGTTCTTGACCAACATTTGCCCTTTACTTAAAGACAGGCAGTGATGGAGCCTGCTCAGACTTGTAGCAGTTTATGGCTCATTTTGGACTTGCTTCCTTTGTGAGTTCAGGTCCTGCCTTCCAATGCTGACACTGTAACTCCCGTGTAGCCAGTCCTACCCCTGTCTACCACATTTGAATAGCTGATTTCTCCTAAGCAACTGTAGAATTTCACATGTCTTTTTTGAATTACATCTTTGTTTTTTCCCCAGACTTTCTCAGATAGTCAAAGATGTTTTGAATACTAAGTCTGTTTTCCAACATATTTGCAGCCTCTCCCAGCAAGGTGCCATCTAAAAGTTTAATAAGATCAGCCTCTGTTTCTTCATTCTTGTCATTAATGAAAATATTGAATAATACAAACTCTAGGAGAATTCTCTACAAAAATCTTGCTTGATGCATCTTTCCTGTTTAATGGAGAAGGAGCAGTAACTTCCCTGGATATGAAATTTCCCTCTCCTCCAACTAACAGTCAAGAACAATAATTTTCAGATTGTGAAACATTCCAAGTTTAAAATCTTTTACTAAGAAAAGTCTCCAAAGCCTGGGCAAGCACAAAATATGCCTATGAACAGAATTTATTCATAGATTGTAGAGGATCCATGCTCTAGCCAGAAAGTCCATAAACATTTAAAGGGAGATTATCTGCTCAAGGAAATTCATTAAGTATTTATGGTACCCTGCCAGACACCTACCAGGACCAGACTCCTCCTGGCCTTAAAGCTAGAGTGTTACAGAAATAGGCTCAGCAGGTTGTTGAAGAGAAAAAAAAAAACCAACAACCCACAAACCTGTGGATTTAAGTCTTTTGGAACAAGCATGACCTCTGTAGAACACATGGAAATTCCTTGAAGGTTTTATTCCTTCGAAAAAAACCCTCATGGTTTGGTGCTTCTGATTTTTGGGTCGCACAGTGATCTCCTACTGGTGGTACAGTGATCTGCACGTAGTTAAGTCCTTCTCAGACTTATTTTTAAGGGTCCCTAGACATTCAAATGGCCAACAGGAGGGCTTAAATTTTTCAGGGTAATGATGTTTGTACCTTCCAGAGTTAAGCCAACCTCCAACTGTTTGATATCAGGAAGACACTCTGCAGAAGGCAGATTATTGCAAATGCTTCTGCTGCAGTTCAAAGGGACCAAAACAGCTTGGAGAAATCGCCGGCAGGAGTCTCATGGAGTTCTCATGGAGGGAAATGCCAAGCTCTGTCCCTGGGCAGGAATAACCCCAAGCCACCAGAGCAGGCCAGGGATTAAGAGGCTGGAAAGCAGCTTTGCAGAGAAGGACTCGTGGGTCCTGGTGGACACCAAGTTGAACACGAGCCAGCAGTGTGCCCTTGTGGCAAAGAAGGTCAACACCCTAGAAAAACATCACCAGCAGGTCAAGGGAGGTGGCCCTTCCCCTCAACAGTGGCTCAGCACTGATGAGGCACATTTTGAGTGATGCCCAGTCCTGAGCTCCTCAGTACAGAACGTGCGTGGGCTACTGGAACAGTTCCAGCAAAGGACCAGGAAAATAATCACAGGCTTGGAACACTTCTTACATGGGGAAAGGCTGAGAGGGCTGGGACTGTCCAGACTGGAGAAAGGTGTGATCTTGTCAATGGGTATAAATGCCTGTTGGGTGGGCAATAAAGAACACAGACTCTTCTCCATGGTACATAGTAAAAGGACAAGAGGTAACAGGCACAAGCTGAAACACAGCAAGTTTTGTCTGGAAAACACTTCTTTTTTTTTTTACTGTGATGATGGGTTGAATACTGGAACAGGTTGTCCAGAGAGGTTACCAGGTCTCTGCACATGAAGATATTAAAAATCTGACTGGATACAGCCCTAAGCAACCTGCTCTAGTTGAAGCATCTTTGATCAGGGTTGAACCAGGCAAATTTCAGAGGTCCCTTCCCATCTCAATGATTTTGTGAGTCTTGGGGACACTCATACATATTCCTCTTGAGCATCCATGTGTGGCATCATCATAAATAGGGCACTGACTTGAGCCCCAGTGTGCACAGAAATCCAAAGAAGGGAATTCACGTTTTGATATAGGGGAATGAGAGAAAGGCGTCTGTTCTTTGTGTCTCTCACACTTAGCAGAGACACCTCTATGTGTGCCAAGTGATGCCAAATTTGCATTTTACTCATAACTAACTCTGGAAAGGCAAAAGGAGGCAGTGAAGAAAGCCCTGTGTGATGTAAGTGCACGCCCTTCCGTGTGTACAGGTCTGGATCTGTGATCAAGAAACCTCTCACTCCATTAAACACTTCATCCTTTATTATCATAGTTAGCGTTTTCCTATCATTATGTTTTTAATTACAGGCATAGATGGATGTGTAAATCATCCCCCATCTGAACTAATGAAGATGCAATTTCATTTTCTTCCCCATAGTGGGAGAGGACACTGATGAAGCCACAGCCCTGACACGAGGTACCGTTAGTTCGAATGACCTGTTCGAAAAACACGTCACAGGGAGCTGTACAGCTGCCACTGTGGGAAGAGCTGGGAGCATTGCCTAGCGAGGAACAGGAGCTTGCTCCAGAGGCAGACTCCCATTTCCGTGTAGGGAAACCACATTCTTTGTGCATTTCCACAGGGTGTAGGGAAACGGGACTGGAACAGAAGACGGAGGCTGTGTACCAAGAAACGCTTTGCTGCTGCGACTGACGTCTTCTCCACGTAGAAACCACCCAGCAGAGCCTGGAAAGCTGGGCAGTGAGCAAACAGCATACAGGGTTTTATGTCAGGTACATTAACAGTGTGTATTTTCAGCTTCTCAAGCAGACCTTTTCCTGTTCTGTCTATACCTTATTTCAACATTCTTTTTCCCCAAGTTGTGCGGCCTTTGTGTGCACTGCAGTGACACTTCTGTGGATGTAGTCTGTCCAATAGGCCCTGATGTGCAGTTAATGCTGCTTTCTGGAGGTATTGATAGGATCCTGAGAAAGAAATAATTCTTCAGTGCACAAGTAGGTCAGAGGGCGTTATCTATTGCTCAAATATAAGATCCTCTCCTACTGTGGGGTGCAGAACCTAGTGCTCCTACTTCAGGTTGTTTTGTGACAGAGCTGCTTGGGTTACCCTAGAACAAAAGAAGGCAAACATTGCAAAAGGGCCATTTTAATGTGTACCTAAAGTCTGATTGGTATTTCCATACCGCTTCTCTGTATCACAGAACAGCAGTGGTCCAGTCTTTCTATACTGACACACAAAAATTCTGGACTGATTTTCAGGGCTGGCCTCCTACTGGAATGTAACTGGTGCTGTGTGGGGGAGAGCAGCAGGAGAGGCCATTGTATCACTGCATCTGGATGCCATAGAAAGTTCCTGTTGCCAACAGCTGGCCTCTGTAACCAGGTGGTTTGGACTGGAGCTGCAAAGTGCTTCCACGATGTTGGTATCAGCAAGTTCTGGCTGCAGAGGCATCGGCCCCTGAGTGCCACCTTCTGTGGAGACGAACTGGCTTTCTCTGAGGGCATTTCCAACAGAATCCAAGATGCAGTGACAACAGCTGTCTGCCACTGTGACACACAGACAGCTCTCTGTTGCATACTCTCTCCCTGGCACAGCTGGCTGCTGAGCTCTCTCAATCCCAGCCCTGCCATCCCCATAGGACCTCAGCAGTAAAATAAAATGGCCTGCAGGTCTGGGGTGAGGCTGCTGGAGCTTCTATTATCCCAGATCTGAGACACCAGGAAGAAGGAAGAATTTCTCCTTCCCAGAACAGTGTTTCTAATTAGTTTTAGTTTCAGGCAAATAATTTTTTTTTTTTTGGATGAACTGGCATCCTTCAGCAGGACGATAATACTTAAATGTGCTCCTTTTGGGGCCCTGTGCATTGTGCATTAGTCTCTCCTGCCTTGAAAGAAGAGATGTCTATATTTACAGGTTTATCTGGACACCATTGTATCCACGTGGAGTGGCATACACTGAAACTTTAAAATGTGCCAGACTCCCTGGGTTTTTTTCACCTTTAAGCCATAGGGTGTTTGTGATTTGTTCTTTACTGTGCCCTCTTTGAAAGGGGGGAATGTTGTGTTGCTGAAGTGGCAGCCTTGGGCAAGAAGTGGTGTGTTATTCCTCTCACCAGCTCTGAGGTTCTGTGCCAGCATCAGTGTACTTTACCTTGCTCTCCCCTCCTGTCCTTTTTTCCCTCCCGAGGAGCAGGGAGAAAATGTTGCCCCTGTCATTAACCTGTATCCATTCAGGGGCTCCTGCCTCGGTCTCCAGCAGAAGTGGAAGAAGCCCCTGCTGCTGGAGCATCTTCAGCTGCAGCCCCGCTGAGGTGCCCCTCCTGCTGCTGGAGTGTAAATCCCCAGCAGCTCTTTTAACCACCCTTCTCATGCTACTTGAAAAATAACTTTCTCTTGTCATTAACGCTGATCTATAGCCGCATTAATGTGTGAAATCACTGGGTGTGAAAATAGTGTACTAACCACTACTTAATGTAATATTACCACAGTAATGTCTCTAAAAATATCTTGTCCACTTGATTGCTTTCATTGTGAACTAGAGATAATGTACCACTTACAGCTGATGATTAAAATTCATAAAGCTTTGGTTCTTAATTACAGCAACTTGCAATCAAAGTGAAATGTCAGATCCTGAATGTTGTTTATCTGTATACAAATTCTCAAAACCAAGAAAATATAAGAGTCGTCTACACAACAAAGCTGCTCTGCTTTGCTTTAAGGTTAAGTAAAATAAATACACATGTGAGTATATATTGAGACAGGCTGGAATCAGTGAGCATGAGATCTTTGACAAGGCAGAACTCACCTCATATGAAATGCACATCTTTGGAAAATATGTTGATGAAGATGGAAATGTAAACTTCATAGAAAACTGTTGTGGATGGATGCAAGTAACTATTTGATGTGCTGTGAATAGAAATTTTGCAAGTCAGGCTCAAGGTTAAACCAAAGGTGCAGATATCTGAAAATGCAGAGATGGATTCCCACTGCCATAGGGAATTACCATGGTGGCTGGCAGGAGAGGGTAGTGTCCTTGGCTTCCAGCGTCAAAATGACCTAACTATAATCATGCTCTTGGTCAGCAGTGGCACTGTGTGATAAAAATCACATTCTTTTGGGTGCCCTTAGCACTGCATTTCCAGAGATATGGGAATTTTTTTCAAGTTAATGCTAAGCCCTGAGGGTTTGCAGTGCTCTGAGATGTACCTTACCCTAAATTTACTAACACAAGCCCTAACTCCAAGTCATCATAGCTCCCTCCTCTTTGCCCTTTTTTTTTTTTTTTTTTTTTTTTTTTTTTTTTTGTGTTCTGGTATGTGAGATACAGGCATAGCTAAGTGTAGAAACTACAGTTCTATTCCATTTATAGTCCTACTGGCTCTCTCCATTTGTTGCATCTGTCCTGTGCCAGTCTGGAAAAATCCAAACCAGAGGGAGCCAATTTGTCATCATTTTCCAACATCATTAAAACAAAATAACATTAAAACAATAGGATCACTTCCTTGCTAAATCTGAGTAGCTCCATTTGTTTCTTCTGATTCAATGTCACTTTAAAGGAGATCTGACCCATTATTTACAAACTTCTTTAGAAAAGCTATTTTTTTTTCCACAGGGTACTCCTACTGTCTCCACACTGATTATTTTTTGCCAGTAGATTAAAAAAAAAAAATCTTTGCATAAATGGGAAATCAAAGCTTGACAATGATATTCATTTTCTGAGGGTTTCTGCACCACCTCTCCCTTCAGGTGTTACTCTTCCTGGTGGTTTTGGGCATCTTTGCAGTGACACTGATGAGAAAAATGCTCAATTTTAGAGCTGCCCCAGTGTAGCCAAGTGTTATTGCCTTGGCAGTTTGTTCCATAGGCATCTGCTGTTTGCCTACCTCTGTTCCAGCTGCGCTGGCGAACGTTTTCGAAACACGAGAACCATTTCCTCCACTGGCCGCGTCCCGCAGCTCTGATTCACTGGGGCTTACCCCAGCACGGAGTGGTCCTGCTGGCTCTCATGGCTTGTGACGGTTTTGTAGCTGTCTGCTGGTGTTTACACCCCTTGCACATCTCCAACAGCACGGTGAGTTTGCAGTGGGAAAGGATTTCCCTGGCTGTGTGGCTCGGTGAGCTCCTTGGTACGTGCTCTCTCATGCCAGCTTTAGCCACCAGCAATTCCTAACAGCTCCACACTTCTGCCACTGCTACTGGAGCTCTCCTGCTCAGACAGCTTTTCTCCACATGCATCATGCTTTAGTTGGAGTGAGCCTGTTCCTGGTTGGCTTTTCTGTGCCTGTTTCATGGGTGCCATCCAGAAGACATGCCCAGCCACAAGCAAAGCAAAAGCCTCTGAGCAAGCAGAGACAAAGTAAGTCACCTTCCCTCTCCAGTTCTGCCCCTTCCCAACTTCAGGCTAACCCCTTGCTCCTCTAACAGGGTCCTGCTTGAAGCTTTCCCCTACTTAATACCTGATCCCTGTTTCAGTGTGTAAGGTGCATGTGGCACAGCCCAGGCCGAAAAAGAACATTCTTATGAGTAAAAAATACTGTCTCATTCCTCCTTTTGACATTCCAGACAGAAAATAAGCAGGAAATTTGATGCAAAGGTCCTGTTCATCTTTTATGTTGCAGATAACTTGGCCCCTCACATCTCAAGCAACAAGTTTGCAATATATTCTTTTCTGCAAAATCTGTAAGACCCATACTTTCTACTGCCAGTGTCTAGTGGTTTATGTCAAGTAGTTTGCAGCTGCAACCAGCATCTGTATGTACCTTTTAGTCAGCTTCCAGAGCTCCTAGTTTTCTTCCAGAGCCTCCACAAGCTCATTTCAGGTATCTCAGGTATCTCTTCCGTGGCACTGTATTCCTCTCAGCTTATTTTTCAGTCCCACTCTTGGGACTGTTCACGGTCCCTGGGAGGTTTAGATGCTTCTCTTGGGAGCTCCAGGTGCAGTGAGGACGCGAAAGGAGATGTCCTTAGCTAAACTGTGTTTGTGTGGAGCACAGAGGTATGGATAAATGCCCCAATTTTCACAGTACAGTTGCAGCAGACAGAATGTGGCACAGCAGTGCAGGGACAGGTAACCAGGAGCTGCCTGGCTTGGGGGAGGAATCCAGGATTTTCTGAGCAGTCCAAGCCCACTGAGGAATGTGTCCTCTAGAGGCAATGTCTGACAGTTATCCCACTCGCACGGAACACCACATGTTGAGAAATTTAATGTGAGCACAGTGGGCTAGGTTTGCATTTCGCCTGTTGCCTCCTCACACCTCCCAAATGATGCAAAAAGGTCCAGGCGTCAAAGGGAAGGCAGCCCCTGGCAGTCATGCTCTGTGCCACTGGAAATCCTGCAGGTTCCTGCTGCCATATGCTGCAGGTTGCTCGGGGAGGGAAGGCTCTCTTGTGCCTCTCACGTTAGCCTTTTATTCCTTGTAACAAGTTCGGGACTGGTGATGACAGCTTTGCTCCTAGGGGTGAGATAGTTAATTTAGATTGGGCACCTGTTGCTTCCTTGTCCTCTCTGGCTGAGGATACATCTCCTTTAAATACTGTATCCATTAACTACTCCACGAGCAAGAAATCAGACTGTGCAAAGGAGGCGAAGAGGTACAACATGTAAAAAACATGTCCTCCCACTCTCCCTTTTCTGTGGGATAGGCGATGTTTGACTTCGCACTCGAGGAAGCAGCTGAGAAATCCTTCAGATGGTTAAACATTTCAAATGGTTTGGATGGCTAAATGTCCTAGATTTTAAAAATTTCACAGAAGTACTGGAGTTACAAAGTGGACCATGAAATGTTTATGGAGATGTTCTTACCCTCCTGCTACTGACACCGGAACAAATAATGGAGTAAGGAATGGGAGGTGGGAATTTTAGGGTAACAGGATTGTAAATGGGTGATGCTGGGTTTCAATATTAATTTCTTATCCTTAGAAAGGAAAGGCTACACTTGTTTTGGTTTCCCTTGTTTCAGAGAATATTTAATTTCTGTGAAAATCTGTCCTTTCGATTTAATGGCATTTATATTTCGAGTGAAGCTTTCTCTCTCAGAGGGCTGTGGTTCGGGTGACCCTGGGCTGAGGCTTGGACTAATCAACGGTCACCAGGGAATCCAAAAGGGAATATTGCCAGTGCTGGTAAATTACCATTTAGTAAGAGGCAAATGTGTATTCTGGAAGCAGAGCTTCTCATTCAGCAGCATGAAGTGAGCGATTTTTCTTTCACTCTGCAGTGAATATGATGTTGGTGAAAGGTCCTGGCCTGAGCACCCTGGGAATTGAGCCCTGTGTAAGCCCTCAGCAGAGAGGCAAAGGATCCTGGCTACAGGCTGCTCTTCTCATCCGGTTTCAATGATGGAAGGGGAAACAGAGTTTATACAAAACCTAGCCCAACCCCCAGAAACATCTCGCTTTGTTTATGTTCAGAGCTAAGCCTGCGACTCTGACTGTTTGGAAGAGCTATCCAGACATTTCTCCATCTGACTGACTTCACATCTATTCCTTGATCTCATCGAGAGATCTGGCTTTTAGCTCCCGCTCATGACGTCCCACTTTTCTCTCTCTCTCTCTCGCTCTGCTCTCCAGAGTCTGAAAGATCCCTGTATAACGTGATTATGCAACCATGCAAATGGACACGGTTCTTTTCATTTACTGCAAACCCTGCTTCGTGTCTCCCGTTAGGAAAATAAAATCCTCTGTGAGAGACACGCTGTAGAAGGTAGCAGGAAGGGAGTCCTGCGTGTCTGGGTCTGAATGCTTGAAGGTGGTATTAGAGATGGAAACAGACTATTTGAAGTAAACCAGTGTGCCACCATCTCTCCACAGGAACCAGCATCAGTTAATAGACTCAGACAGTTCTCCTCCGAATCCTTTCCCCCTAGGAAATGGCAGATACTCGCCTTCCTGGTTGTTTTCCTCAGCTGGAGGTCTCCCCCCAGCTCCCGCCCAAGCCGAGCTGCAGGGAAATGAGCGGTGCGGCTCTCCCCGAAGGCCAATTTGCACCCTCCCACTGTAAACAGGCAGCTGCTTCTCCACTTTGCACCCAGGCGGGAGGGCCTCGGGGGGCACTTAAACACTCCCCGCTGCCGCTGCTGCTGCTGCGCCCGGCGCTCGGCCAAGGGCTCCCAGCACCCGGCCGAGGCTGACGGAGGACGAGGAGGAATGTGGGAGTCCGTTTCACTCGGAGGAAAGGAAAAATCGCCCAAAGTTTGTACTACTCGGTTAAAGATTCAAGACACCTCGGCCACCCCATGTTATCCTTTTAAGTGAAGATGTCCCTCTCCGCCGCGGTAGGAATTCAGTTCTGGTGGCCTTTCTCATCACAGTGCCCCAGTCCCTTTGCCAGGGTTTTGTGACCCTTATCCCACAGAATGATCCCATGGCCCGTGCTTGGATTACATGTGCTAAGAGCAAAGGTACGGGGCAGGCTGAGGTCTGCCACGGCTGTGGGCTGCGAGCTTGTGTCCGTCTTCCTCCGGCAGCATCTTCCTCACTGCCGGGCGGTGGTGAGGGGATGCATTAGCTCTCTCCGAATCTCTCCTCAAGAGCTGTTTCTCCATCTCACTGCCCCTTGAGGAGGGTCTCATCTATTCAGAAAGCCCCTCTTAAGGAGGAGACAGGGCTCCCTCGCAGACTGGGGCAGCAGTTTGCAGCTACAGCGTTCTGACAAGCGGCGGGAGGGAGGGAGGGAGGGAGGAAGGAAGGGAGGGCCGTGATGCCGCGGCAGGGCT
>VXAZ01003712.1:664896-680279 GCA_013399875.1 Gymnorhina tibicen | reverse complement strand
AGGCTCGGAGAAGGCACGGAGCAGGGGTCCCCCGGCAGGGCGGGCCGGGGGGCTCGGAGGGACCCCCGGGATGGGGGGGGCTCGGCGGTGCCGCCCTGCAGGGGGAGCCCCGCCCGCAGCTCCGCGCCCGGCCCGCAGGGGGCGATGGCGGCCCGGGGCTGCCCGCAAGACCCGGGCGCGCCTCCATCGCCTCCCCTCCCCTTCCCTCCCTCCCTGCTCCTACCTTTTTCCGCCTTTTCCTCTTTATTTTCCTTCCAGTTTCCCCCCCGCCCCCCGTTCTTTTTTCCTTTCCTTCGGGGGTGCGTACCGTTGCTGCTGTCTCTCCCCTCGAGTTGCATGCGTCTCTCGCTGCCCTGCTCTCCCTCTCGTCCTGCTCGCGCTGTCAGCTCTTGTGTAGCCTGGCGTGTTTCTCTGTTCCTCTCCCCGCCACGCAGCCCTCCCCCTGTGCAGCTCTCTCCATGAAATGGAGCTGAACAATTGCACCGGAGCAGCTTTCTCTGTTCCTGCCATATGCCCGTGTGCCGAGGCACCATTGCTCTTGTGGTATTTTGGATGCATTCGCGCTGGAAATACTGGTACAATAACAAAACTGTGGATTTCTGCCTGTGCCTTTTTGGATCATAATGGGATTTGAAATCCAGCGTGAATGAGATGTGATGGATGGCTGTACTGATATTTTGAGCCGGTTTAGTTCAGAGTCATCTGAGATATCCAGGCTAGATAAAGGAGAGCATGGCCCTAAACATTACCTGCCATCCAAGCACCAAGAGGACAAACCAAGTCGCTGAAGTGATATTATCCTTTCTCTTTCTCTTTATTCTTTTCCCCCCCTTTTGGAGATAAATATGGTTCTGCAAACAACCACTAGTAATTGCCCAATTCCTTAAATATGACAAGATGATGCCTGAAATGACAGTCTCTGCCATCAGTGCACACTGCCCCATTCACCTGAATATGGTATTAGCTGAGGCTGCCTCTGCAGCACCAGACTGTCTCCCCTTGTCCTCTGATCTTCCCCCTTGAAGTCCCTCCTGGAGCACCTCACAGGTCGGACCCCTCTCACGCACAGGGGGAGGCATAGCCTTGGTCCCTTCTTCTGTTAAAAAAGGAGCTTTGAGGGGCTGGGAGCTGTGCTGCCCTGTAATTAATGTACACTCAGCCTCAAATATGCAGTGACAACAACTTAAATGTCAACATTCCTAGTTAATCCCTTGCTAACAAAATGTGCCTGGAAAGAGATGGTTCTGCATAATCTCCACTGAACAAGATCTTATTTTAGCAGTACAAGCACTTGGGAGATTTCCCCAGTTTGACCAATGAGACCAAAAGATTGGCTTTGATAATCGCAGCTGTAAATGATGCGTTTGATCCTCTCAAGGAAGGAAAGGGCTGCATGTGGCAGAGCATACAAACCCTCCTCTGCCCAAGCCCTCCTCCAGAGCAGCGGCAGGCTGGCCTTCCTGGGTGGTGTCTGTATGACAAGGGATGTGATTTCTGTTCTCTATGTTCGCTGCTCTCCCCTCTGTTCAGGGAGATGTCCACAGCCTCCTCCTGAGTCACGTTTTCCAGGCTGAACAGACAGCAGTGTTAAAAAGGAAGTTACAGGGAAAATTTTATTTTAATACATAATGCTCCTTGTAAGAGCATTGAAGCAGGGACCATGACCACAGACATGGTGTTTGGATTCCTCTCTCTGTGTTCTGAGACCAGCCTCACGTTTATCCTGGGAAGCCCACGCAGACCCTGAGAGTGTTGGTGTTGTCTCCCTGTGGCTATTTTAAGCCTTCAGTGTAGGCAAAAGGCAGAGCACCCAAGGTGAGGAGATGAACCTCCTTTTTGTTCAAAGCAGTACGATGTTTTCAGCACCCTGGCTCCCCACAGGCAAGATTCCAGCACTTCCCAGGCTGGCATCCTCAGACACAGAGCAGTAGGTTCCTCCCCAGCAGGTTGTGGAAGCAGGGGGGGGCACTGACACAGGATTTCTTGCCTGGGGTGGATTGGTGCCTGAGCTCTAGGCCCAGCCCAGAAACACAGTAGGAAAGGTGGTGGGCCATTCTTCTGGGCATCACTCCAATTTAACACGCAGTCCTTGCATCCCCAGGTTATTTGTGCCTGTGGTGTGCAAGCACATGTAGGGGAATTTACCATTCTGCCCATGCTTTTCAGTCACTGGGTTCCTGCATGCCAGAGTCACCTCACACTCAGTGATAAAATGATATCCACTTCTTCCCTTTGCATTTTATGGGGCTTTTTCCCCCCTTTTTCACTCTTTGTCACTTCCTTTCTGAAGGATGTCTAAGGGGTGCTCTCCCCACTATTATTTCAGTCTCTCATTTCAGCCTGACTGTGTTCACGCTCTCTTCCTCACACCGCCTCTCTTTTATTCTGCTTTGTTCTTCCACCACCACCTGTCACCAAAGTCTCTTCCTTCCCTACTGTGTTATCTTCTAGAGACCTATCCATTCCCTCCTGCTCCGTTCCTAATCAATCCCCTCCATTATTTTCTAAAATACCTTCTTTTGTCTCCCTCTTTTCCACCGCCTGGCACTTGCCCCTGCCTTTGCCACCCCTCCCCAGCTCCCCACCATGGAAACACCGCTCACCAAAGTCACAGTTCCCCTGTGCCTGTTGTACACCACAACTGTACAGCAGCACCGCCTTTCACAGCCCTGCTCTTCCTCACTTGGTGCTCTGCATGGACAGGCTGTACACCCACTGCCATCCCTGTGCTGGCAAGCTCAGCTCAGGACAGGAGGATTATCCATGGGAAGGCTGCTCTTGTCCTCCAGCATCTCCTCCCGTGGCACTTGGAGACAGGCTACAGGGCTGCCCTGAGCTTTGAGCTGGCCCAGCACAGCTGTGCTTATGGGTGGAGCTGCCCCCTTTTCTGAGCAGTCCTCCTGCAACCTCTCTTTCCTTGAAAGGAATCTTTCCCCAAGGATGTATTTGCCGTGGTGTTCCTTTTCACTCCTCCACAGGAGCTCTGGGGGCTGCAGTTGTTGTTCCTCTGCACCGCCCCTGCTCGAAGCTGCCTCCCTCTGCCCTGTCTGCTCCTCACCTCTGGGGCCCTGAGCACTGCTAGGGCTGCCACGCTCCTGGTTCCCCTGATCCCAGCAGGATGGAAACGCAAGGGCCGTGTTCAGCTTCAGCCAGTGTGGCAAGATGTGACTTCTGGGCTAGGATGGGCTCCTTAATTATTGAGTAATGAGTCTAAGGTGTTTGAGTCCCAGTAACTGTTAGAGTTGGCTTTGTGTAGCTCTGAGCCACCCTCTTTGCCATCTTGCTGAAACAAGTGTGCAGCACACAGATTCTGGAGATAATTGGACATTTTCGAAGCCTCCAGTCTTCTGCAGAACTTGTAGTGCTTCCATCTTTCCCTTTCCTTGCCTTATCCCTCTCTCTTCCCATCTACTGCAACTGTTTTCTATTTTTACTCTTGACAAAGGGCTGTGGGCTTACAGGCTGCTCTTGTAGCCATAGATGTAAAATGCCTGCTGTGTGGTGTTTGTCATGAAAGAACCGCTCCTGGAAATTAACTAATTCACAGACCTAACTCATTAACTCTGCAGCCGCGCAGAGCTGTGGAGGAGCGTCTGTGTGGTTTCACTGCCGAGGGCATGGGGCTGGGGGAGAGGGACAGAAGGGAGGTGCACAGACCCATGTCTGTGATCCCAGCTCTTCTCCTGGCCCGTGCTGTGGTTAGCAAGTCATTTCCCACCTCTGTCCCCCTTTCCCATGCCCTTGATCTCTTCTCCAGTTCAGCTGCTCAGGGCAGGAGCTGTTTCTTATTACGCCTGTCCAGTGCCTTGTACAGGGAGGCCTTGACCTTGGTGGGGGCACGAATCGCTCCTGTTGTAGAAACAATAAGTACTGGAGAGACAAGGAATTATGGAGTCAGATAGCTCCAGATGTCAGTTTGTTCCTGTCTGGATGTCCTCCTTTTACTACCTCTGCCTCCAGAAGGATGCTGCGTGGATTTGAGAAATGCAGGTTGATTTCTCCATGGTGGCATCACATTCCACCTCTTCTCCTTCCCTCAGGCCCAAACCCAGTCCCCGCTGGAGCCAGTGGCAATACTCCTGGCAGAAATACATTGGAAGTGGACTAGGCTCTTCCACCCTAAGCAGCACAGTTTTAACATCAACCCACATGTTTGGAGTACACTGGGAGCCAGATGAGGTCACTCAGACTATTTCAAGGTTAGATGTTTGATAGGAGAGGTTTCCCTCTGTGCATCTTCCCACAGAGTCCATGCTGCCTGCCCTGGCTCACTCTTCCCTCCATGCATGTCACTGGAGCTCTGTGGGGAACTCTGCTGGGCATCTCTGCACCTGTGGACAGGAGGAGTCCTCTGTCCAGGGGCCTGCTGAGAGACTGCCAGGAGCTTCCCTGACCCACAGGAGGGTCCCCCCTCCTTCTGCTGACTGCCTGCCCCCAGGCAGGCAGCACAGTAACCACGGCTTCTCCTCGTTGGGATGGTGGTTAGGATTGGGGCTTGCTGAGTAATGCACAGCTCGGGTGGGTTTCTGAGGCTTGGGGCTGGCAGAACGTGCACACTAGAAAAACCCCATTGCACCGAGTCCCAGTGGGTTGAGGTGGTGACAGCTGGTGCTGTTTGGGATCAGGGATTGTGCCTGATGTTGTGGCTGCACGCGCTCCCAGCTGACACTCAGGGCTGAGCGCTGCTGGGAGCGCATCCAGCGCGCGCTGAGGCAGAGGCACTCTGGCTGGGGACCTTGAATGAGGAAAGGAAGCAGAATAATTGCTGGATAAGGAAGGAGATATATTCAGCTCCTCTATTTAAGCATGCCTTCCCGCAGGATTGCTGGGCTCTGCTTGCCAAATGTGAGCTCTGGCCACCAGGGACAAGAGAGCAGGAGCTTTTCTGGCAGTTGACGGAAACTCGAGGAGAAGGCTCCGAGCCAGGCAGTGCCCACTGAGAGGAGTGTGATGATGGCTGCTGGGCTGGGATTATGGGGGTGTGTGTACTGAGGCATACCTGGCACCGGGGCAGGTGACAAAGCACACCTGAGAGCACCTTGGGATGAACTCTGGATTCCCCAGTCAGAGGCAGATCTCCTGATGTCACTCATTCCTCCTTTTGCTCTCCCTGGATACTGCAAACATCTTCACACAGCAAAAGGTTGGTGCAAGGATGTCCTGCCAGTGAATACCCAAGTCACCCTGCCTGTGCAGCATCAGGGAGCCCTGCAGTCTTCAAAGCTGTGCCCTTGATCCCATGAAGTCATGGTACCTTTTTGGAGCCATGCACAAAGCAATAAGGGCAAGGCTTGCTGCAGAAGGCACACTGCTGAACTGAGGAAGCAGGACTAGTACTGGACCCAAGCCAGCTCATGTCCCACGAGCTCTGTTGTGCCTGCATGCTCTGGTACAGATTTAGCAGCAGCAGAACTCTGTGCTCTGTATAGGTGTCAGGGTCACCAAGGTGGCAAACACTGTGGGACCATGCAGACTGGCTCTGCAGGCCAGTGGCTGACCTGCCAGATGTGTGAGGTGCAGCTTTCATAAGGGCAGCCTTGTTGCCCATTACTGTAGAGATGTCTCCAACTGTGATTCCTAAGCATCTTCAGATCTGCCCCTGCTTTGCAACCCTGCCTTGCTTCATAAGGATCACTCTGGTTATTGCTATAGTTGGTGACTGTGAACCTGTAGGGAACCCAAAGACAAATGAAAGTTACTGCAGTGTTGAAAGTCTCCTCTTTGTAACTTTACCCTGCAAGAATTTAGGGTTTTGTCAGAGCAGATGGTCAGATGTCAACTGTGAGGGCAGAGCCAGAGCTGAGAAGATGTAATGATCAACCTGGCAAAACCACTATCTGTGGTTCAAGACTTGTGCTTTCAAGTTCTGCCAGGCTACCAAGGCTGGAGGTGACATCTGTCTCCCGTACTTGGCTGGCACAGGACTTGGAGGCTGCACTCCTCTGCCCACCAGATCTGCCAGAGGTCTGGAGAACCAGCCATGCACTGGTCCTTCCCATGCCCACTCAGGCAAGCTCTTTCTTTTGTCCAGTGCTCAGAACTGTGCATTATGCCAGTCTGAGCTTGCCCCACAGCACCTCTGCAGGCATCCGGATGGTCTGGATACAGCTCAGTCTGGAGCAGGTAGTTCAGAACAGCAGAGAGCCTTTACTGCAGCAGAAGGGTTTTTTCCCAGCAACTGCGGCTGTTAATTTCCCTGATAACAGCAGCAGTTACTTGGGCAAGAAAATGTCAGCAACCAAACACCAGTTATCAGGAAAACCAGTAGATGTAACCTTTTTGGACTTCAGCAAAGCTTTTGATACTGTTTCTCACAGAATCCTTCCCGACAGAGCGTCTGGCACACAGAGGGATAACTGCGGTTCACAGTGGCTGAGCAACTGGCTTACAGGTCGGGCACAAAGAGTTATGGTGAATGGGGGGGACATCAGGCTGGTTTCATCCTAGGACCAGTGATCTTCAATGTTGTCATTAACAACTTGGACATAGGACTGGAAGGAATACTTAGTAAATTCGCTGACAAGACTGAATTGGGAGGAGCTGTTGACTCCCTCGAGGACAGACAGGGCCTGCAGAGAGACCTGGATAAATTAGAGATGAGTGATCACCAACTGTATGAAGATTTACAAGGGCAAGTGCCAGACTGCGCACCTGGGACAGAAAAACCCTTGTTGTGTGTATAGCCTGGGGAATGAGATGCTGGAAAGCAGTGCCATGGAAAGGGACCTGGGGGTCCTGGTCCGTGGCCAGTTGAATAGGAGTCAGCAGTGTCCTGGCAGCCAGGAGGGACATCCCTGTCCTGGGGGCACCAGGCCCAGCATCGCCAGCCGGGCACGGGAGGGGATTGTCCCGCTCTGCTCTGGGCTGGGGCACCTCACCTCCAGTCCTGGGGGCAGTTTTGGGTGCCATGATATAAAAAGACATGAAGCCATTAGAGAGTGTCCAAGGGAGGCCACGAGGACGGTGAAGGACTGGAGGGGAAGCCTGATGACAAATGGCTGAGGTCACTTGGTCTGCTCAGCCTGGACAAGAGGAGACTGAGGGGAGACCTCATTGTTGTCTTCAGCATCCTCATGAGGGGAAGAGGAGGGGCAGACACTGATCTCTTCACTCTCGTGACCAGTGTCAGGACCCAAGGGAATGACATGAAGATGAGTCAGGGGAGGTTTAGGTTGGATATCAGGAAATGTTTTTCACCCAGAGGGTGGTTGGGCACTGAACAGGCTCCCCAGGGAAGGGGTCACAGCACCAACCTGACAGAGTTCAAGAAGTGTTTGGACAAGGCTCTCAGGCACATGGTGTGACTCTTGTGGTGTCCAGCCTAGGGCCAGGAGTTGGATTTGATGAGCCTGATGGGTCCCTTCCAACCCAGCATTTTCTATGATTCTTTGGTTCTATGGTTCTATGAAGTTTTGATTCCCCCACAGTCTCCACTCATGACACCCAGACTCTCTGCCCTCTCACTCTGGGTCCTATCTGAATGCCCCATCTTTGCTAGGTTTCTTTGGACCAACACACAGAGGTACACCCCATTCCCCTGCCTCATCCCAGTCCCTGATCTGTTTTGCTGGCTTGATGCGTGCCCTTGAGCTTGCCCTGCAGCACTGTAGCTTCTTGGGGGCTTCTGTGTGAAAGGTGGGGCTGGGGATCACTGGGACCAGCCAGACAGGACACGAGTGACCCTCCTACAGCACAAAGCATTCACTCACAGGTGACTTTGGAGCACTCTGCCCCGGCTCTGAGAGTGACTGGCTTAGCACTTGAGCATGACTGCTGCAAAAGTAGTCTCTGCTCACCAGGTGTGATCGAGGTTCATCCACCTGAACCCAAGCAAAAAACTGCTGCTGTGCAGGACGAGCAGCTGGCATGCTGCAAGAACCCGGGCACCACACCTGACACCCCTGGGATGCCCCTGCCTGGCAGAGCCGGGCTCAGGCACCGTGTCCGTGCTGGGTGCAGGCAGGGGAAGGCTGTGTCCCCGGGAGCCAGAGCACTCTCAGCTCCAGCCCTGGCTCCACCGGCAGCGAGAGGGGTGGGTGGGTGTGTGTGCAGCTGCAGCATTGGGCAAGAGATGCTAATGGGAAACAGAAACAATTCAAAGTGCCTGGTGGTGGGAGAAACACTAACAGCATTATGGCTTGGAGCTTGTAACAGTCCTGCTAGTGAAACAACTGCCGGTGAAATTACGGGTTTTTTCCTTTTCTTTTTTTCATTACGACACAGAAGTTTTCCAGCTCGTTATACCAGGGCCAGCAGTATTCTTCAGTGTCAACAGGGGCTTGGGTGAGGCAACTTTTTTTCTGCTAAGGAAGAAGAGCAGTACGTTGTATCCCTTTCCAGTGTGCTAGTCACTAGGAGTACTTCATGTCTCCTCAGGCCATGGGCAGGCAGAGGTGCTGGGGTGTCCCTGGAAGGGCAGCAGAGGCTCTCAGGGGTGTGCTGTCCCCCTTTCCCAGCAGATGCCTGCAGGCAAGCACATTGCAAATGTCACCCTTTTGAGAGAGAGCCTGTGAGGGCTGGGGCGAGTATTTTTTTTCCTCTGGGAGGTGGCAGAGCACATTCTGGATAATCATTTCATGCTGCTTGGGAGTGGTGCATAGTTTGGTTTCTCTTTGGTTGTGTTAATTGTGTGGTAAGGTGCCTAGAGCCTTCTATTGGCATCTTTATTTATTTAAATACAAATGAAGAAGGCATTAAATCAATTGTTCTTTTTTCTTCCCTCTCTCTTGCCTTATCATTGTTTCTATCACGTACTCTTAGCTGTACTGGGCTTTTACTTTTTCAGCTGAATCAGTGAGATCATTAAGTGAGAGTCCCGGGCTGAACTTCCTGCAGACTCAGGGAGGCTGCCCTGAGGAAGCACACCTTACATCCCTGGCTTTCCCCTACTGCTATTTCACTTACATTACAGGGCACTTCCTAACTTTACTTGCTGGCCAAGTCTTCAGTCTGTGACCCCTTGCATGCCTAACCCTCCTGCAATGCAAAAATAAAGAAAAAAGCTGCACATTATGGCAACAATTGAGACCGGTATACATTTCTCTTACTCCTTCAGCTACTCGGCCTTTCATCTGGATGGGCCAAATTACATGACTCTGTGGTTGCCCCTTTACTGTTTTAACCTCTAGCTCCTATAGCTAGGGGCAGAACCCAGTATTCCTGGATTTGATAATTCTCCTACTGTTTAGCCAGTAGTTTGTAACCAAATGGTAAACTATGAGTTGAGGCTCTCTCTTCTCGCCAAACTCCATAAAACTTAATTACTCCTGGAGTTCAAGTGGTGGCATGTTTTGTGAGAGATCTGGAGGCCTAGTATGCAGCTTTCAGATAGACAGTGTAATTGAGCTTCTGATTTTTCCTCCTCCTTTTTTGTTCCCAACAATTTATTAAATTCGCACATTGAAACCTTGCTGGAAAACTACTGTGTATGTCAGCAATCTGCTCATCGTGGTCTGCCAGAGATCAAAATACCTGTATGCTGATTTGAGGGCATTTGTTACGAGTATGGACTGGTGAAATCAGAAGTGTGGGGTCCTGGGGTGTCCGCACCTCTCGTCCCATGGCAGGGGCAGGGTGAAGGCAGCCTTGGCCCTTCCCAGAGATCCGACGCAGTCTGCAGCACGCAGAGGTCAGAGCAAGGGACGCTCTTCGTTAGGGACTGAGCTCCCTCTGCTTGGAGTCTTGTTTGCTTTTAAACTTTGACTCTTCTTTGTCTCTGGCCGAATCTGCTGCAGAGGGATGCTGGCCTCATTGCTTGCCCTAAATTCTGTTGTACTTACCTCATTACTCTCCTAATGACAAGCTGACAAATGCCTTTGCTTGATTTACTGGCAGTGTTACAGGTGTGTGGAACACTTGTCAGTACCTTGCTACTACATGCCTAATTTTTCAAATGGCTGGGTGTGCTAGCTTCCTGTGCAAGCTGTCCCTGCACACTTCCCTGGTATAATTCCCCTGCCATGGATTTATCACACACCTGCACCCAAAGCTTCCACAGCTATGCCCTAAGATTTCACAGAATCAAAGAATAGTTTGGGTTGGGAGGGACCTTAAAGATCATCCAGTTCCAAACCCTCCTGCCATGGGTAGGGACACCTTCCACTGGACCAGATTGCTCAGAGCCCCATATAACCTGGCCTTGAACACTTCCAGGATGGGGCATCCACAGCTGCTTTGGACAGTCTGTTCCAGTGCCTCACCAGCCTCACCCCACATGTCCAAAAAAATAAATCAGACCCTACCTGCAGGTTTTGACGTAACTGGCCTTCTGGTAAGACGTGAACAATGAAATGGCACAGTACAGCAGCCCTCCAGCTGTTTGTGGGTATTTATGGGTATGCTGGATCAAGGATGGTCCTACACCCACCCCGGGACAGGCAGCAGGGCAGTGGTGTCCCTGCTCAAACCCTTGCCAGGAGCTCCGTTTGCACCCCACCTTTTAACTCTCATCTCTTGGTCCTTTTGAACCAGGCAAGGACTTTTTCACTGATCAAAGCCCAGCAAACAGAGCTGGCCACCACCTGCACGAGCGCACCGCCGAGATTAGACCGAGGTTTTGGAGCGAGGGAGCGCAGCAGGTGAGAGGGCTCCGGGCATCGCACAGCCACGGAGCGGCAACTGCTCGGGAAGGGCAGAGCACCAACATTTCGCACACACATTTCTCCATTTCTCCACCAGTTGGGCAGAGCTCTCCTGCTCTTCTCCTGGCTGTGTTGCTAGGAGAGGAGCGCTCTGCCCTCCTCATGGCTATGAATAGCTCTCGCTTGTTTATCCAGCCCAGCTCCGCCTGCTGGTTACAACCACAGCCGGCACCACCTCACGGCATGACACCACCGGGAAACAATGCACTGCCAGGGAACAGCCCCCTCCGGCTCAGGACGCTTCGGGATACCTCTGCTGCGCCGCTCCACAGCCACCCTTCTCCTCCTCTTACCACGCTCCTCGGCGCGTCCTCTGCCTCCAGCAGAACAGGCTAAACCCGGCCGAACGGTGCGGTGTCACCCTCACAGAGCAGCGCCGAGAGCCAGGACCTGAAAATCAGGGCATCAGCTCAGAAATCTGGCTTGAAAACACACACACGTGATCACTTCAGGGTCCTTTTCCGCTCTTCCAGTGTCAGAGCCTTTCACGAGTTACAAAAGTTACTTTTCTTTTTTTAGTGAAGGTTGATCTCCTTGCATAAGCCCATGAATGGAAGACCAGAGACTTCAAGAAAAGTAACAGATGGCTTGAAGATTGGCAATAATGGGATTCCCGAGATTTTCTTGAGAATATTTTGTCTGAGGTCTGACCAGGAATGAAACATCTCTAGCAGTGAAATTAGATGGTCTGTATTGACAAGGGGAAATACTGATGGGGTTGAGCAAAAGACTCTGGAGCACTGCAAAATGTGACCACTTCAGGACATTTACTCCAAGGGACAGAGGGACAGGCAGCAAATACAACCAGTCTACACATTACGAGACAGGATGTGCGTGCTCAGGCAACCACAGAGGGCCATGCAAGTTCAGGGTAGCAGAGCAGACACAAAACTGCAGCTTTTGGGACAGCCTGGGCACTCAGTGAGAAGAAAAGTGCTGGGCAAGGCAGAGCAGCATAGATCAGAAGAGATATGGATGGCTGCTGCGCAGGTACGGGTGAACCACCCCTTCTTTTTCAGAATCATGAGCTTCCACGTGTGCCTATTTCCTTGGACATCTTGTCTTTCTCCACCTGGGAATCTGGTTGGGACGAAATCTCAATACTGCATATGCTTATCCAGGATTTCCACATGCCCATCGGGCCTTTCAGATAGTTGGACTGCTGAACATCCAGAAATTCAGGATGGGTTGACTGCGCACTGGGGAGGTGAACCGTGTGGCATTCACACACTAACTCTAATGAATCCAAAAATTGTCAGACCTGCTGTGCACATGCTGTGCAGATGATCTGCATATGTACGGTTTGCCCGGTGTGCTCTGAGGGCGTCTGGTCTATCCTGTACTCACAGAACATCTGTATGGTGCAGGTGTATGTATTCCCACTTGGAAATCGGGACAAGCACAGGGGTTTTTTACACATTCTTGATGTATTTGTAGAGGAGGGAACAGCTGAAGGCTTCAGCGCAGCCGGCAAGGAAATTTAGGTATATTCCCTGTGTATGGGGGTCAGACTCTCCTATCCCATGCTGCTTCTTTTACAGCAGTCACCTATACGGGACTGGGCTTGGGGTCTTGTTATTTAAGACATTGCACATGCACATAATGAAGAGGTGTTATTTTTCCTGCTGCCCCCCCAAATCTTCCACCATGATCTAAACTAATAGAAGTGCAAGAAAGGGGCATCACAATTCTTACTTGAGAGATGAGCCAAATAAAAGGAAGCTCCTGGACTCCTAAAGCAGGACCCAGGTGGAATTTAGACACCTGAGTGCAAAATAAGATCCTGCAAATTCTTGTTTAGGTCATGTCATGGGCTGGGGGTGCCCAGACCCCTCAGGCCCACCAGACTTGACAATGAGGCCCCACGGCTTCGGCATCTCTGCTCCTCACCTACCTGGGAAAGCCTCCCACCTGACAAGGCTAAGCACAACGGCAGCAGTAGGAGAGGCCAGACATGAAATTTCTTTTTGCCTAGGGGAGCATAACTCCAGGATGGGCTCTCTGTGAGCCCCCAGAGAGGATAACCCTTCTTTCTAAGGTGCAGTGTCCAAAAGAGTTAAAGCCCCCATGGAGGACATATGGAAGACCCAGCCCATGCTTCCTCCTCTCCCGCAGGGCATTCCTGCCTGAGTCTCCCATGGATGTGCTCCAGCTCCCAAGGTGCTGGCTGTTTTGGAGAGAGAGGGCATGCTCACCTCTTCTGCCACGGGCATTATGATTTTCTTAAAAGCGTTGTGGCTTCCCTGGGCACACACGCACCCGGGAGAGGAAGCATCTGCAGGAATCAGCAGCCTGGCTGTTTGAGCTTTTGGCAGAGAGGAAGGGGAAGCCCACGCTCCAGTCCACCCTTGGGTGACCACTTCTGACTTTTTACCTTGTGTCTCTTTAACATAAAATTCATAAGCAGGAGCTGGGCAAAGGGACCCACGTTTTCCTTCGTACATGGAGTGCCACGAGATCAGTGAGATTAAACATGTGCTTACATGCTGTCCTGAATTGGGGCCATGAGGAGAGCAATGGGAAAGTAAACAGGAGGGAAATGTTATGGAAATGAAGGAAGAGGGAAAATCCACCCTGCCAAGAGCAGCACCTCTCAGCAGTTACAAGGAGATATGGCCTCACCCAGAGCTGATTAGGCATTAGGAAGTCCAGGGACTGGAGAGGAAGACCAAGTTATCTTCATCAGGGTTGAAAAGTGACTCAAAAGGGTGAGATTTGGAGCAGTGGAGAAAGGCTGTCCTCTGGGCACAGCCATTCCCAGAGAAAGCAAGCTTAGCTTAAGTTGTTTCACACCATTAGCAGAATGCGGATACTTGAAATGATCAGGCTTCAACCTGTGACAATACAGGGAGCTTTTCTCCCTTTAAAGACTCCAAAGCCTGGAGCTGAACGTCAGGCTCTGCAGAACGCTGTGCACCAGCGGGCGCAGCTGCTGCCCTGCGTCCTGTTGCAGGGACTGTGGGAGATGAAGCTGGACGTGATGACCGCTCTGTCCATAATCTGGCTTTGCTTCCAACGGGCTGAGTGAGGCAGTCATCCTCTCTGGAGGACCTGCAGTGCCAGCTGCCAGCACCTGCCAAGGCGAGAGTGCTTGAGCAGCCTGTTTGGGGGGTTCACTGACACCGTGGCCAAAGCTTTGGTGCGAGCGTGCCCTATCAGCTCTCAAGTGCCTGACTGCAAGTGGTTGAATTGATTTTCCTGCAGGTCAAATTCCAGACTCTACGTTCTTCCACCTTTTTATATCCTTCACATAGCCTTTGAATCTTTCACCCAGATCTCTTGGAGCCATCCTGCTCTTCCAGCTGGGAAATTTGTAGGTGTGTCTGATTTTCCAGCCTTCTCTCCTGCCTCTGCTCTTCCCCTTCTCCTTTCTCCCCAGTCAACCTCAGTTGTAGTCTTCCTTTTCCACTTGACCTCTATTTCTCTTTCCTGGGAAGAACCTCATTTGCATCTGTCCTAGTATCCAAGCTACAAATTAGACCTGGTTAAAATTTCTTTCAGCAAAACTGCGACTTGAACAAAACTTTCGAGTTTTGGGGGAATTGTAGGAGCTCTGTTTTTTGGGAAGTGGCTTTTCTGTTGAGCACTTGAGTTCAAAAATGTGTTTTCTCCCTTCTGTTACAGGTTCAGAAGATGACCTTGAGTAGGTCACTTCATCTGCCCAAATGCTTTACCACTTGTTAAATTTAGATAAAAATACTTGTCTGGCTTAGTAAAATGTCTTTGAGATCACTGGACAACAAAAGCTATCCAACTGGTGATTATTATGATTATTATAATTACTTTTATTAAATGAAACCAGCTGATTCTTGTGCAACACTCTTCTGGGCTCCACAGGCCTTTACAGTTGAGACTCGGAGAAAAAAATCTTTTGTTATCCCTGGACAGGAATATGTTTTTTGAGATTGAGTTTTGTGGTTTTGTTACGAAACGTATGACAGTCGGTCATGTGGTTTGCTTTCTGGGCCGACTGAACCCTGCTGAACCCGTACGCAAGGCAGCAGAGTTTAATGATTCACAGGGGCTATGTTTTGGTTTGGCTTTTGCCGGACAGAGGCTGTGCAAACCTGCATGGCCAGGGAACCCTCTCGGCTGGAGTCACTGAAAAAACTTAGCTCGAATCTCTGCAAGCCTGGACCCAACATGGCCCTGCTATTGGGCCAGACCCTTTTCGGGTGTCTTGGGTTCTAAGAGCTGGCCATGCCTTGAGACACCTAGACTTTCTCACTGGACAACTGGGCTCTCCCTCTGTTTACAATAATGGGAGGCTGCAAAAATTTTTGGGAGTCCACGAGGGCTTGGGTTTTTTGTGATTTCTCCCTCGCCTCCCACCACCGTGTTGCTGTGGGATGAAATTGACTCCGAGGCCCTTGGCGTCGGGTCTCCGCCGTTTGGCGTGCCCGGTTATTTGCAGGACCTCGGAAGGGGGGAAACGGGGCGAATTCCTGGCCGGCTCCTCGGCCGATCCTCGAGGAGCCGGAGCGCTGGGAGCCATGGTTCGTGGCGGCGCTGGCGAGGGTGGGACGCGGCGGACCTGTGCTCTTTACTCGGCGGGTTTAGCGCTGGCTTTCCTGCCGGAGGGAGCCTGGAATCCCCCGATCTCTCCCGGCGAAGGGGAAAGCGGGAGCCTGCCATGTTCGCGGGGAGGCGGCGGGCGCCCTTCTCCCTGCCCCGCGCCTGTCACCGGAGTTGGAGTTCGCATGGAGGAGGCCGGCGGAGGAGGAGGGAGGCGGGAGGGCGGGA